>JAVGVS010000115.1:794667-1072167 GCA_032718565.1 Distichodus sexfasciatus
ATATTTATAGGTTATTGAACATTATTGTACATGTTACACTTGACTGTTGTTACAATATTTGTACCTGTTATTGAACATTATTGTACCTGTTATTGAACATTATTGTACATGTTACACTTGACTGTTGTTACGATATTTATGTCATTGAACATTATTGTACATTACACTTGACTGTTACAATATTTATACGTTATTGAACATTATTGTACGTTACACTTGACTGTTGTTACGATATTTGCACCTGTTATTGAACATTATTGTACATGTTACACTTGACTGTTGTTACAATGTTTGTACCTGTTACTGAACATTATTGTACGTTACATTTGACTGCTGTTCTGATATTTGTACCTGTTACTGAACATTATTGTACATGTTACACTTGACTGTTGTTTACAATATTTATACGTTATTGAACATTATTGTACATGTTACACTTGACTGTTGTTACGATATGTGTACCTGTTATTAAACATTATTGTACATGTTACACTTGACTGTTGTTATGATATTTGTACCTGTTATTGAACATTATTGTACGTTACACTTGACTGTTGTTACGATATTTGTACCTGTTATTGAACATTATTGTACATGTTACACTTCACTGTTGTTACGATATTTGCACCTGTTATTGAACATTATTGTACATGTTACACTTGACTGTTGTTACAATGTTTGTACCTGTTACTGAACATTATTGTACGTTACATTTGACTGCTGTTCTGATATTTGTACCTGTTACTGAACATTATTGTACGTTACACATGACTGTTGTTTACAATATTTATACGTTATTGAACATTATTGTACATGTTACACTTGACTGTTGTTACGATATGTGTACCTATTATTAAACATTATTGTACATGTTACACTTGACTGTTGTTATGATATTTGTACCTGTTATTGAACATTATTGTACGTTACACTTGACTGTTGTTACGATATTTGTACCTGTTATTGAACATTATTGTCCATGTTACACTTGACTGCTGTTACGATATTTGTACCTGCTATTGAACATTACTGTACATGTTACACTTGACTGTTGTTACGATATGTGTACCTGTTATTGAACATTATTGTACATGTTACACTTGACTGTTGTTACGATATTTGCATATATTATTGAACCCCTCTCATAGCGAACTTGAACGCTATATGTGACCCGATCTGCCGTAATGAGTCGGAAGTCGGCGTTCTATTTATTTAGATACGGGCCGATTATGTTGACAAACATCAAAATTTGATTTTTCTTTTTTGGTCTTATATGAAAGAAAAGGTCTTCAAAATTAATCTGGTCTCCAAAAAAGAAAAATCAATATTTTTGTGATGTTTTTCAAGATAATTGGCCCATATCTAAATAAATAGAATGCCGACTTCCGACTCATTACGGCAGATCGGGTCACATATACTGTTTATTTCTTCTTCTTCTTCTTTTTAAATAGACTGCCTGTTAAGAATTTTCATATTCAACTTCTGCAGATCATATGCACGTTCAATGCAAAAAGATAATTTCAGGACCAATTTTTTTTTATTCTGCATGTAACTAAATTGCACAGTCACTGGAGCCACATTGTCTCGTCTCTCTATACTGTATACCTGTGTATAGGAAAAATGAAAGTTTACTTTGACTTTGAATACTAGGAGCACGGAATGGCAAATAATTTGTGGGCGTTTACAACCCAACATGTGAGTAATCTGAGCGGTTTAGTCTTTCTCTCTCTGCTGACGCAGGTGTCCCCTCATGCCTCAACGTGATAGTCTTTAAGTAAATTACGCAGTAGGAGGTTAAGACACGCCAACATATCATCTTAACAGAAATATTGGTTCCTCCCCCCACCCCACCTGTGGTTAACAAAACACTGACTGGCTATGCCACACTTCAGCACAACGAGCATACCTGTCGCAGAGCCCACCAATACTATCCTTTCAGAATTTAATCTTTCCCCATGATGTGTTGTCCACCTCTAGTGGACATTGGCCTCACATTCCTTATTGGACATGACTATGGTTATTCTTTCCAAACAGTTTTGAGGCTATGACTGGCACAGCTCCAGTTCCCCATTTCATGTCACTCATGCCAAAATCAGGGAGCGTAAACAATTTCCTTTTCTTTGGATTTCTGTTTTGATGCTGACAGTTCCTCTGACAAATCACTGACCTTGCATTAACATCTAACATAACCCCATCTGTTCACAAGTCATGGCTGCCATCAAATCTTCAATCACAGCAAACTGACCAGAATTTGTTTTTCTTAAAGTTGCTCACCCATCCATGGCGTCATCCCAAACCCAAGTGGGAATAATAATTTTTTTAAAGGTTTTTATTTCATAGTATATCATAAAGATTCATTTTCAAACAAGTCTTTAGTTATGGGGATCTTTAAATATCTACAAGTTCTCACCATAAATCCCCCGTTTTTTAAATCCCTCTCATTCCCCCCATCCTTTCTGTTGAATAATCCTTTAAACAACAGCATCAACAACCCTAATACAAATTAATACTAGCTTAAATATCAGGGGATTTATAGACCTCATTTACACTCCCACCCATGGCAATTTAGAGGTTCTTCTGGTAGATCCTAAGAAGGTTTTAATGTTACCAGTTTTTATGATCTGAAAAGTTGTTCATATCGTGGATTAAATTCTTCCCTACAAGCCACATTTCTCATCAGCAATTAGTCTCTCAGTTTTTTCTCCCCCCTCCCCATAGCACGGTAAGGCGGGCTGGCACAGCTGTCCTCATTGACCTCTTCTTTTTTCTATGCCTACTTAACCACTAGCAACAGCTCTTAACACTGATCCTATCATTAAGGAGATTAGGTAAAGGGGAAAAAACACCAAACTTTCTTGTACACTGACATGGTGTTACTATTCAGGCCCTTCACATTATTGTAAAGTTTCAGGCTACCAATGTGTGAATTAGCTCTGGAACTAGGGGCGCACTCTTCAGAAAATCTCAGGATTCGATTCCATTCGATTCGGATTCTTGGGCTCACGATTCGATTGAAAATCGATTAACAATTCATAAACGATTCATGATTCAAAATTGATTCACGATTCATAAACAGTTCACAATTAAATACATGTATGAATTTGTTTCCAGACTGCTGTTTTGACTACTTTTCCCATTTGACTGTGGCAGATCAACAAAAAAAAAAAATCTTACACTGATCCTCAGCATTGAGTACGTTTTTTATACAACTTGCGTAACACTATTTTAGAATTAGAATGAAGTTGAATGAAGTTTACTGCCAAGAACCTTGTCACATACATTCCGGAAGATTTCATCTCATTTGTGGGCATGAGGGAGCCACTACCAATATGCAGGAGACTTGGGAGGTCTTTATTAAATCTATATTGACATACATGTGATAGGTACTTTAGAAACTGCACTTTAGCAACTGCCATCTATTTTATTTATAATTTGTATATTTGCATTTTAGCAAAATATGGCATCATGTAACATGTACTGTACCAAATATCAGATGTAGCCTAACTTGCAATTGCAGCGTAACGATGTGACTTCATTACACCACCAACAGAGAATTATCGCGAAATTCATTTTTACCCCGGGATCAAAATTAATCCCGGGATTAGCGTGAACGGTAGGATATGGCACACCCCTTGTGTGTGTGTGTGTATGTGTATGTGTGTGTGTGTGCGCACATGCATCTGGACGGAACTTCACACTGTGTGGTACAGAGAGTGAAGGGGAATTGTAAACGTGCGACGACGTGCCAGAGATGACATGCCATTGTGTAAATAAGATGTGGCTGTTTAGTTTGCTTAATAAAAGATAAGGTATAGAGCTGTTCTATAAAAGCAAACCAGTGCCATTACGTTAGATGAAAAAACATGAATCGATTTTATGGAATGCATGAATCGATTTTGAATCGGCAGAGAAAGAATCATGATTCAATTTTTTTCTGCACTCCTATCTGGAACCAGTTGATTTTCAGAATGTTAAAACAGTTTCAAATGTATAGAATTCACTATAACTCAAAATTGCTCAAATCTGTTTCAGATCACATTCTACTTCTATTAGACTGTGTAAGGCACAAGAATTTTTTATTAACCAAACTTCCTTCTGTCAGTTGCTGGAAGGCTGATGGCACCAGTTTCAGAAAACCTTTTGGATTTTGGCTGCACTCAGTTATTGGCCCAATTACTAAGAACCATCTCTTTTTTCCATCTTAAATGATGCTTACTTTAATATCTGGCCCAAATATCTATCACTCGCTCCCCAATGTGTTCACTCATTTTTAAGCTACTAAGTTATCAACTTTCTCAAGAAATATCTCAGAAACTTTTGTCATCTCATACATTTCTCTAATAAAAAACATTGAAACTATTATGAAATCAGTTCAAAGCAACCATATCTAAAATCTATACCCTACGTTATTCCATCTGTATTTCTTCTTTCTCTCGTAACAGATGAAAATGGAAGACATGGAATCAAATATGGAAGAATTAACAGTAACCAGTGTTGTAACAAATATACAAATATTATGTTTACTATTTGTTGTTGTTTAACCTCTTCTTAAACCTCTGAACTCACATTTTTACATTTTTAGGTGTGTTGCGGGGGGACACAGGACTGTCTAGGACACAGGACTGTCTTGACTGCTCACACCAAGAATTAACAAAACATACAGTACAACCAACAAAAACATGACATATGGCACATGATGACCCTTTTCCACAAACACAGTGAGATGACTTTAGACACAATTAATTGCAAAAATCAATGTGGCAATTAAGATTAGGTAATGTTCAAGTTTTATTACTCACCTGCGAGCGTATTTGGCCAACTTTTCTTCTTCCCAGGCTGTGTTCCCACCACCAAAGTTTTTATTGGCTGTTCGCTCCAGGCCCTAGAAGACAGTAACATTTTCTTAACGCATACTAAATATATCTCCTTTTACATTCCCTTTATTTGTAACTGTGCTAATTAAAAATGCTATCTGTACTTCAATCAAATACAAAATACTAAGAACTGTTCACTCCCGTACATATGGTGTGTACATTTGGTACTTATCTTCTGCCTTACAATCAATTTTTCAGCAAAAATGTCCCATCGCATATCGGTCCGATAACCACTCAAATAGCTGGATTGGATATCGGGAGCCGGTTTGCTCAATTAAATTGCAGGTTTTGCTGTGTGCACGTACAATTCATTATGTAACAGAAGCGGTGCATCATAAAGCTGGTTTATGGTTTGACATTTGCGCTAATTCGTACATACAGATATGACAATTAGCAGAACAAGAAACGCAACACAATAAAACACTACTAAATGACAGAACTGTGTTTAAATATTGTACATATGGGTATGTAATTATTACATTGTTTTAGTTAGGAAAATAGTATTTAAGTCAAGTATTTCCTTAAACACAACAGAATAATGTCAGTCTTCTCCTCACAGAGAAATACACAACTTATTATTTAAAAACGGGTATCGGATTGGTACTCGGGATCGGCCGGGACCCAAAGCCCAAGTATCGGCATCTGTATGAGAACTGAAAAAGTTGGATCGGTGCATCCCTAATGTTAACCATAACTGTTGACCTTTTTTTATTTAAAAGGTATATTTTGTACACAATCATTAATACATCTAAAATACACTAACACTGAATACAAAAAGCATGTTCTTAACTCTCAAGCAATGTATTCATTAAAACAACTCAACAACTTACAACTTTAACTACCGCAAAGTGAATAAAATGATGGTGTAATTAAAGCATACATTCTAAAATAAATGGAAAGTGTTTGTGCTTTCTTGGGGAAAATATAAAATGCTTCAAAATAATGTGGATACATTTACTTTCGCATGACTAAAGGGAATATCTCTTATTCTTAATAAAAGATGTATTGCTGTGACTACTGACATAATATACTGTATATTCATATATAGGTGGTGGCGTAGCGGTACGATAAAATCAGTCCACACACGCTATGACAGACCTTAATGAAGTTTTCTGTGAGTTTGCGGCAGGTCTGGCAGGGTGCTGTTTGCACGGTGACCATGGACAGGACGGAGAACAGCAGCAGGGCAGGAAGAAGTGTCCCAGTCCGGCACATGATGTCCTACATAGCAAGATGTTAAACTGTATGAGGCCAAGAATTAGAAGGGAAAAAAACAAAAGGGCCTAAACATTCAGTATTCATTTGAATACAAACTAGAAAAAAATAACATGACCAGCCATCAGTTTTATTGGAGTTTGCAAGTGAGAAGCCTTAAGTGAGGTTCCAAACGTATACTTTACAGTGTCTCACAGGCATTTCTTTTAATGAAAGATACCTGAAGTATGGACTAAGAGAATAAAGAAGTGGCAACAAAAAACATTCTCCATACAGTCACTACCATCACCGGCGACTTTGTTAGCAGGGCCTACATTATTCATAGATTGTACTCAAAAAAATTTTAATCTATGTCTGTTTCAGTGACAGATTGGGCGTGCCAAGCCAAGATGTCTAGCCAAGAATCATTTTGTGGTCAAAAATGACCACTTATAAAGGTCTAGGTATAGGACTTCATAAAGCACTGCTTCTGCTCTTAACAACTCTGTATTACACAAGTCTGATTAATCCTCATTTAATGACTTAGCAATGCTCAATATCTTCTTTCCAAGAATGACACAATCACCATTTCTATAGCAATCAAATTATGCATACAGAATTTCCACTCCCTGACCAGCCCAGAACATGACATCCGTATATTGAATCTGGGGCCGTCAAATAAACACTTTTGCACATTACTAAATTTATCCTCATCTAATATTTTGTATTTATTCTTCAAATGCATTGCGGCGTTTAAATAACTTTACCTCCTCGTTTTAAATGTCGTAATATAGGTTGCTGAATATTTCACACAGTCATTATCATTCACAGTTAGTATGTATTGTGTTCCCAGTTCACAGTAAAACAAAATGCTTGAGTCGTACACAGAAATGTGCCATTCCACACAGGAAACAGAAGACTATTTGGTGCTATAAAATCATCATTTGAAGCAGAACCTCTACCATATTTGCGTCATTCTATATCCGCGAAATTTCTAGAATTCAGTGGAGTAATCAAGTTATCTCTTAATTAGTCATTAATGCTCCAAGGATTCAATCACTGGGCAGGGAGTGATGCTAATGCTGGACATTTAACTTTACGGTAAACATCGGGGAAACACCATCGTGAGACAGTTCTTACAATGGAGTTCTTTTATGTTGCGGCGGTATAAAACGCCCCCTGTCTGGCAGATGCATGAAGCCGCGTCGTATCGCTCCACACCACGTACCGTATATATTGTGCTTGGCATTACAGGAAAAACAGCAGCTAAGGCTAACGGGACTGAGCTTTGGTCGACACTACTAGAGGTCGTAGCAGCTACAACAACGAGCTCGTCCCATCTCCACAGTCACTGATCACAGCGCGAGTTATTAAAAACACCGCTAGCATCTCGGCTAGCGCGCAACCCATACGGGAGAGCAGCATCCTTGGCTCATATACATACTTACGTTAGTTTTTCCTATCAGTCGAGACGCCTTTTGACTCCACCCGCAAACAAACGCTACTATGACATGAAAATATAATTTTTGACGCAGAATTACTTTGCTTCAAACAAAAAAACCCGCTCGGTTTAGTCAGGGTGAACACTGCTCTATTCGGATTCCCAGCTCCTTCTCGCGCGCCGCAGCTGTTGTGCTGCAGGCACTAAGCCCCGCCCACCGGCGTCAACAGCCAACCAGAATGAAGACAGATAGGCCGCAGCCAATCAAATCCGGCCGTGTAATAAAAATCTGTGCGATTGTTTTACAGCGTCCATTCTGAAAGAATTGATCGATCAATAGGTAATTTAATGTCACAGCCTATATGTGTACAGGGCTGAAAGATAAGAATATTGCATGAGAACTCCTACATAACCATAAACCCAACCAGTACAAAGTGTCCGAAAAATATACATTTTCATTTTATTGTAAACAAAAGACAACTTGGAGTCACATCAAAAACACACGGAATTACAGGAGTATTTGCCAACTTGAAATAAAAGTAAAGGATTCACCATTCATGCTACATTACAAAATGCAATGTTTAAAACATTCTCAATGAGATATAGCAGGCAAAAAATGTCGAAGAAACATGTAGCAACCAGGACCCATTTTTGACAGCATATTTGCAATAGTAAACAAGGACTTTCTAAATGTCTCAGAAACGCATTTCAGTATTTCAATTGTGGTACAATCCCAAAAGCGAAAACAGAAAGGGGGGGGATTAGAGTGCATGAAAGCCCACAAACAGACCATTAGTGTTTGGCATCTCATATTACAATATTACAATTCCCACTTTCCTTCCCTTCCCTTTGTGTGTGTCATCATTGAGAGTTTGGTCATGGTCCAGTTATAGCCATGTCTTCTGTTTTCTCGTGGTAAAATTTCAGCCGAATGCAATAAAAAGACTGACCTTTCATATCTATATATACCTGAAGTAAAGATACAGTATATGCGTACATTGTATGTACTAGTTTGGTCAGTATGAGGAGTATTTTAGGAGCAGACAAGCTATTTACATCACAGTAAATTCTGAGCAGGTTTTTATGTGATCCTGTTCAGAATTCATACCCGTTAGATCCTATTTAAATTTCCTTCCCGTTAGATGCCGTTCAGATATCCTACCCGTTGTTAGATCCTGTTTGGATTTCACACCGATTGTTAGACGCTGTTCTGCATGTGCTTATGTGGGAACATATCGAACCACATTAGTGTTTTTTTACTCACATGCAGAGAAGTTAAACTTATATTTATATGCAGTTTATAGGTGAAAATCTGTGCCGTCTCTCAAGTTTGTAGTGTCATTTTTAAGACAAAAACACTTTGCCCTTCCAACCACTTGGTAGGAAGGACTCACTGAAATTTAGACCCAGTTGATGGCATTTAACTTGCCGTGTAACTCAGGGCTGGACACTGGGGATGACTCTCCTGGCTGCAGGGGGATACTTTCCCATGGATCCTCAGGGCCAAACCCCACGCAATCCTGAGAAAGCCCAGCTAGTTTGTACCCCGTGCCACTGCCCGTTAGCTCCCTCAGAGTCCCAGCCAGAGTTCGTGAGGCTGCCCTCAACACCCCTGCTCTCACACTCCTGTTCACTTTCAGACCGCCCCGCTCTGGCTGTCCCTTACGAGCAAAGTGAGCGATCTCTGTCAGAAAGCCCAAGCTCTGTGAAGGCAGGCTGAAAAATGGGAGCCCCCTAAAAAGCTCTGGCAAGACCCCGCCTCCACTCGGGGGTCCGGCTGGCTGTGAGTCAAATTGCGCCAAGGCAAAACGTTCGCCTGCGCGTCCCTGAAGGTAGTCGGCCAGGATGCAGCTGAGTGAGGCACTGAAGACGTCAGAGCAGGGCAGCAAGCTTTGGCCCCCATCCTCCCAGCCGCCCTCTTCATTGACTGCCTTGGACTCATCCCTGTCACCGCCTCCACTGCGTCGTCCCCATTCTTCGGCCCTTGCCCAGGCTGCCTCGGTGAGGACCAGCACTACCTTGCCGCCGTGGCGTTGCACCCGATCGAGGCGAGAGTGCAGCCAGGGCACGGGCCCCAGGGCACTGAGCTCCGAGCGACTCCACAGGTCCAGGGACACACTGAAGCCCAAAGACGAGAGACTAGAGCCCAGGCGACACACCAACTCTGCCAGACTGCTGTCCGCATCAGGAGGATATAGCAGCACAACCTGACCTCCCCCTACCTCTCCTAAAGATAGCAGAGGGAGTCATTATTCATCTGATTTGGATGTTGTTGAAGTAGGTATTCAAGTTAAAAACTAATAATGTAATTGAAGTAGGTTTAAAACTGGGACTTCAGGAAGTTGAAATGGTACAAAATACTCACTGTTGATGTTATCCACTTTCAGCCATCTGAATACCCAACCTGCTGAAGACACAGTTTTTTAATGCTTAGTTAGGATAATATATGTGTCTTTGTGTGTGTTTCTGTATGTGTGTACTCACCTTTCAGGGTGCCCTGTAATGCATATACTCCCAAAATAGTGAGGCACAGGAGTATGATACACACCAAGAGAGTCAAGCTCCAGTGATTCCTGGTTTCTACAAAGAGAAAAAGAAGGAGAGAGAGTGATAAAATACACAAATTAAAATTCTAAATTAGATTCTAATTTGAAGACTGATATTCATTAAACCCTCAAGCATCAACAGAAAGTGATACTTTAACTGGCATGGCCTCCACTGAATGCATCATTAATGCATGAATGGAAACTATACTTTGTGGTTATTACCTTCAAAGGGGCAGAGCAGCTTAAAATATCCTTCCACTCCCTTCACCTTTACCTAAATGACAGAGAGTGACAGTGAATAAGTGCAACAATGAGAAAGGTGCTGAACAGATGACAGAACATGGTAATGAAGACAAATTAAACAAACACTAATTATTCAATCAAAACATTTCATACCTGCACACATAATGCAGGATGCCGTTCCACTTTATCAAAGTGTCCATTCAAGTGCTGCAGTAAAGAGAAGACTGTGATTGATAATTGTGTGCTGATTCAGGGAGCAAACATCCTCCCTGATGCCTCTTTTAGGCAATCACAGTTTTACAGAAGGGGACATTAAAACCAATCAGAAACTGTTCTGTTTGGCTTCATAAATAAACTAAAATAAATTATTCTTGGTTTTTTTTTTTTTGTTATATGTCATACCCATTTTCCATTGTGTTCCCTCCATCCTTCATGTACACGAAGCTTGGTGTCATTCATTGCACTACAGCCTGTATCAGAGCCTGAAGCTTTCTTACACAGATGTAATTCTGCCTCCAACTTGCAAGGGGCACTGATGTTCCAGGTAAGAGCAGAGCTGTCCCTGTTTAGTACCACATCATGAGTTTGAGCCTCTACCACTGACACTGATATATTAGAGCCAGAAAGCACTGAGAGATAGAGAGAGAGAGAGAGAGAGAGAGAGAGAGAGAGAGAGAGAGAGAGAGAGAGAGAGAGAGTTTTTTTAGTGTATGTCAAACAATATTTTTTTTCTTTGTAACAGAATTTCTAAGTAATATTACAATACTACAAGTATGTCTTACCCGTGTAATTTAAAAATGGGCACATCTCCCTTCGAGGTCCATTTTCCCACCAAAGCTGAAAGGTACATAGCAAAAGACACATAAAAGGTCAATGTAGAAATGTGCCCTCAAAGTAATAGTAGTTTGCTACAGTAGAATAAATCAGGATTCACTGTACAAAACATTAAAAACCAAAAAATTCTGGAAGTACCTGGAAGCACAGACAGGGGGCGACAGAGCTCATTGGAAGCCTCAGCGGATTTTCCTTCTAGTAAACAGAACCGGGGAAAGAAATGCAAGGCAGCTTTTAGAAAAGTATTTTGAATATATTACATCTCATATATCACATACATAAGTAGCATATGGTAGTATTGGCATTTAGTAAATACCCAATTCATATCTCTACAGTCCCCTCCCTTTTCCATCTTCTTGCAGACCAACAGTTTCTTCTTGCCGTCATTCTCCACATGTAACTCTACCATTTCAGCAGAATTGTTCATTGTGAGCTGCAGAATGGGAGCTGCCAAAAAATGCCATAAAGAGAACTGCTCAACAGATGGGACTCAAAAAGGAACACCAGCATAAGTGAGCCATTTGATCAACCCATGTTTCAATAACAAGCTGTCTCAGAAGTTTAATTAAATTTACAACAAGTGCATGAACCCTTTAGCCAGTTGAGGAAAAGGGAAGATACATTTCTCAACATTCAATCCATGAATCAATCAAAATGAACTCACCTTTACACATTTTAATGTCCAGGTGTTGGGAGCAAACTGAAAAAGAAACCGCTATTATTGGCGTCTGTAATATCTATTGACAATGTGGTGTGTGTGCGTGAGTGTGTTTGTGTGTGTTTACCAGTTTCTCTCGAGGGCATTTTGATATGTTTGAATCCAGTGGAAGTGTATACAGCAACGTCATTGCCAAATTGAGCTTCTTCCATCATTACTATTAGAGACATCCACATCTACAATGCACAGATACATACTGTATTATTATTATTAGTATTAGCACTAGTAGCAGTAGTATTGGTATTAATAAATCAGACAACACTACAGCCACTACAAATTCATTTTGCATGTGTTAATCAGATAAAATATTTATAATGTTATAATGTAAGGCAACATTCGCCAGACGTTATCTATGTTTATCTCTTATTTCTGCAAATAAAGGCAAATGAGACAAACCTATCACACATCCCAGCTATGAAAGAGACATACATTGTTAGATTACAACATGCCTGTTTCACACCCAGTGGGATTTTACCTGTTGTGTATTATCATCAGAGAGGCTGAAGGTGAGCTTTTTCGAGTAAGAAAACTCTGGAATTTGGTAACAGACTTGGACAGATGCAGAGGGCGAGATTAAGTGCCCAAGACCACTTTGATGCTCTTCCTCCTTACTTCCATCTTCATTGTTGCCTTCCAGAGACAGACCAGAGTTCTCAGGGAATTCTAAACAAATAGCAAAGCCACAAACTTACAAGAGTTCACTGAATTAAGGAATAACAAACTTTATACAATCAAGTTATAGTAAGTATAAATGATAAATAACCTATATAAAAACACAAGTAAAAAATAAATAATGCTCTTCACAGATTCAGATTTTCCTAAACACTGCACATCTCACGCAACTGAGCAGCCAGTTAGTAATGAAAGGTAGAATATTTGCTGGCATAAGAAATGTCAAATCTATGAACAGCATTGGCCCACAAGGACTAGCGTTGAATAAAGTGGCGATAAGCTACCTTCTCTGGTGATGTTCAAGTGAATTCTGAAACACGGACGCAACTGATGTTCTGTTTTGCACAGCAGTGCTTGGGCAGCAAGATCACCGACATCCCCATTCTCATTCAGAGGAAAGCATTTAGGTTGCACTCCAACTTCACCTACATAAAAAGGACAAGATTTTCCTTGGGTTTTAACGAATATAGACTTGGCTATTTAAAAAAAATTGTCAAATAAAGCAGTCTGCAGACTTAAAAAAGTTTTTTAAACTAACCATAAGGCTTATAGTTATGTTGAACAGATTTATGCCAAAAGAATGACTTACCTTCCTCTACCCTACAATCAGTCAAGCCCTGCCAACAAAAGGGGAAGAAGCACTTTAGTTCTTCTCAATTGACGGAATTTGTCCTCACAATGACATTCACAACTTATCCAGAACAATCTTTTCAGCACAGGCGGCAAATGATAGCTTTGAATACATTCAGTCCTTTGCGAGACAAATGAATGCTATTCAGATATGAAGATTAAATGTCTAAATACTTTAGAAAACAAGTACTTTTGTAGGTTTAGTTTAAATAAAAAAATCCACATTAATGGCATCTAAGTTAATCTAAGATTAACTCTATGTAACATTATACAATTTTATATAGTATGGAAAGTCCTGCCCCACCACACACACACACGCACACCAATGTTTGACATAATAAAATAGTTAAAAGATTTATAAAGCAATGTTTATAAAGCAACACTAATGTTTGAACATTTATTTTGTGTGCACACAGGTATTTTCATTAGTAATATGTCTATAGAAGTGATATTTATCCCACATGGTTCTGTACAGTAGCAGATGTGAGTTTAACAAACCTTTTTTAACACAGACGTAGACACTAGTTAAGGTTATTACTTCTCCAGCAAAAAAGAGCAGTCAAGTTTCAATAGACTTAGTGAATAATCTAAAATAATGTGCAAAAATGTGAAAAATTGTGAATATAATATTTGTATTTTGTACATATGTATTACTAAGTATTTTTAACATTAAACATAGATGGAAAATATCCAGTGTACATTTGAAAAAAAAAAATCATAATGTTCTTCCAGTGTAGCCTATGGAGGTGTAAGGTCACGGCACCTGCTCCCTTTCACTACAACATGCAGAGCTTTTAAATGAATCACATCTGGAGACTAGCAGACACTATAAAGTGAATATAACGAGAACATAGTCAGTCTCCTAATACACAGTACATGTCTCAGGTAGAGATCCATCACCATAGCGACAGATCACAGGAGCCCTTGGATTGGGTGTCATGCCCAACTAAACTTATGAATAAGTAAATAGTGTGGCTTGATCCTGCCTGTCTGTGTTGTGGAACACAGGACTGTGCACTGATCAGGCAAAATAAAATCTAGCAATTGGTTTTTAGTGACAGTAAATGCAGGTACGAAGTGTAGGATCAGGACAAATTTCGGCACACAGGATACTGAAACTAAGCATTTGTATTGGTACTCCTGAGAGCAGCTCTTAAAACATCTATACTTAAGACAATAGTATCAGGTAATACAATATTTTATGAACACTAGAGGTATAAGAACATGTTTAGGTATTAGATTCAGAGATGCAGTTAGATTGGCAATAAATGTTCAAAAGAGAGACTTGAATCATGTGAACATTTTGGTTCATCTAGAACATTCTATACCTGTTTGTCTGTATACTTTCTTATCTGTCCTTGCTGCTTTGCATCTGGTCACAGGCACAAATGTAGCCAATCATATTACTCGATGATATAAAAAGTTTGTTGACATGTAGAGTGAGTTGAAAAAAAAGGTATACTGCCACATCAAGGCACTCTCCTGCTCATTTTGGAATGCATGCACGCACCTATGCACACATCTACACACATCTGCCCACACAGATCTTGGTGCAAGTTTATCTGAGGTATGCGGGAGCACCATCTTGCTAGCAAAAACTGCAATAAATAGTAACAAGTCTTATAAAAGGTGTACACACTACAACTAAAGTAATGCATTATGCTAGATATCTAATTGCAGAATGTTATTTTGGAATTGTAGAGGAAGAAAGTACCAAAGTGACATATGGCAACTGAAACGTGGCTGTTTGGAATTACAGGTATTGTAATTGGTTTAACCATAATATATAACAATAAGAATATAATACGAAACCTTATGGTTTTATTTTAATTAAATTGTGTGTTCATTCTAAATATGTTTTTCTTTGTCGCTAATGTAACATTTTAATGTAACAATGTAACTAATCTTATGCAAGTTTTTTTGTAATTGGTCTGCATATTTGTTCAATATTTATCGTGTTAGCAGCGCACTGTTTAAAGGTTTAAAAACGCAATAATCAACTTATTTAATCAATTTGTCCATTGACATTACTGACACCCATGCCATTACTGACTGAATTTATTACAGTAAATTCAGGTGAATATATATATATATATATATATATATATATATATATATATATATATATATATATATGTATATATGTATATATACATGTATACATATATATGTATATACGTATACATATACACATGTATACATATATATACATCGACCCACAAAACCAAACACCGTGATCGTAAGGATCGATCCTCACCTTCTTCACCATATCGGTCGTAAACGTCCTTCTTCTTAGCATCGCTCAGAACGTCGTAGGCTTCGGCGATCTCTTTGAATTTGTCCTCAGCTCCTGGAGATTTGTTCTTGTCCGGGTGATAGCGAAGCGCCTGTTTTCTGTACGCCTTCTTGATCTCGTCATCCGAAGCTCCTTTCTGTATGCCCAAGATCTTATAATAATCTTTACCCATCACAGCCCCGTAATAACACACTTCCCAACTGACAGCCCGGCGGTGGCGAAACATGGGAACAGAGGTGAGTCCAGGTAAGGCAGGGCTGCCGCGCGTCTCATGGCCCCGGTTCTATAGCTACCGGCGAGCTGACCACGTGCGTCTACGACGAAGACAAAATACTTCAGGTCTCTCACACGTCACGCGCTGATCTCCCTTTGAGGAGGACGCACGAGCTCCGCGGCATCACGCCTGAGCCGACACAGACGTCACTACTAAGCGTGGAGCATTCAGCCCAGCTCTACCACTGAAACGCGTGCGAAGAGAGACAGACAGACAGACAGACAGACAGACAGAGGGCAGAGAGAGAGACAAAGACAGAGAGAGAGACAGAGAGAGAGAGAGAGACCAAAGAAGACAGAGAGACAGAGACAGAGAGAGAGAGAGAGAGAGAGAGACAGAGAGGGAGAGAGAGAGAGAGAGAGAGAGAGAGAGAGAGACAGAGAGAGAGAGCAGAGAGGGAGAGAGAGAGAGAGAGAGAGAGAGAGAGAGAGACAGAGAGAGAGAGAGAGAGAGACAGAGAGAGAGACAGAGAGAGACAGAGAGGGGAGGGGGCAGAGAAAGAGAGAGACTCAGCACCCTTTATTCAACCAATAACATCAAGATAATCAATCCCCTAATTTAATCTCACTTTAAAGTGTAGTAATTAAATACGTACTGCCTATCCATCCATACTGCTCAGGAAATGTAGAAATATCCCAGAGCTTACAGAAAGCCTCGATCTCATTAACCAGGTTTTTTTTAGACCAATATTTGCGTGTGTGTGTGTGTGTGTGTGTGTGTGTGTGTGTGTGTGTGTGTGTGTGTGTGTGTGTGAGAGAGACAGACAGACAGACAGACAGACAGAGAGAGAGAGAGAGAGAGAGAGAGAGAGAGAGAGCGTATTTTCTTTAAATGTACAGCAGATGGTCGATTTTTTTACACTTTTGGCTAGAAGTTTTTTTATTAACACAATTTTACCGTCATAAAACACATAGACTTTTATGTTCTAAAGGCGAACCTCCTTTGTACCTGTTGTACATCACTATCCAATTATTTTAAAAAACCCGTTAAAATGGCTATAATGTGAGCGACTTTCGTCAAATGTCTGATATTTACACTTTCTGAGTGATACTAAAGGCACCCAGATCGACTCCTGCCTGTTTACGCGGTATATTTCGCAATCTACTTTAACTGAAATGGCACACTACAGAAGACGTTATACAGAAACAGAAAGCAAGTTGGCATACACTGCGTCTTCACAATGTTATATCTTTGACGGTTATGACCGTAGAAAGCTCATGGTGAGCGTCTAAAACGTCCAAAAAACCTCACAAAAGTGTTAGAATATGGGTTTGCAGGAAGCAAACGGTCACAACTAAACCATAAACAGATGTGAGAAGCGGGTAGAAAACGGTTTTTAAGTAAGAAATAAAACACATTTTTACCTGTTACAGACGTGACAGTGACTAATATTTTCCAGAATAAAATCTGTATTTAAATTGCCTCAAGTTTCCAGTTAGGTGGAATGCGTCGGCGTGGTCGTCATACCTGGTGAGTGACTTTGGCGCGACAGCTGTGGGCGGGATGCAGGTGCGCGTTAGAACCGTGCAAACAGGGGGCAGGTTATTGTTTGTTTGTTTGTTTGTTTGTTTGTTTGTTTGTTTTATGATCATTTAATAAACTACAAGCCCCAATCATTTTTCACAAGCACAGAAACGACCGGGCATTTAATACAATATAATTGAAAAGATATATATAATATCACGGAAATGACATTTGTGTTCTAATTTCCCCAAGAAATGACAATCATTGCCGTTTCACCTAATAATAAACTCACCTGACGACTGTTCAGGCATAACACCCTAGAACGCCTTTATTTAGGTCGCAGTTTTAAAGCCTACTCGAGCGCAGATCACTTCTGAATGCTGAACTTCTCTGACCGCTTCTGTGCGTGAGAGATGCCAGTTTATTTTTTTGGTAAAAAGCCACACCCAAGAGCTGACCTCTGCTTTGCATGGCTGTTTGTCAGATATGTAAGACTACTGTCTATGTGCGTGTTTACATCACCATCGCATCAGAAAACGTTGTGCTTTACGTGATGGTTTGCTGTGGTCTTAACACTCGCCTCAATTACTACTACTCTTACTACTCACTTATTTCACTTAAATATATAGAATATATCAATTGCAAACCAAAATGGTGATAATTTCACATACATTTACCATTTTGCCTTTTAGCGATGCTCTTATTCAGAGAGACTTGCGAATTACAAGGTAAGTCTCGCCATAGTAACTTTGTTTAAAGTGTTCAAGGGTTCTGTGGTGGTAGTGCTGAAGGTACAATCAAGTCAGACATGGCCTCTTGGTCTGGTGCATAGTATTCTTCTAGGTCACGACAACACCCAGAAATGTACATTTATATTTCTCTTCACTGGAAATAACAAACATCTCTCTGTTCATACTATGTGGGATTAAATATGTAGGTAGTCATTAATGTGCAAATAAGTATGAATGATGAGTATGCGTTCCTCGGTATGTTTACATGGCGAAATGCCAAGTGCCATTTCTGTGAAACTTGTCTTGAACCCTGACAAGACATACTGTATAACATCCTATCAAAATTACAGTGACTCCCAAGTGGCACATATGTTGTTCCATTAAGTGTTTTTTGTGCCTCAGCCATGCCATGTTTTGTACATAATATATGGACATAATGAGGGTGGACATGTAAGGTTTCCTTCATGTGCATTTGTCCTACTTGCACCATCATGCTTAGGTGAGGTTTGTGAATTAGTAAAATTGAAAATTAATAAAACATTTCCCAATTCCAATGGCACACTTTGCAAACTGTTAAAAGCTAGAAACTTTTCTTGCCACACCTTTCAGAATTTTCTAGTGGCATGCAGAGTGGAGAACTGTGGAGAACAGTAGTTTGGAACTAGATCCCACAGTTATAGCCAAGGAATTTTTTTTGTGTTAAATTCATATAAGTAAGTTTAACCCACCAATGACACGCCACACAAAGTAGACATAAAAATATGAACAAAAATGTATAACTCAAATGTATTACTAGTCCTTTTCATCTGACTATTTAATCTTATGTATTGTATAAGAAATGTGGACCTGTGACACCATGCAACAACCTCATATATTGTAAATATCTCCCATAAGGCAGTCATTTTTACAGTCATGTGAGTTCGCCTCTTTTATTATTGTGTGTAGGCAAATCGGTAGTGACCATGCAATGAACTGTCCCTAACGTTGTCATCAGCCCACATGGAGAAATTTGCATAAGTTCTACCGTTGCTCAAAGTGCCTCTGTCTAAGGGGATTGTAATCGAATATTTGCATGAATCATCTGGAAGCTGCCCACATAAAGACCCTTGTAAGCATTTTAGTACACAACTATATTTATCATTAGGTCTCCTTATGTTAATATCTGAACATTTATTTGTATTGTTGCATGATCTTTATTGACAGAAGGAGAATAGTGTACAGTTTCAAGGATGATCAATTATGTGTGGTTGGCATTATGACATGCCTACCAGTAAAAATCAATATAAATAATCGTGCACATTCTATGCTTGTCTTTCTTTTTCATATAATTTTCCTCATTTGACAGTGTTTCCACACTGCCCACATCTTTATTATCATTGTTGTGAATGCATTGTATCCTCTATCCTTTGTTTCCTTGTGTTGCCCATCTGCTTTTCTTGGTGGAACCTGATGTGTTAATTAATGACAGCTTCAAATGAAAGTAAAACACAGGTATTTGCTCAGCGACTGCTCTTCTTACTCCACCCCTGCTTAAACATGTTCACTTCAAATTCTTTTTGAGTTGTGTGCTCACAATATCAGGTCAGTCAAGAATGAGGCACTGTGGCATCTAAATTACAGCCTTGCCCGGGTCACAGGCAGCTCTTGCAGACAGGAAATTCTAAAAGTCATGCTTTGTGAAAGAAGTCTAAAATATAATCTTTGCCTTGGGCTTGTCTGTATAGTGCAAGGTTCCTAGAGGAGCAGCAGTTCTCAATTTTGGTCCTGACAGCCCACCATTCTACACAGGAGTTGTCTTTACCACCACCTTGTTGCAATTTACTTACTTTAAATTAAAAATGCATTATCAGGTGTTATGGACCAGGCTGAGCAGAGCATGGGGAAGCAAGGACCAGGACTGAGAGACAGTGTCCTAGAGTGAAGCATAAGTAAATACAGTACTGTGCAAAAGTTTTAGGCAGGTGTGAAAAAATGCTGTAAACAAAAATGGAAGTGTTAATCATTTATTTTCATCAATCAACAAAATGCAGTGAATGAACAAACGAGAAATCTAAAGCAAATCAATATTTGGTGTGACCACCCTTTGCCTTCAAAACAGCATCAATTCTTCTAGGTACACTCGCACACAGTTTTTGAAGGAACTTGGCTGGTAGGTTGTTCCAAACATCTTGGAGAACTAACCACAGATCTATAATCCTATAATCCTACAAAATAATATAATGACTATAATCCTACAAAATCCTTGACTTTGTGCAAGTGTACCTATAAGAACTGATGCTGGTTTGAAGGCAAAATGTAGTAACACCAAATATTCATTTGATTTAGATTTTTCTTTTGTTCGCTCACTTTGCATTTTGTAAATTGATAAAAATAAACAATCATTATTTATATTTCTGAAAGCATTCTTTGTTTACAGCTTTTTTTGCACACCTGCCTAAAACTTTTGCAGAGTACTGTATGTTAAGACAAACATTAATAACTCAATGTTTAATGCTGGTGCAGTGCCAAAGCGCCAAGGTGAAGTTCAACAGATTCCCTAAGCAATTCGTTTTGAGCTTCACCTAAAAAGAATTTCCACTGAAGCTTGGCAATGCCCACTTTTAGACAGCAGACACAGCATGACCTGCTCTGCCTCTTTCCAACAATGTTTACACAATGGAAGGCATCCTTTTTTCTCCTTCTGTCAAGGTCTTATTCTTTAGTTCTTGGGTGAGGCGGCAAAAAAAACTTCACTCACTTTCACCTCCTGTTAATGTTCGCCAAGCCGATGCTGTACATATACTGAAGCAAGCCTGTTTTTACAACTTAATGTATTTATTATACACCTTGAGAAGGCAGTACTTCATTAACACTTGCATTTACAAAGTCATTTTGTATGTACATTAATAAGCAAACAACAAAGACTAATGCCACATAAGTGCAGGTGGTTTTTGCATATGTAAACACACATGCAACCGCAAAGACAAACACGCATGCCCATTTGCACAAGTACACAGGCATGTACACAAACACACAACTGTTAAAAAGTCACAGATCCATCGTTCAACAAAGTTTAACATTACAACATGGTAAAAAAGAAAGAAGCACCATCACATTTACACAGTTTTCATTTGTCAAAAAGTAGGCACACACACAGAGGATGAGTGTCAGCTGATTTATGTTACACTGTTGCAGGCGGTGTCAAATGTAATACTATTGAATTCTGGCCAGCTCACTGCATTCCAGTTAGCCATTTCTCACGTGTAGGAACAGCGGGAAACACCATGGGTTTAATTTCAGTCATGTCTGTATACTTCCAGTTACTTCCAATTGGTTCAATTGTGTGTGCAATGTAGCACACAGTACACCATGACAAAATGCAAACTCTGCATTTAGACCCTTCAGTGAAAGAGCAGGTAACGGTTGAGCGCTGCACCTTTTTCCTGGTATCTTTACCAGCCTGAGAATTAAACCAATGACACTCCGTTCACAGGAGCAACTCTCATACATTACCACTGCTCCATACATACTATTGCAGAGAGATGAACGTTAAAGGAAGGATTTTAAGGGCCCTCCTCAAATGTTAACCTCCACTGGATCTACTCAAAAAGTATATCTTTAGAAAGACAAATTAGACTGGCTATCCAAGTATCTCTTTCTCTGTCACCGCATTATATTCCAGTCCTTTCTTTCTAAGATCGCGTGATGATGGGGCTTTTCCTTTCTTTGTCTTCTTTCGTAACCTCTTTTTCATTGTTCTTCCAACATCTAATTTAAGTGACTGCTTTGCACTGTGTTTGGACCTCACTCTGTCTTCTCTTTGTGAGTCTTTCTGAGGAAGCCATGCCTCCAGTCTCTGAGCGAGTCGCTGGGACAACCAAAAGGCCAGTGCTTTGGAGAAAAGGCGGGGCCAACAACACCAGCCATCAATGACATTCTTAACTCCACCTCCAGGCCCACATTCTTGCAGGTCCAAGTCGTGTATCAGACTTGGTAGGTCCCTGGGCAGACAGTACCTTCGGATACCTCTGAGGTCTTTGGGAATGTGGCAGTTGCCACAAAGACCCTGGAAACAAAGGAGTCCAAACCCTTTGCCACGTCTCTCTCCCTGAAGCCCCGCCCACAAATGAGAGAGGGCGGCATTTAGCAATGGGGCTGTGACAGAAGGCGTCTCCTTTGCTTTTTCCACCCATCCTTCACTTTGTTTCTCTCTCGTCTCTTCTAGCTGGGCATTTCTCCATGCTACTCCTTTTCCATTGTTCTCAACATTCCCTTTCTTCCATTTGTCTTTCTCTTGATCATCACTTTCCTCCTCCTCCTCCCTTTGCCTCCATCTGACAAAGGCCCCCAAGGCATCCGTGCTCCAGGCCACAAGCACCATGCCCCCGGCCCTCTGCACCACCTGGCACTGTCCGTAGAGCCAGGGTACGGGCCCCAACTGGGCCAAAGAGGCCTGTGTGGTACAGAGGGCCCACTGAGCCAGGTGTACATCCATGCGCAGCTCCTCCTGCAAGCCGGAAGCCAGAGCACACACAGCCGACACGTGGGCCTCATTGTCGGAGGAGCACATCAGCAGCACAGGCTTCCTCTCTGCACTACGCCACACTGAGGACAGAGAGAGAAATGGAAATTATGGCTATTAACATCATAAACTGTTGAGTCTCAAATATTAGGGATAGTAAGAACACTACAAAAATGCATGCTATTGCATTTACGGACTAACCTGTAGTCCTCTTTTTGACCAAAACACAAGTGAGAATGACCAGCATCATGATTAAGGCCAAGAGGGCCAGTGGAACGGCAACAATGAGGCCCCATCTCCTGTGAGTGTCTGCAAGAGTAAGGGTGAACATGGCTGTGACATGTCTGGCTGAAAATAGCTTTTAGAGAGTGTGCCAAGTGAGCATAATTCTAAATGTCAGTACTTACAGTCAGGGCAAATAATTCTCCTTCCATGGAGGAAAGGTTCAGAACGCCACACCTACAGAGAGAACGACAAAGTTTACAACACTATCCAAACAGGTATGGAGAAATGAAAGCAAATCACGTGATCAAATACAGGGAGATTTTTAAAGAATAATACAAGCAGTTGCAATTATAAAGCAACCAAAACAGCAAAAGATAATAAAACCAAACAGACACACACTGAGTTAAACAACTCTCTAAAACCAGCTTTATCTTACTTGCACACACAGTCCTTGTCTGATGAGTGGAAGGGGCAAGCTCACTTCCACCTCACTATCACCTTGCTCCTGTAGAAAACACAAGAGTCAAATGAAAACAGATCTAATAAGGACCGTAGTGGACACATGAGTTCACCCTTGGACACTTTTGTGTTTCCGTTTGAATTCCATGTTCTGATCCTTGTTTTCTGTGCTTAGCAATCAGCTTAAGCAGATTGACATGGTTTTCTTCTCTTTTATCTACTAAATTCATCACTGTAACACTGTGTCCATCTCAGTTCTTTGGTCAGTTTTGGGGTCTAGTCCCACAGTACTCTTTTGTTCAGGCTGGTTTTCTGTTTTGGTCTTGTCTGCTTTCACTTCCAGCACCCATTATTTTCATTGGCTTTGCCCAAGGGTCAGAACCCGCATAGAATATGGTCTAATAACTGGATATGCTTTAAAAAATTAGTACTGTTTATTGTGATCATATATAATGATAATATGTGGAAATAATATAAATTAGCATCAATTATTTACATTAAATGTAACTATTTATATTCTTCAGCAAAAATGACTTTCAGGCTTCAGAACTGACAGATCAACAGATGACGTAATGCCTCAAGTAATAACTGACCATCTGAACTGAGTGAACATTTCCTTTCCCCACACACTCTTCGCCCTGCTCCATACACAGCTGGGCAGCAAAGGATGCTGGGGTACTGGAGGTAAGATGTACATGTAGACGTCGAGATCCAGAGACAACAACGACTTCCCATTCAGACAAATTTTCTGAGGGGGAATAGAGGGAGAGAGAAATTATACACTTTTGTCAAAAATGTAAGAATGAAAGCCGAAGAACGATAATGCAGCAAAAAACACATGGTGTAAAAATGATGCTTCTCCATTAACAAATGTTTACCTGAGCTGAATGGGCAGTGGACGCGTTGGCTGCCATTTAGAGAAAACTAGAAGAAACAGATAAAAACACTGTCAGACATTAAAAATATATATATATATATATATTTCAGCATCAAAATGTTTGCACCACTATAGCAGCACAAATGTTTGCCTTTACTCATACCAACACATCTTACCTTAACACACATGTGAGCATGCTTGTCTACATCAGTCATGTTGTATATCTTTAGAAAAGGAAATAATACAATTAATGATACTTTTTACATCATAATTACATTTACAGAACATCTGTGAGCACTGAAAACTATTTTCATCAACAGCATCATCTTTGACCAAATCGTCTTTATTTGATTTGATTACATTATTGAAATACTACATTCTGAAATTCTTGAAAAGCATGTGTATAAAATGTTGCTTAGATCAGCTCTTAATTTCACAAAATTTCATAGGGTTCTCGACGTAAAGGTTATTCATTCATAAAAATTACAAAATCCATTGATGTTTCCATTACACCACTTTCACAACATATTTCTAGTCAAATTTACTGAGAGAGCTGACTGGAAAATTGCAGATATAATTATTTTCTCAAAAATAATGATGTGGTTAAATGACCAAATATGGTCGTAGCATGAAATTCAACTTCAACGTTGGATTCATGAGCAAGACCCTTAACCTCAAGTTGCTGCTGGGAAACTGTCCCTGTTATTAGGAAAAGAAAGCTGCTCTGGACACAAACATGTACTAAATGTCATAAAAGACTAATGTTGATGTTAAATATACTGGAGTACTGGATATATTGTGTAGGATGTTGATTTTAGCCACTACAGTAACCAATTCGTGTGAAATACATTTGTTGACGCACACATATGCACGCACCATACTATGGGTTTCCCATGTATCATAGTATGGGTAAGTGTTTTCCGCTAATATGTAATGCATTTCCTGCTTTCGGAAAGAAGCTGCCGGCGGCTTGTTTGCTGGTCCTAGCTTGAAGCGCGTTGCATGGTCTACTGATAACCTCACCAAAACATCAACAACAGCACAGCAACTATCTGACTCACATTTCTGGGAACATTGCTGAAACTGTCAGAATAACATTTATTCCATTTAGTCAGTGGCTATTGCTTGCAGAAACTTGAGTCCTGAAATACTGCCATAACATTTATGGGACAAAAATGCATGGGTGAAAGGCCTCGGTTTCACCAATGACAAGCAAAAAATCAACTGCCTCTAGATCAAGATTAACAGTGCACTTCCTACTAGAGGCGTGAACCTTCACTGGTCTTATGATTTGATTGAGAGTCTGAGTGACTAATTATTTTTTAGATATTTGCAATAAGTTCATTAATCATAAAGATGCCCAAATCATCTGGAAATGTTTAAAATAAATCAATAAAATGAAATAATTCTGAAAAAATTTATTGGATTCCTGTGAATTGCAGCCACTGGTTGAAAATCCCATAATAATCAATTATTCTGCATTGATGCAGAATTGTCTATGTCTACATTCCGATGGATCGATTGTGTGATTAATTTCAACACCCCAACTTCCTAATATGGGAATTGGAAGATTTTCTAGTGGGCAGAGACGTGCGAGAACTAAGTTCACTCGAGTGAACATAATAAATATTAAATGAATAAATGTTAATAAAAAGTTCATTTTAGTGGGAGAGGTTTTATTTCTCTTTTTTCATAACTCCTAATTATCCTAATTATTTCTAATTATCCATTATCCATTACTTCCGTCATCTAACATTATATGGAAGAGCAGTTATGTACACATAGAGTGAACGCTCTGCATTAAGAATCTCCTCCAGAACTCACCAGGTCTGTTTGTTGCAGTGTGGAGTTTTGGACTGCAAAACACTGCATGTGGTTCGTTTGGTGCTGCCAGCAGAGAGTGGCAGTAGGTTTTTGGTGAGTGGAAGGACACAGAGGCTCCCAAAGGAGATTCTTAGAAATAAGCTTGAATAAGCTGCTGGACAAGACGTCTCCACCACCTAGTGGACAGTTAGAGCATAAGAACACCCAAATACACAATGTGGCAATGAGTTGGAATCACAGTGGAAAAGACATTAACTCACCAGGCAGTACTGTGTTGATAAGAAGACATCTTGTGTCTCT
Organism: Distichodus sexfasciatus; assembly: GCA_032718565.1. Taxonomy (NCBI): domain Eukaryota; kingdom Metazoa; phylum Chordata; class Actinopteri; order Characiformes; family Distichodontidae; genus Distichodus; species Distichodus sexfasciatus. Next base: position 820,771 of record JAVGVS010000115.1, read on the forward strand.
AGGGGCATCTATCTTAGAATAATAAACCTTTAAAGAGAAAACATTATAGTTTAATGGGTATGGTTAAGTTCATTCCCCAGCAACAGTTGTGCATGAGTTGTGCATGCACTGTGTAATGGTTTCCTGTATATTTACCTGCAAGCATACGCAGGGCACTATGTGAGAGAAGAACAGAGTGGTTGTGCGATTAAGGTCAGTGTTGATCTGAAACGAAAAAGGATAATCTTTTATATAAAGAAAAGTTATTATAAGAAAGACATACGTTATGTTGAAGCTGATCTACACTGCTGGGCAAAAAAAGAGGCCAACACAATTTATTGAATGTTTTTTATTATTTTTCTTGTTTAACAAATCCAAGTCACAGAAGTAACAGTGTTTCACGATACTGTAAGCATTATCTGTAGCCAGTGTACAGTTTAGAAGAGGACGGCTTGTCTTTAGTAAAATCAGCTGTTTGGGCGAGCTGTCTTACAGCCTTTCACAGTGTGGTGCATCAGTGCTGTTCCATTCATGTCCGACTGCTTCCCACAACTAGTCAGTGCTCCTAAATGATCTGCTTTAAGTGTGGCCTGCATGAAGTTATGTCAATGTGGAACTTCATTGGACACTAATTAAACGGAGGTTAATGACCCTACAACTAGACACTGCCTGCTCTCATCAGTGCCTTAAGCATTTGTATTAAACAAAGTATCACTAATGTTATGCTCTGCCTAAAGGGTGAAACTGATAGTACGTATAGAAACTGTGATAAACTCTGTTTGCCTCATTTTTTTTGCCCAGCAGTGTACAAACTGACGAATTATACCCATTATAGCCACGCATTAGACATACTGTTCGTACATTACACACACACAAACTTACTTTAGTGCCTGGGACTCCAGAACATTCCAGTTCTTTCTTTTGGTAGCACAATCGGACAGTCACATTTTGACCTCTCTCCATAAAGGCAACCAAGAAACTCTTGGCCACGATGTCCACTGATACATTGAACGCAGGCGCTACAGGTCCAGATTCAATTTCACAAGGAGTTTTCACAAGTCATTAAAAAGTGCAAATACTTTAATTAACAGAAACCTTTACACTGTAGGTTATTGTTTAAGGAGTGCTACACACAAATCAGGTATACGTTAAAGACAGAAAGAAAAAGAGTGTCAGAACTAGACAAAGAAGGACAATGATACTGAAGTACCTAGTTCATAATGGTCAGCATGCAAAGCAGTGGTCAATGTGTAGTTGTCACCGTATACTGTCACATTGACTGCAGATCCTTCCTGAGCCAGGAGTGAACAGCAAGTGAACAGCAACTTCCACTAGAGGGAGATAGAGTGACAGGGAAGAGTTTATCAACACAGACTAGATGCAGATTGTACAGATTCCCACCCACAAACTAAGATCAATTTCACTTATTCTTTAAGGTCATTCATACCACAGGTCGGATGTTCAACTGGTTGCTAACAGCAGTGTGGCTGTGAGTCTTAAGTTTAACTTTCCCAATGCGGTCCCGAGACCTCCACCTCCACTAGAAACAGAGTGAACAATAATTTAGTGGTGATTTTAGTGGTTATATATATAAAATAATACAAATGAAACTGTGTTTCGTAAACTAGTTTTAAAACTATATGAAAAATTGAAGTCTAATTTGAAATTTTGGATTTTGATAACAATAACAATATCGCTTCAAGACTAAGTGGCCAAAACACAAAATAATTCCACCATTTTTAAAAGGAGTGACAGTGATGCTATATCAATGGCATGCCAGTGACATACCCAGAAGCCGTTGTTTCTATCATGACTTTTCTTGACTATGATACTGTCAGAATTCCCTGTTGCCTTTTGAGTGAGCACAATCCGCAGTGTTTTGTTGACCTCTAAAAGTAGAGAGAAAAGAAGACAAATTAAGAACAAGAATGACAACGATGTACCACGAGGTAGTGACACGGGCAATGCCAAAATAACAGTCGGGGATGATGATAGCTGAGGATGTTGTTTACATGTTATTTACTTACTCAGTGGCTCCATGCGCAGTCTCACACGCACAATTTCGAATTTGATCAAAAGTTTCAGTCGTGGTAAAGACTGATTCCCGTCTGTGAAAAAATGAGAACACCAAGTCTAAAACACATATTTTGACCAGATTTCGTAAAATATAAAATATATAAATGATAAACTATAGTAAAAACTATATTTCAATCTATCCCTCAATACTTACCAATATAAGACCACTCCTAAAAAGTGGGAGACAATTGGCAGAAAAGAGAAAATCATTCTTTATCGTTCATATAATGAATAAAAACACGAGTTTTTAGCGAAACATTTAATTAATGGAACATAATATTTTTCATGCATGGGTCTTCTGAACGTGTGTTAATTCTTTCCACTGTGAGTAAGGGGGTTGGTGACAAAAAACAAACACATAAAATCAGACCGAGAGACAACAGGGGAGGGGGAATTTGAAAAGCTCTGTTTCCCCCGTCCATATTCTCACACATAATATGCTTTCAGAATGGTCGTTGCACGATGGAAATGCCATCTTCATACCTCTAGTGGCCTACATCGAATTTTAAGGCATTTCTTTTAGAATACTACTGAAAGTGGTTGGTACTATTATGACAGAAATGCAGGCTTTGTCACCAGGGAACGTTATCACATTTCTCAAGTGTTTTCAGGGTGTTTTCTTTCTCAACTTCACCTCAGTGAGCCCTTTGACCCACGGCTAAGTAAATAACATTTGTTTACCGATAAAGTCATTTAAAATGTCCTATTTACCAGTAACAATGTTCTAATCAAGTATTATACGATCAAGTATTATAATGTGTAATGTATAAAGCCAGGTTATTAGCAATGAGAGAGAGAATTAGTTAGTTTTACCTCTTTAATGGACAGTTGATCTCCTGACGCTCCGATCAGCACCAGGAGAAGCGCGAGAGCTACACGTGCGAACACGCGTCCGCCGCGCATTGGAGCCGTTTAACGGGAGCCCGGGATCGCCGGTGTACTGACCAAAAACACGTTGTCGCGTCGAGCTACCCGCGGCTGCTTAATGAGAGGCGGGGAACGGAAACTCGCAGCCCATTCCGGGACGTCTCAGCAAAAAGTGTGCGAGTGTGCGTGTGTGTATGCATGCCTGTGTGTGTGTTCATACCTGTAAAGTGCTGCAAGCATGAGGGCGCCTTTGTGAGGACATTTTTCAACGTGATAATGCATAGGGTCCTCATAAAATGCTTTCGTATAAGCGCCCGAGGTGTTGATGTGAAAGCTAAGAGTCACTGGGGTTCAAGATTAAGTTTGGAGTTACATGTAGCCGAAGTCAAACGCATAGTAAACGTTGTCATCTCAACTATCTCGACTAACTCTCACAGTTCTATAGTGAGACGAGACGTCCTGTCTCCAGTTTTTAGAGGACACAAAAAGACACACAAAAAGACACACAAGATTTTGCATTTTAAACGAGTTTAAAACGCAGTTGGTACAGTAGTAGTGCGGTCATTTTTAACTCTCCCTCACAAAGACAGCAAGACCTGACTGCATGTGTCTATTAGCCAACATGCCAATAAATACAGTTACCTATGTAGGAGGATTGAATTTAATCGAAAGTTATGAGTATTTGAACAATCACTTTACACAGCAGAAGCAGCTAAATATGAAGACATTATTCCTTTTTACAAGTGGTATAGCAGTATTTGTGGGCAGTTATAAAGCCCCCCTAAACTCTTAACCCCGGTTATTGGGTTTTCCGTCCTGTGACTGGAAACACACAAGCATGAAAAATTGAAGTGCTCAGAAAATGAAATGTCTCATTAAGATGACTGTAATGGGGGCTAATCTGGGTCAAGACTGAACTGAGTGGGCTTCTACAACCTGATGTGTAACACAAATGTGACAACCCGTGTCAGTGTAAAAAATGGTGACTTCCGGTGTGCCTGCTCTCTTACTCACACACATACACTCTGTCTCCAGCCCATTTCCTTCAACAGCAGAAAACAGTGTACCTTACAAATGGGTCTCGCAATTTAAAGAACTCTAGATACAGGATAACAAGACGTGACATGTCAAAGGTGATTCTATCTGTGAATATACAGTGAAAATGAATATTAAGCAATGGAATGTGTACTGGCTTTTAAAACTCTCACGCCGTCTGGCACAGAGGCCTCAGGGAAAGATCAGACATCATAAAAGCGTCCAAAATCATAATATGATGAATTATTTTAAATGTGGTAAAGATTCTCTATGGGTTTTTGTCACACCCCTGTTGTTTCTTCCTTATTTTTTCTCTCGTGTGATTTTGCATCTAAAAACTTCAAAGCTTCTGAAAGCTAACACTTACAGTTCATTATCACATGCTCCATTTGCTGTGTGAAAACAAGACTTCACCAGCGTCAACAGATTTCACTCCAAATGTCTCTAAGGCCTTATGCTTACATGTTTGGACAAAGAGTCAAAATGGTGAGCATCTAGGAAATTGTGTAGAAATTCATCCCCTAAAGTAGCACGCATAAAAGCATACTCATGGTTGGTGGAAAAAGATCTTAGTCTTCCTCAAAAAGTTATGGCATCAATGCAAATGATAAATGCTCCAGAAAAAGACAATAAAAAACAATTTATATTATTAGTTAAAACATTATAGTCACTGTATATTTACGTCTTGTATCAGACTTCAAATGTATGTTCCGTAAATATGTATGTATACTGTATGTTAGAGCCAGCACATTAAAACTATCTATTGACTCTGCCTGCTGCATATTTTATGCAGAAAATCATTTTTAGAAAATCCAAATTCAAGCATCTAGTTAACAGTAAATAGCGTAGCATGTAATATTTTGAAAGTTGGAAGTAACATCCAGTCTTTATGACATTCAACAGACGACAACAAAACTGCACAGACAAAATGTTATAAGTAACCACTGACTGTATTTCTGAATGGTCTGCGATTTCCAGTGGACGCCACCAATCTGCTTTCATTAATCTAATCATCCCACCACAGTTTTATCATGGCGCAGAAATGTGATCTCTGCTAAACCACTAGATCCTATCAGCCCTGGATTGCAGCTTCCACTGAACTACAGTAAGCGGCATTGTGAAACTGACACATTGTGTCTTAAAGGAAACCTGCATGGCCAATTTCAAGACGTGCATAGAGGTTTCTTAAAGAAAACATTTCCTGTTCTTTAATGGCCCTACATCTTGGGAACCTGCAGGCCAGAGACCAACATGGAGGGAGAGATAAGAGTTTAGATGTTTGCATAGGACACAAGAAGTCAAAATGGTCGGCTAACGACTGGCATCTTCGAGTTCACAGAGTGTTAGCTAATACATTTTAGTCACAGGTCAAATGTGTCAGGCAAATATCTTGAGTATTGGTGTCACTTTTTTCTACATCATAATGCGCTTTAACATAAAACCAGCCAGTGAAGGCATGCGCAGCATTGATAATAGAACAGGAAAGTCAAACAACCAGTGTAAATCTACACTGGTCCTTTTGTGTAACTTTGTAGACTGGATGGTGTACCTGAAATGTGGGTGTGAGTGTGTGTACAGGAGAGAGGAAGCTAGTGAGCTAGAGTGCAAAAGATACAGTTAAGTAAATAGAAAGAAAAAAAAAATCTTCCACAGTGTTTGGCTGGCTGTTATTTCGGGACACACAATAGACCTGAGCCGTCATGATTAAAAAGAGAGAATTATTAATCAAACATTCAATTCGCATTCCTGCACAAACCAGACATTCCGCTTGTAATAAGATTGAAGATTCTTTATTTGTCACATGCAAATTATACAGGTACAACATGCAGTGAAATGTATCCTGATCCGCTGTTTGACCGTGCAAATTAAGACAAAAATTAAAAATTAAATAAAAAAAAAGATTGACATACAAATACAAACTTAAAATAACTTAAGAATAAGGAGATAAGGAAAAGAGATAAAAAAAGAAGAACTATTACTTATATACATAAGGTGCAATGGTTTTAAAAGGTGCAATGAGTGCAGTGTGTAATGTTTTTAAAGTGCCAAGTGCAGTTGCACAGTAAATATTGAACTGTAAATGTCAAAAGTAGAAATGATCATACAATGAACAATGAATGATTCATAAAATGAACAAAACAAAATGGAAAGACAGACAATACAACAAATAACCAAGAGAATATGGATTAAAAAAATATTTTCTAAATGTTCTCATACCAAATAAAATCAACAACACAGCTTAGCATGACCGCTGGGACATGAAGACTCTTTTTAATGAGCAGCTTAAGCCTTTGAAAACTTTTAACCTAGTTTTGATGCCAAACCAGGGTGGCACACCAGCTTAAGCTGCATGTTGAACTGAGTCTGCATCAAACCAGCAATAATCTGCAAAAGGTCTTAATAACCTGCTGTAAAAATCTATACTGCTCTCTTGAGAAGTGTCAGAAAGTGATGGTGCTAGTCCTCTTGTTATTGCACCATGTTGTGAAGGAGTGCTGCCTTTGTGTAGGAGCTGCATCTGTGGGCTGGAGAACACGTTCCACCAGTTTTCTGCTTTCTGTTTTCTCTTCACTGCTGTGAACATGAGTCACTTGTACAGCCCTGCAACAACATCTTCTTGTCCTGCTGGCTATATGCCTAGAATATATCACATACCTTAAAGGAACAGACTAATATAATTCAAGCTTGATTACTAGTATGCACAAATTTTAAATAAATGATGTCTATGATCTCAATCTGTAAAATGCTATATTAAAAATAAATGCTGCTTTAATATAAAATAATAATAATAATAATAATAATAATAATAATAATAATAATAATAATAAATGCAAGTTTCCTGTAGGACAATAGTTAAAAATCTATGTTGAAGCAAAACATGAGAGTATACCTATTATTACACATTAGAAAATTTGAGGCATCAGTGGGCAGGCTGGGTCATGTAAAAATGGAAGCTATGAAGAACATAAGAACAAAATGTCCCCTATAAACCAGTCAGCCTAAACTTTGGAAAAATTTCTGCTAATCTGACTAAATTTTATGTGTTGTATAATCCTTAAATAGCACGAATAGAGGGAACGTTTTTGCTTGCTTGTATTGTCAGCATACTTATAACTCTTATGAAGTGAAGTGATTGAATATTTGTAATTGTGAACACACCACAGCACAGCACACAGTGCACCACAACTACATGTGACCTCTGCATCTGACTTATCCGTGAAGGAGCAGTGGGCAGCTCACACAGGCAGCGCCCACAGAGCAGGGCCTTGCGCCTCAGTGGTACCTTCAACAGTCCGGGATTCAAACTGGCCATGCCTTTTCGTGTCTGAGCGCTGGCAAAACAGCTCCGTCAAGCTGCAAGTGTCCTGTGGGTATTGTGTTTTTATGTACTGTGTCATGTGGGTTATGTCTCGGCTCATTTGAGTATCTAATTGTCTACAATTACTAAATACCTGTCACTACTTAATTGGAAATCATATGTGACCCAATCTGCCGTAATGAGTAATGAAGGTGTTCTATTTATTTAGATACGGACCGATTATGTTAAAAAACATCACAAAAATATCAATTTTTCTTTTTTGGAGACCAGATTAATTTTGAAGACCTTTTCTTTCATATAAGACCAAAAAAGAAAAATCAATATTTTTGATGTTTGTCAACATAATCGGCCCATATCTAAACAGAACGCCGACTTCCGACTCATTACGGCAGATCGGGTCACATATACCATTAAGCCTAAAATTATATAGTCTAGTAGACTTGGCATTTAAACAGAAAATATTTTAATGCATTTGCACATACTTAAAAAATATTTTATTCCAAGTTAAATCAAAGGATTAAGCAAGACATTTTGCTGTTGGATTACTGTAGATATTTTTGTTCGCTGCGTTATTCTATGACACAAGCCTAATCAATTTATTTTATCACCGATTGTGGACGTTTTATGCTTCATTGTGCAAGAGATCCATTGTTTTTGCAATTCGTGCACGACACTCTAACCCTAACCCCAAAAAACAATACCATAGAAAGTTTGTACAAAACAATTCTTTTTTATTATTAAATTCTATCTTAAGTTTTCTTTTTATATATAAAAGTTCTACAGTGACATAACAGAACAACTCCTTAGTCCTTCTCAATTCACAATACAGACCACAAAATAAACACAAACAGTTATACCATGACAAGACCTGTAAGAGTGTATTGGTGTGTAGTGTGTGAGTGTGTGTGAGAGAGGATGGAGACAGACTTTTGTACACACTAATAAATAAACAATGGTTCCTTACAAAATGTATCATGTCCTCCTTTCAAAGTAAGAACGCCATGCAGTTCTCACTGCGCAAACACACACACACACCCTCAGACACTCCCTCCTTAACATACACACACACACACACACACCCTCAGACACTCCCTCCTTAACATATACACACACACACACACACTGCTGTCTCCCATTTCTGACACGTCTGCCTTATGACATGTTGACAAACAGGTGAAGGAAAAGTGTGACTAATGACTGCAACAATAAATCCATCTTAAACAGTTTCAGTCTAGTTATGCGTACAGTCTTAGATGAAACACCGGCTGTAGTGTGAAGCATGAGAATGTTTGTGTGTGTGTGTGTGTGTGAGAGAGAGAAAGAGAGAGTGTGTGTCTGTGCAGTTTGCTGAATGGAATTGCCCATTTTTCTGGGCTGAGAAAGAGGCTCTACAACCCTTCTACCAATTTCTATATTTATACACAAACTGACACAAAAGACTCAACAACTTAATCTATACACTTGAACCGTGTACTTGGCCTCTTACCTCCAGTACACACTGACACTACGCCCAAAGTATCTTTAGCACCAAAGAGCCAGGATGTTGTGTGCGCGAGAGGGAGTGTGTGTGTGTGTGTGTGTGCTTGTCTATCTGTGAAATTCATCTATGTAAACTTTTAATCCCTTCAGATGCACATGCATGCGTGTGTGAGTTCAGTCACTGTCGCTGGTATCGCTGCTGGGGTCTCCCTGCACTTTGTTGCGGTGCTGCATGGCTCTGTGATATGCCACCTGCACTGATTTCCTGATGTTGGACTTCCTTCCTTCCAGCATCTTCTCCTTATCCAGTTCCTGATCCACACCCAGAGGAACCAGCTTGGAGCGGGGCAACCACTGCCTGCATGCACAAACACACAGACACACAGAATGTTACACAATCGGAGAGCCATAAAAATGTTCAAAGCTGCAAGTAGCATGTCGTTTTTCTCCGTTTTTCTCTACTTCAGCAACTTGTCTCATGTTTGTTTCCTCTGCCCTATTTACTGCTTCTTTGTTCTTCGGCACAGGATGCGCAGTAGACGTGCAGAGCGGCTCTCCGCTGCGTACCAAATTATGCCGTCAGCCAAACTCACTGAACTGTATCATTTTGTTAGAGATGACATCGAACACAACCCCAAAAAACACACACATCTGAGTGCTCAACTTGAAATAAACGACTTGTCTTTTACCATTGCTTGCATTTTTGTGTTGACACCTTCAGCAGAAGAGGTCCAAGTCCAGCTTCAAGTTCTCACACTTTGTTCGCTTTGCCTAGTTGTTTTAAGTTCTCATACTAGCTGGACTGGTCTTCAAAAAATAAAAATAAAAAGGTCAATTCAAGAGTCAAGTCGAAAGCCCATATCATTCAGATGAGGACCACATTTGGATTGACCAAAACCCACTTTAAAGTTGCTTGTCAAGAAAGAAAAGCATAGAATGGCTGGGGAAACGCAAATGATCACGGCTTTAGAGATTTCTGACCTTGTTCAACTTTAGGGTCATTAACTCCAAGATGACCCTTAGTCATATGTTGAAACGAACTCTACCAAGAAACTGCTGACTGGAACGAACATCTGACTTGACACATGCTGACTGTATGTGATATTAATGAAGGAACCTTCCCCTTTATCTGCTTGTATTTGTTCATTCCTCTTGCATGTTCCAAATATGGCCAGAAAACCCAGCCACTGAGGACACGAGTCAGTGTAACTCGTGGTTCCAGTCCCAAGCCCAGATAAAAGCAGAAGGTTGCGTCAGGAAGGGCATCCGGCAGGGGTGGGCAATATATTGAATATACTTGATGTATCGCGCGATGTAGTAAATGACTATATCGTGAATATTGAGTACAAATCCTGACATTAATGTAAAACCTTGCGAAGCAGAGTGCTCCCTCCCCTCGCCCACCCAGAAAACTCATTAGGGTACATTAGAGTAGCAACTCCGGTGCGTCGATAAATGCTAAGCACCGCCCCAGTCAGACAGCTGACTCGCCGGTGCACCGTCAATCTTCACTGGAGAAAAACAAACCTCGATTTCAGAGACATTTATTGGAAATGGAACGAACGAGTTGGTTTAAAAAAAACAAAAAAAAAAAACAGCACTGGTTCTGTAATTCTAAGCACAAAAACAGAAATACATGCGTAAACATGCATAGATTACATTCATCGCGATGTAAACACGCTGTGTGAGGTTTCTTGCGACTCGACGCGGATGTTCGTGATATTACCCACAAAGCTCCTGTTCAGTCAAATCTTCCCCTTTATTACAGACAAAACTCTAAAAACCAGCGTTCTACTCACAATAAAGCTGTTGCACAGCGGCGCTGTGTATCAGGGAATTGTGGGAAACGTAGTTCTCTCCCAGAAAGAGAGAATATATTGCGATATATATTGTGTACAGCGATTCAGCTTAAAAACATGGTGATATGGCATCCGGTGTAAAGCTGGTTCCAAACGCGGACAACGAGGCAGCTGATCCGCAGTGGCAAACCCTAACGGGCGAAGCTGAAAGAAGAGGAAGAATCCAAAGATGGCCAGAATTTTACAGGGTGCGTAGATTCTCAGTCATCCAGGACTTGGCAGGTTTGAGTGCTTGAATCAAAGGACACTGGACTTTCCTCTCTTTTTTCCTCTCATCTGCACAGGCTTCTCCTCTTCAGAACTGAAGATGGCTTTCAGGTGAGAGGGAAAGCGTCTTCAAGAACAAAAAAAAAGTGCTGGATGTGGAGTAGGGCCATGGAAGTGCAGAGCCATGAAAGTAGGGTTGCACGATAAGGGAATAATCGGCCAATGCCGATATCCGACGTTTTTCATGCCTATATCTGTCACTGCCGATACATGAGGAAGGCAGGGTCGAGCGTGAGCGCAGGCAGAGATGTGTGCGTAAAGACAAGATGTTTTGCTCAAGAAAGTTCCATTGCGCACCCAGAATTTCGGCAGAAAAATAGCGTCATAACTCTGACATTTCTAACACAGCGCTAAGTCAAGCGAGCGTGAAAGCAGTGTTAAGCGAGGGCGGTGCATTTCAGGAGTAGTGCAGAACATTTTAAGAAAAAGTCACTTCCCGCCCTGTATGGTGTACCAAGTTAAATAGGGCGTATGTAACACTCCATGTGCACTCCCTAGTGGACGGAGAGTCGTTAAGCCACAACACCGGCTAGTTCCTGAGATGCGTACTACCGCATAAGAGTGCCTTACCTACCACATTATTAAGTGCAGCAGTACGCGGCTCGGGACACAGCCCATGTGCGAGCTCACATTTGCTGAGTGAGGCGAACACACAATTTAGTTAGTTTTTAAAAAATTGCAGAGTTGAGCAGTAAAGAAGAGACATTTTGCCCGTAAACAATATAATAACACCATACATTTTAAGACAGAAAGTGTGGGCAGTGCCGGGCACAAACGCTACCTTTCCAATGTACATCATAAAATATCGGCTTTAAAATATCGGGCAAATCTCAGCATCCGACACTTATTTAAAAAAAAAAAGCAATTATGGCTGATGAACACACTGCACAATTATATAGCATTTACAGAATTGATCTGACGCTCCTGGGGGCAACTTGAGGTTATGGATGTTGCACAGGGGCTAAGTTGTGGAATTTCTGACTGTAGTTCGGAACTGGATTTGAGCCTCCAACCTCATGGTCCGTAGACATGTATTCTAACACTAGGCCACCTCCGCCTCACCGCCATGCTGCGGTGCTAATGTTGCCGTAGGGGCCGAAGAGCCAAGGTTAATTCAGCCAGAACAGCGATGGTGTTGGTTGCCTAGCAGTAGGACACTCGCCTCGGGGTCCAGAGGTTGTGGGTTCGAATCCGACCTCCGGTGTTACCAACATTGGGTCCCTGAGCAAGACCCTTAACTAGGGTTGCACCGATACTTCATTAATATACTCGTACTCGTAAATAAATTACCGATACCACGCACCGATACCACTCAATGGTATTTCACTACAACAAACGTCGTAGTCGGCAGATGCAGTTTATTGTCCTACCTGACTGGATTTTTTTTCCCACTAGTTTGTTCTTTCCAGTCGCCAATGGCAACTGTCTCTCTCAATCCAAGGGATTTATTTTTTTTTTAAAGAAGCAAGAAACGGCTCTTAGTTATGCGCAGATATTCTCAGCCCCAGCGTTTCCCGCAACGCTTTATAGTTAAGGTGGCCGTCGTGACTACGTCCCCGGCGGGGAAAATAAATAAGCATAAAAATCCTGCTGTATCCATAGACAGTAAAAGAAGACTGCGTTACGATGAAGCCGAATAGCGGCATCTAAACTTCCGAACTCAAAGGAAGATGCTACGATGTTTATATGAAATAGGACCGAACGTGGAAGTTCCCGACGCTTCACTTAGCAACAACAAGCGCCGAGAAAGTGCTTTGGAAGTGAGGTTTTGATCCACTCTCAGCGCAAAAAAAGTGTTTGGTGGACAGATTTTTTTTTTTTACTGCAGCGCTCAGAGTGCTTCAAGTTGAAATCTGTTCAGCTTCTAGAACAGCGCTTTGCTCGTCAACATCACTTCTCTCTTGCTAGCCAATCAAAATCGAGGAAGCGTTAGTCATAATGTAAATCTAAGCCAGGTCCTAACTTCTTTCTTTTGTCTAGAGCCCTGAGTGTGTCAACAGAGTGAGTTTTGCTGACTTTTAAGTTGCCTGTGTCAACTATGCAGTACATTTCATTTCATTTATCTGCTTATATTTACATTTTGTCTAATGTGATGACACTTTTTTGTTACAACCAGAAAGATCTGTTTATTTTTGGCGTGGAATAGCCTTGTGATTTGATATTTAGCCTTATTGTAATCTGCAAAGGAGAAAATAAAATCTGCCTCCCAATTAATTACATCTAAGAATCTAAGAAGTATCGGTATCGGTACTCGGTATCGGCAAGTACCCAAATAAAAATACTCGTACTCGTATCGGTTTGTAAAAAAGTGGTATCGGTGCATCCCTACCCTTAACCCTAAGTTGCTCTCAGGGGAACTGTCCCTGAAATTAGGAAATGTAAGTGTGTCTGCTAAATGCTGTAAATGTAAATGTGATGATGGTGATGATGATGATGATGCAGGCCAACGTAAAAAGGCCTAATTTGAATCCAAAGGTAATTAGGTCTTCATTATGTGAACATACATCAAAAATCAGCTGTTGATTAAAAATCATAAAAATCCCAAATGTTTACAATTTTTACCTGGCATCAGTTCATCCCAATACCTGCCAAGTGCACACGCGTTCCTCTTGGCTTTGACAGACAGACGCTCTCAATAAAGAAGGGCCTAACGCATAATAGCACTGACAGCACTGCTGCCAAACTGCAATTATTTGCTTTTTTTCTTTACTTCATGACTTTTGAACACTGTTTCCGTCCTCTTTTCATTCCAAATGCAGCAGAGTCTAGTCAGCAGTACTGTAAAAGGAAACACCGTCGGCCCCCGTTTATCGCGGTTAATCAGTTCCAGACTCTACCGCGATAAGTGAATTTCCGCAAAGTAGGATTTTTTAGTTATAAATTGAATATTTTCGTAGTTTGAGCATAAAAAACCTGTTTACGACCTTCTAAATACGGGTTTTAACATTATTCTAGCTGTGAAATAACACCCTTTAGTCACCATTACCCAATATGTTAGACAAAATAAGACATATTAGACGTTACAAATATCATATTATTATTATTGTACATTTCATTAAATTTAATGAATATATTTGGGAAAAACGCGAAGCCGCGAAAGTCGAAGCGCAAAGTGGCGAGGGACGACTGTACTGTTAATAAATGCATTCAGGTATCTGGTTGCATTAGAGTAACTGAACTGAGTCAGAATCAGACCATTTAAGCAATCATATTTTTTTTCTTCCTCAGAAGTCTGTAGTCACTCTGTAGTCAGACACACAAACATCATGCTTAAAGCAGAAGTTAAAATCTGTCTCCGGCCAAATGACCGTTTGACATGCAAATTAAAAACGAGAAACCAGGTAAAAGATGAGTAAAATTAGGCTTGGGGAAGCTTAAGAATTCAGCGCAAAGAATTTCAGAGCAAATAAAAAATATGACAGAGTAACAAGTCCTAGATTTGAGATTTTGTAAGAACGTTAACGTATTTACCGGAGAAAGCTGAGAGTGGGGCAGGAAACACCTCTAACTGCATCTGCTTATACTGTAAAGCCTAGAGGTGTGAACCTTCACTGGTGTCACGGTGGGTTTCGATTACAATTACAGGTACAGGTCAATGATTCAATATCTCGACGCATCCCATCAATATTTCTACATTACTTCACACTGACGCAGACTGGGCACGGACGGGAGATTGGGTGGAGAGTCACAGTTACTACCGTTCTTTTTAACTAGACTTTTCATGCCATAGCCAGAAAATCACCCAGCAACGTTATTATGATTTAAGGACCACCACTCAGACTAAGCAAGGGGAGAGTGGGGTTTTTTTTCTATTACTTTTTAGATCCTTACATTAAATTAATTATTCATCACTGAAAATGTTTGAAAAATTAATCAAATGAAATCATTTTTAAAAAGTAAGTTCAATAGTGAAACTGGATTGCATGTCACGGACCACCTAGATTGCCGCAGCGGGGCAGGGCATCAGGGGGCAGCGGATCGTCCGGTTACAGCTTTTATGTTATTACTGCATTCTGTGGTATAGGGTAATTCCAGACTGTGATAGTGATAGTGTTAAAGATATCACAACTCTACTCAGCAGGTGTGAAAGGACACAACACACACACGCAAAGAGGCCCGTCATGATGCACGCGCACACACAGAAAACACAGAAGGACACTGACTAACCAGGTGCGCTTGTTGTCGAAGAAAAGAACCAGGAAAAGATGCTCGCGCGCCTCCTGGGTCATCTGCTCCCCGAGTTTCAGGACCTCAAGGGGTGGCACGGGGATTGGCACACCCCTGTGGAACACTCCCTCCCGGGGCATCTTAGGGTCGATAATCTGGACAGAGAGAGAGAGAGAGAGAGAAAGAGCGAGAGAGAGCACGAGCGAGAGAGAGAGCAGACAGAGAGAGAGAGGGAGAGCGAGAGAGCGCAGACAGAGAGCGAGAGAGAGAGAGAGAGAGAGAGAGAGAGTGAGAGAGCGAGAGAGAGCGCGAGAGAGAGAGAGAGCGCGCGCGAGAGAGAGAGCGCAAGCGAGAGAGAGAGCAAGCGAGAGAGAGAGCAGAGAGAGAGAGAGGGAGAGCGAGAGAGCGCAGACAGAGAGCGCGAGAGAGAGAGAGAGAGAGAAAGAGCGAGAGAGAGAGAGGAAGAGAGAGAGAGCGCGAGCAAGAGGGAGAGCAGAGAGGCAGAGAGAGAGAGAGCGTGAGCGAGAGAGAGCGTGAGCGAGAGAGAGCGTGAGCGAGAGAGTGAGAGAACGCAAGCGAGAGAGAGAGAGAGAAACAGGGAGGGAGAGGGAGGGAGAGCGAGAGAGCGCAGACAGAGAGAGAGAGAGCAGAGAGAGAGCGAGCGATAGAGCACAGACAGAGAGAGAGCGAGAGAGAGAGAGAGAGCGCAGACAGAGAGCAGAGAGAGAGAGGGAGAGAGAGAGCACGCTGTCAAAAAAAATAGAGTACTCCTAATTGCTTGGCTTGTAGCCCTCTAGTGGTCAGTGCTGTCTGTACCTGCTGTTTGTCCACTCATGAACACTGTGCGTGCGATAATAACTCAGATTCTACCACATCTTCTCACTCATACATGTTTTAAAAGGTGACAGGGCGTGTGTCGGGTGGCTGAGAGAGTCGCTCACCAGAGCCGGATAAGAAGGATATCCCCGACATTTGGCCCAAACCAGATCGAGGGCATCGAGAGAGCTGTAGTCCGTGGAGCTCATCCAGCAGCCTGACCTGCCCCTGCCTCGTACCACTGCAACACAAACACTACCATTTGTTAGGCAAAATCTATTGTGCTTTTCAGAACATTCATGGTTGACTTCAAGTTTTTTTGAATTTTTTTTTCCCCCCCTCTGGCCCTATTAGAATGAAAGAATAAAAAAAAGTGTTCAGGTAGCATGCGGCTGTACTCACGGTGAGAAACCCCTCTCGCCCCTCCCACAGAATACGAATCGTTCTCCGTTCCAGAGGTTTCCTCACTACTGTCCTCCTGAAAGGCGGAGCGTGAGAACGAGGGCTTCCCGCGGCCCTGCTTGGAGGGAGTGGTGCTGATGAAGATAAGCAGGAAGACAGAGAAAAAGCCACACATCTGGATTAGCCTGACATCTGGATCTGCGTGACATTTCTGACAGTTCAAAAGTGTTTGAGGGAGAGGGTTTTTTTTTTTTTTTGTGCTGACTCAAAGACTAAAATTGGAGGTTTCTACACTACAGCTCCTTCTGACTAAGAACAAGAATGACACTCTGCAACAGCAGGTTTTGAGAAATGACTGTCTGGCTTATGCCAGTGCGAGCAGTGCGTTCCCCGGCGAACAAAACTTGTTATTCCTCAAGAGGCATTTCACTTTCACGCACACGCAGAGATAAGGCAAGGTGATATAACCGTGATATTGCAATTGTTTTAAATAAATGACATTTTCTATGTTTAATAGTTGGAAGAGTCGGAGGAACGTGACTGGACGTAAGACGGTATTTTAGGAACGACAGGTCAGGATGCACGCATTTGAAAAAAGTATTCATCACAACAACCCTCACGAGCAAAATTAAATCCACAAAGAAATGCGAAATGTCCGTTTTGATCGATTTCCAGATTGCTCAGACCAAATGAAAGAGATGATTTCGACAGCACACATCTCTGACGTTTTACGCGATCTGCAGTAAATGCAGGTTTAGCAATTTTCCCCATAGTTCAAGCGCCAAAAAGGCTGAGACGAATGGGAAAATTCAACAACATTCTTCAGAACAGAACTGAGAATGAGTCAGAATTACTCATGTTAGCCAAGTCCGTTATGTTTGGAAAAATACCAAAATGCCAGCTTCTATTAACTCTCGTATGTAAGTAGGGCTGTGCCATACGATCAAAATCTCATATCCCGATATGTCGTTTCATTCACCGCCAACCATATCTATCGCAATATAGTACATTTTCTGTAAATTCAGAGGAACTTTCATAAACAAAATCTCGTGTCCGTCCGTGCTCAACTCGCACCTACACAAGTGCTGGAAACACTCTGTGCACGCTGATACGGAATTCACCTATATTTTTATGCAACTGACAGTAAAATACCACTTTTTACGCCGCTTTATTTGTTAAAAACACGGTTTTCCGCGGCGCTCTAATGCACCCTCACTTTCTAATGCTGTAAAATGGCTGTAAAAGGCGCCACTTTTTACGCCATTCTTGTAAGTTGTCTTTAAGGCGAATATAATATTCTCTGTGCCTACATCCACATGGTGACTTCCGCAAACTAGAGCTGGGCGATGTGACCAAAAATCTTTATCATGGTATTTTTCAAAATTATATCGATTTCACGGTATACGGCGGTATTTTTTACGGTCGTTTTTTTTTTTTGTAAGTATGACTGGGCGCTTACCACATTTTAATGGATAAAATGAATTATTGCATCTGACTGAACTTGCCTTTTCACCAGCGTTACCTGAAGATCTGGAAGCCGACCGTAGTTTCATTCTCTAAGACATGTTTTTGGCAAAACTATCCTTATCACAACATATTTTCAAGCATCCAAAGAGTTATTTAGACTTAGTAAAGTATCCACTGATTATTGGTTATACTTATATAATTACATTATATAATTGAAAAAAATCTGTTCAGTTGAAAATGAAGAAATACCGAAGTTATGTGTCATTTTGAACCAATTTGATCTATAAAATGAGCTGCTTTTGGCCTTTCTGGAAGAGAACGACATTTCCCACAATACCCTGCGCGGCCCCTCACAACAAATATATATATATATATACAGTACGGCTGTACTGTGAGTAGAACGCTGGTTGTTGTGGTTATTTATCAGCTAAAATATGCGTTTTGTTTGTAATAAAGCTTCGATTCCAGAAAAACCGTTTCAGCTCTACTTGTGTCTCATTATTTTCAACTCCAGCGTCAGTTATATCTTCCATTTCGGAACTTTCGCGGCCCACGTTTAGCGGTGCAGCAGCGAAAAAGGTCCCCCCTTTAAACAGTTTCCAGCTGCGCCACTTTCCGAAGGTTGTTCAGGCTATTTAAACCGGTACTGCGGTATAAGAAAAAATGATATCATAACAGTAATAAAAAGCGGTTTTCGGGAATGAACCGGTACACTGCCCAGCACTACTGCAAACCGTCATCCAAACAATGAAAAAACATTGCGGTGTATTTTGCGTCACCACGAAATAAACAATAGAGTATAATATGAAATGACAGACAGTTAAATTTCATCATCTCATCAATTTCGTCACATCGAAACTACAATACATTTACCAATATCCATTCCGAAAATTTCCACCGCTCACCAGACCATTTACGACTGGTCCGTCATTCGCCAGATCTGGTATTGATGGAGCAAAACGACCTGCTTCCTTTCATTATGTTTTAACTCACGTTTTACGTAGAGGAACATAAGCCGTAGGTCAACAATCATGTGACATGACAACGTAAACGCTAGCGACCTGAACTCTACTGATACCGTAGTTTTACATTTATCACTGTTTGTCTTAACATACGTTAAAGAAAAGCCCGACTTATCAGAGACTTATCATCCCCACAAAATAGATTTAATTTTACCCCCATTTCTAAATGATTCGTAAACGACTCGTGTGAAGCAGTTGGAAGAATCAGTCTGTCTAAACCCCTCCTTTCCGTGAGCCCTCACTGCTGGGATTGGTCAGATGGCGCAGTCCTTTATGATTGGTCTACCGCTACAGCGTGTGTCGGAAAACGAAACGCCCATTGCCATAACTGAATGACAGCTCTGGAGACCTTTCGGAAGGGCATATAAAACAAATTTGCTCTCACAGCGCAGGATACAGCGTCTTCTTGACATGATGTAATCCACGTGGAAATTGTACTGTTTGTGGGCGGACAAGTTGTTCGCGACGTAGAACGTGGGCGGACATTATGCAAATACGTTACTTCGTGACGTGTGGCCGTAACAGAAAAAGATTCGAATTGCTGACGACTCGTTTAGGCGAATGTGAGCCGACTCTTTTTTTTGATAGACAAAAACTTCATTTATCGTGCACTGTCGGCGTCACAACTTTGCAGATCGTTTATGTTCACATACGGCTACATGACACACTGCATGAAAGATCATATTTGAAAAGGCATAATAGGGGCACTTTAAGTCATCAGCCTAGTCGGTATTGGCAGATATAAGCACGAAAATATCGGATATCGGCATCGGCCAAACGACTCTGTTGGATTGACGCGTAATATGTAAAAAATATTTAGGGTCATACAAAATGTGAATGTGAGACCGGATCTGACAAAAAACGCATATACAGTATGTGTGTGAGATTCACGGGAGCGTGAGAAGTGTGTGTGTGTGAATGTGTGTATACCTGGTTCTGTCAGAGGCAGCACTGCTGCTGCTACTGGTGGTGGACTCCGAGTCGGAGCTGGAGCGAGGAAGACTCCGCTCGTTCCTGTACACACGGAAGCTCTCCGTCACCGGCTGGCTGCCACCATCGAACCCGTTGCTGGGCAACCCTGAGAGATGACCATAAATCGAGATGGTCAGAATTGGCCTAAACCCCACAGTGAGGGCAAGCTGGCACCGGCTAATGCCGTTAACGTCCAGGTGGATTTTAAAAAAGGCACTATTTCAACATTTTTGTCCATTTTTAGCAGCATCTACTGTAACTCTGGAAAGAGCAGCTATGGGCAGAGAAAGAAAGGCGACGAGGTTATTCTGTACGACTGAACCAGCGAACAACGTTCTCATCTATTCTTATGTCCCAACGCCTTATGAGTAAAAGACACTGGGCTGCATTTTACCGATGTAAGTGCAAACTGTTAACGTTGGAGAAAATACAAATGGCACACAAAGCATTTTATCCAAAGCAACTTATAATTGGGAAAAGACATTCAAGCTCGGGACTGTGGAAGAATTCACAGTAGGTACTAAGTGCTAAGTGAAGTGTAGGAGGATGAAGTTTGGACAGGGATAATATAGGACGGGTAGTGATCTAAGAGAGTCCTCAGGAGACACATGTTCTGGTGGTCCTTGGCAGCTCATCCCACCAGCGGGGAACCACAAAGGAGAACAGTCTGGACTTGGTGTGGTAGTTGTAGGGCCCTATGAAATCCGTTTTGTTCTTTCCTAACTTCCGTTTTATTTTTTCCTGAATTCCGTTTTTTCCCATTTTTATTCTTCTGAATTCCGTGTTTTACGTTCTAATCATATTCATTCACCTAAAAAGTGTCTAATTATGGAGTGGATGGGAAAAAGAACAAAGCAATAGAAAAAAATCTCACATTCAACTTAAACGAAGCGCTGGGGTTCAGCAGAATATTTACTGCTTTGGTAAAACACTTACCTGTAAACAACAAAAAATGAAACATTTCTGATGCGAGTTTTTGACTGTAAGTGGTCGTCACGTGTTCTTGCGGGTCCAGTCTGTCATGTGCTGGCAAAACTTACAAAAGAGTTGTTCTCCCGATTCAAAAAAATCATTTGGGTATTGTTCTGCTCTAAACTTAGCACTGACACTCAAATTCTGTAATTTCTTTGAGGACTTCGGTGTTTCAGAGCCTCTTCACCATAGCTGACCGTTGACTTTGTGTCTGTGCGTGTGTGTGTGGAAAGCTGCAGTGGCCAAAACTGATTAGAAACCATTGCTTTGCTTTGCTTTGCCCACACACTGATATCAGCGAATTAAACGACGTTCCGCGTTTTACAACAGATTCCATTTTATTTGTTGAATTCCGCGATTCCGTCCTCGCTTTCCGCATCGCGGATATCACAGGGCTCTATAGTTGCAAAAACGGGTTTACTGTGCCAGACACATGGTCTAGAAGGTGTACTTCTTAATTCTCTTAATTAAAACAAAAAGAAACTAGGCCAGCGCTGGCACTTCGGTGGGTTGCTAGTATAAATATGCATTTGCTGGGTAAAACTGACCACTTTTCCTCAGGAGGAAACAGAATTGAGGCAGACCTGACAGATCCGGATCCACGGCCACAAACTAACAAAAACACTTGCTCCTTGCTTAGCGCTGCATATAAGAGCCCACTGGGACCACAAATGTGTTTGGGTGTGTGTGAGCGTGTGTGTGTATATATAAGTGTGTGTGCATACCCAGCAGCAGATGCTCGTTGTCACTGTCGCTCTCGGAGCTGGAGCTGGATCGGGGGCTGCGAGGTCTCTTGCGCTGGCGAACCGAGGGCAGCAGGGGCAGCTGGGGGGGGCCAATGGGGCTGGAGCCCACGCTCCCAACGCCATGCAACGCCTCGCGGTTCTTAGGGGGACGGCCCGGGCGCTTGGGAGGGCCGGTGGCTTTCGGATTCTTTTTGGAAAAGAGGACAGATGTCCGACGGCCAACTTCAGACGCCAGCGTGGAGGCCGAAACGCTGATGTCTAGAGGGAGAAAATGGGAACAGTTGTCAACTAAAGGCGTGGATTTATCACTGGAATTTCATGAAAAAGCATAGTTCTATCCAAAAATTTCACTTAGCCGTCGCCTATAGAAATCCTATGGCAAAACGCAAGCTAACGCCTGAAAAAAGCTGGTTTTCCCACTGGATGACATGCCAATGCAAGAATATATTTTCATCATGTTCTATGACAATGTTGGTGGCAAGACATCTGGCTAAGTCATAAGGTTTAAGGTCTGGCCCGAACACTACCACCATTAAACCCTTGGACAAGCCCCCTAACTTAGGCTTCTAGCAAATATAAATGCTGTAAATGTAAATGTTTTTGGTCCGAGATACAGTTTATTCAGCTTGCAGGTGTCATTGTTTGCAGCCGATGAAGTTCTAAAAAATTGTTACGGACTGCTCAAATTTCACACCTAATTAAATGTTTCCTCTGCTTGCAATGGGCGATTTCAGGATGGTGTGGTTAGGTATATACAAGTGTGAATGTGTTTGACTTTAACTAGGAGTGTAACGCACAAGTTTTATCAAAATGATATCAAAGATCAACTACTCAACTACTGTCTGCCAATATCACAAAGTCTGACACTAAATGATTCGATTCAATTCACGAGCCAGCTGTCAATAGCAAGATCAATAGCTGATTTGAAACAATCACTTCCACTCATATAAAATCACAAAAAGCAACTAAAACACCATTTGGCATTTTTATTCTTGAGTTACGACCCACGGTATCCTGTGTTATTTGCACTTAATAAAAGTGCAGGGTAACAAAACTAGCCGACGTCTATACACTTTCTTGGTGAGGGGCATTACAATTAGAGATGTGACGATACCACTTTTTTAATGTCCGATACCAATACCGATATTGTAAATTTGGATATCTGCTGACAGCGATACGAATCCGATAGTCACAGTCTTTTTTTAAACATAAAATAATGCTTTAAAATGTCTGAATACATGATTGAGATTATTGTTATGCTTAAGGAAATACTTGATTTAAATACTGTTTTCCTACTAAAACAATGTAATAATTACACACACACGTATATGCAAAATTATTTGTTCTCAAAAATTGTTCATTTACACATATAAATATTTCTTCTTTCTTATTGATTACACTATAACATTATAAAAGTGAAAAAAATTTGATCAGTTGAAAATGAAATACTGAAGTTTGTCCTTTTGAACCAATTTGGCCTATAAAATAAGCTGCTTTTGCAGAGAACTACATTTCCCACAATCCTCCGTGCGCGCCCCGGAGCCGCGTCACAGTGAAGCGTTGGGTGCGCGTTCTCGACTAAACGATGGAAAATCTATGGGAAAATCTAAATAAATGACAGAATTGTGAGTAGAACGCTGGTTGTTGTGGTTATTTATCAGCTAAAATATGGTTTGTGTCTGTAATAAAGAGACGTTTTGACCGAACTGGAGCGCTTTAGCGAGTAACGGCGCTCATGCGTGCGGTCATTAACGCAACGCGTGTGTTTACATTGCGAAAAATGTGATTTACTTCTGTTTTAGTGCAGGCAACATCTCACAAATACTTTCACATACAGAGGGATCAGGTCTTGTCTTGATTGCGCCTCTGAAAACGTTGTGTCACTATTAAGCGTCCGTGTGAAATACAAGCGGAGCTGCTCTAGCGAGTGAAATGGACTAAACGAAGCTTCTGTTCTAGAAAAATTGTCTCGACCATTTTTGTAATAGAATTATTTGAGTTACTGGAACAATGGTTTCAGCTCTACTTTACCGCAGTACCACTTCCCACGTCGTTTCAGCTCTACTTTACCGCAGTGCCACTTCCTATGTCGTTTCAGCTCTATTTTACCGCAGTGCCACTTGCCATGCATAACGAATTGAGCGTGCACCCATTTACAGATCGGCCCAATGCCACCGATACCCGATCCAGCCGTTTGAGCCGTTATCGGAAGTAATACCGATCCACATATCAGATCGGTGACATCTCTAGTTACAATATGTATGATGTCTGCCGTTCGCTGCTAGGAGCCTGTGGATCACTGCATCGATGTAGTTTAATGTATCGCTTCACACTTACCTTTAACCCCAATCTCCTGGCTGCTGCTCTCTCCTCCCTCGTCGCGATGGGCGGCCCCTGAGGCGTGATGCGTAAGGGCGGAGCCTCGCTCGCCAGAGGCCCCTGATTCGCGGCTTCCCGCTCCGACCGCGCCCTCCCGCTGGTGCGCCATTTTGCGCTTAATGACGGTCATCTCCTTCCTCAGGGCCTTGGCCCGGCGTGAGCGTCCGATGCTATGCTTCCCTGAACTGACCTCCTCAAGGCAAGCCTGTAGGATACGTAACTGCTCTTCCAGCGGCAAACGCCTCCTGTTCTCCGGCAAGAGCGGGTCTGAGATCGAGATGGTGGGGGACAAAAAGGAAAGAAACAAGTTAAGGACAGGAAGTGGGCAAAGGTGGTTAGTGCTGTTGCTTCACAGGTGCTGGGTTCGAGTTTGGGTGCTCTCCCTGTACTCGCATAGGTTTCCTTCCACTGTCCAAAGGCATCACTCACTTTCGATTTATAGGCCACTTTAAATTGGCCACAGTGCGAGTGTGGTTGTGAGTGTGCGGTGTTGACACCCACCAAGAATGGGCCGGTGTGAGATTCTGACAGTATGATAACCTTAAGTAAAAATCTCACATTATCACAGCGTAGCTAATACAGCTCTAAAATCTGTTAACTTAAGATGTTTGGATAAAAACTGGGGCTGGGTATCGTTGCTGATTTCCTGAATCGATTCGATTCTGATTCATAAGGTCATGGTCCGATTCAATTCTCGATTCGATTCGATTCGATATCCATTTATTTAGAGATTTCTTTGCGTCAATACTAGTTTTGCTTGGTTATGAAATAACTTGTTTTAAAACCGAAGTGTTGCCAAACATCGGCCTTTAGGCCAGACGGTGATTTGAGCAGAGCAGCTTCAGCCACGGCTCTATTTGGTTTCAGTTTCGCCGGTCTCACGTTTTTATAGCTCTCCTTGTGCGGTCGCGAAAGCCGCAGGAAAAGATCGATCCGCAGATTTCTGAATCGATATCGTATTTTTCGAACGAGAATCGATATTAATCAGTGAATCGATTTTTTGAACCCAGTCCTAATAAAAACTACAACTTTTAATCCACTGAACAGAATCTCTCTCATGTTTGAAGATAATATTAGTAATTATCAATCATTAGTAATCATTACTTATGTTTGAACGATATTAGTAATATTTTAGATATTTTATTAGTGAATTATGTTTAAAAAAGTGCGTCAACTTGTTTATTTTACATTTGGGCAGGGAACGTTAAAGCATTAAAAAACAAGAGCTGGACGCTTTTTTTCTAAAAACACAAATTAATGATATGACCAAGTTTGGCCAAACTTCCTATGGTACCGCCAGCACAGATGCTAATCTGACTGAAGCCTGGTTTATAATAAATACTTGCCTATAAACATTTATTGATTTTTAAAAAAAAAGTGTGAGCGCTAGTCACTGCAAATGTTTGTCAAAATAACGTGTCTTTTATCTTCGCGTTCACATTATTTTAACAAACATTTACAGCGCCTCGAGCTCGCGTAAAACACCACCACAAACCAGACCTGGTTGTCTTTAAAAGGCCAAATTACGCGATGGATGAGGAAAATTCCTTGGACAGCAAATGTATTGAAAGTCACTGGAAGTGTCCAGATTAAAATTTTTTATAATATTAACTGTGATTTCTTATGGCCAATGGCAAGCCAAAAACCAAGCTCAGTAGCTTAGCAGGGCTGGGTTAAAAAAAACAAAAAAAAATCGATTCACCGATCAATATTGATTCTCATTCGAAAAATACGATATCGATTCAAAAATTCGCGGATCGATCTTTTCCTGCGGCTATGCACTACTTCTCGCGACCACGCAAGGAGAGCTATAAAAAAAACGTGAGCCCGGCGAAAGCGAAACCAAATAGAGCCATGGCTGAAGTTGCTCCGCTCAAATCACCGTCTGGCCTAAAGGCCGATGTTTGGCAACACTTCGGTTTTAAAACAAGTTATTTCATAACCAAGCAAAACTAGTATTGACGCAAAGAAATCTCGAAATAAATCGATAACGAATCGAATCGAGAATTGAATCGGACCATGACCTTGTGAATCGGAATCAAATCGATTCAGGAAATCAGCAACGATACCCAGCCCTATAGCTTAGAGCTTCCTTAGACAGAGGACTTTTGAGGGGGATTCACATCCTTTTTAGCCATCGTACACAGTTGGCAGCATAACGGTTAGGGAGTTGACCCCGTGATCGGAAGGTCGCTGTTCTGGTGCGGTAATGGTACCACTGAGGTAGTCATGAGCAAGGTACCGTCCCCAAGCACTGCTCACCTGGCGCTCCCAAAAAAGCTGCCCACTGCTCCTTCATGGATGGGTCAATTGCAGTGCACAATGACATAAATCACACACTTTGAGGTGCATTTCATACAATTACTGGCTACTCGCCCGTTGGAGGAGGGGAAGGGGGCATATTTGTGTATTCTTAACACCATAAGGCCTCGTCCACACGGACGTTCGAAATGAACGCCCTCTGAACTCCATACGCGTTTTTGCTGCGTTTTGTAGCTGCGTTGGATTGGCGTTTCACTGGCGTTCGCAATAGTGTCGTTTTCCTCGTGTTCGTCGGGATTTCGACGCCAAGAAAACATTGCATGCAGCGTTTACTTGACGCCACCCGAACGCGCAGCCGGCCGAACGCCGGTGCTGAACGCCCGTGTGGACGCTTTGATTTGCTCCAATGAGCAGAAAAACGGTCGGCGTTGAGTCGGCGCTCACCTGGCGCCACGAACGGCAGAAAACCGCCTGGTTCAGACGTCCGTGTGAACGAGCCCTAAGAATTTACCCAACTGAACTGTCAACTCTTATCTTTACATAAAAAGACTTATAGGCAGGTAAAGGGGAAAACATACACTCACTGATGTCCGGCGTCTAACTCACCATCCTCATTGGCTGAAGGCGATCTCTCTCTCTCTCTCTCTCTGTCCCTCTCCCTCTCCCTCTCTCTCTCTCTCTCCCTCTCCCTTTCCCGCTCTCTCTCGCAGGGCGACTCGGGGCTAGGCTCTCGCGGGAGGTGGAGGCCTGTGTCGTAGTCGTAACCGATGCGCTCGGCCTGGCGGCGGGCCTGGCGCAGGATGCTGCTGCCCGCCTCCCGCAGCCGCAGCGCCGCCCGGTAGAACACAGTGTCTTTGGCGTTGTACTTCAGGCAGTTATTGACGATGAGAAGGAAGTCGCCCTCGAAGGATTCGAAGGTGAGGTAGTGATGAGATTCCAGACTTGTCCACATGGTCTGGAAGTCCATCGGCCTCTCGATGTGGTCCAGGTAGTCGGGGACCTAAACACACAAAAACACACACGCTAACTGGGTGGGTCTCAGTTCTGAGCGAGCTGCACTGCTGCTGTTGTAGAGTTAGAGGACGTTTTTCAGATGTTCCACTATGTTTATGCAGTGTCCACATTAAGACGGTCTAGTGTGCGCCTAGGTTATGTCCAGTTCACTTGACAAACAACAAAGTTAACCCTGTCTCTACAAGTCTGGCTTTGTGCATAAACGATAAGTCACGTGGAAAAGAAGCTTTTCATGAACCCGAGACAAAAATGCTAGAAGGGCACTAAGCCTGTAACGATACGCGCATCGAAACCGTCATCACGATACGCTAACCCATGATCCCGTATCGCGGTTCGAAAAGGCAGAATGGCGATTCCAACTCCTAGTTTGTGCTTCTAATCCAGATACAGCCCTATGAGCTGTCAATGCTACCGAACTTTTTAAAATGACTATTACTATTATTTTAAGTTAACATTTTAATACGTAAGATGTTTTAAATATTTGATTTAAGATAAGATGATCAGTTTTCTCATCAAGCCTCCTCCAACTGCGTGTCATTTGACTACTTTCCAATCGTCTGACGACGAGTGAGCAAAACTTTCTACTGTTAGTTCAACAACGTGAGGAGAGGCAACATCTGGCTGTGCTGAATTTAATCAGACTGCAGTGCTGGGAGTCGGGGCTAATGTAAATGCTAGTAAATAATTACATCTTTATTTAAAAATTCAGGCTTATATGTGACCCTCCACGGCAAAACCAGTCGCTTGTCGCAAATTTTCAAAATTGAGTTATGATGTTTTCATGAAAGGGCATAAATCAAGCTTCAAAACGATACCTACATGGAATGAATCGGACGACATATGACTGAGATATCAACATTCAAAGGAGTCGGGTTTCTCCTGTCACGCCAAGTGAGAAACGGAGAAATCTGCCTTTGAAGTTGACTATCGTCGTAGCACTCACAGACGCTTGGTGCGGTCGCGGCTACGTTTGTATTTACGGTAGCCTACGCTGCATTCACAGCCACACGGATAGCCTACCTGCGTTAGGTTAACTGAACTCGGGAGACGGAGATGGATTCCGGAGAAATATCTTCACACTAGTCAACCAGTGGATTTACCGTAAATATTGAAGTAGAGCGGTCAAAACAGAAACTTTTAACATTCTGCTGGAACTGAATTCCTCACCTCAAGAAAGTCACGTTTTTAGGATGAAAAAGGGAAGTTTTTCAGCGAAATGTATTCACAACAGTACAGTATAAAGCTTATACTGTTTCAAAACACTAAAAACAAAAAATCGAAAATGTTACCCCACGCAACATAAACGCTGTTTTTTCTCGGAAACCTCTGTTGCGACAAGCGACTGCTTTTGCCGTGGAGGGTCACATATGACCGGATTTGGGACTAAAGTAAGAAAGAATGAAGTAGAGTTTATCAGCAGGTGAGGGTATACGCTTAAATAATGTCCACAATGGAGCTGACTTCTGTTCATTTCCACAATATTTTTTCTATTAGAGAAAAATATTTCTGTGTTTTTACTTTTTTGTTATTTCATTTGTGGTTTACAGCACAGACCAGAAGTCTGTTACCTCAGAGATTTTTTTTTTTTTTCAGTCATTTATTTAATTGACTTTGGCAGCCATGTATTTTGCCTATATTGTTATATTGATTGTTATGTTGTTAATAAATAGACCAGTTTTTGGTCTAAAAAAAAAAAGAAATCGAACCTTGTATCGAACCGTGGGTCAGAAATCGTGCTACGAACCGGATCGTGACTTTGGTGTATCGTTACAGGCCTAAAGGGCACACATGTCCTAAATGTTTTTGTGTGGTCTGGGGTAGAGGTCTCATCCAAACTGGAAATAACATGCAGAAAGGCATAAAACATACCATTTCAACAAGTCTCTGAGCTACTCCAGAGATAAGCAGTATATAGGGGTTCATTCTTCCAGCTATTTGCCGGACAGTCTAACAAGACCACTCGTGTTCCTGCACAGATTAGACTGGTGTTTGGTTTCATGAGGTCAACGTTGCTGATAAACTTTCCTGACAAATTAAACGCATCCCTTTAATCGCAACGAAAAATGAACAAACTCCTACAAAATCTAGTTGACTTCTGTTATACCCCAGTCGGTCAGTTCCGCAGAAGAAACATTTTGGCACCGATGGAATTTAGTCAAACAGCGCCACCACGTGTACAAAATCAGAGCTGCATGTTTATATTTTGTAAAACGAGACTGATTTTTTGATTTTCAAAATGAATAACTGGCCACATAAAAGGGCTGAGGTCAGGACATGCGTAAGTGAATTACTCTGAATTACACAGCATTCTGAATAATCGAAATCAATTTACTGATCTGAGTTGGATCATGTGTATAATCTCAGTTACTGTTTTACGCTTATGTTTGATTGGGGTTGCGTAATTACGGATACTGTACAAAAAGAGAGATATTTGAAATGTGGAATACTGTTTTTATTGGGCTTGTACTTTGAACTTTACATGGTTAAAACTAACCAGTTACAACAGTTTTTCTGCAATTCACTCAGTCCTATTGAACCTGATACTTAAATCAATGCAGCTGTAACATTAGATGTATCCATCTTATATAACGGCTTGCAAGTTGGAAAATATCAGATCAGTATCAGAAGATACTCCACGTTTAAATGTGACCCTCCACGGCAAAACCAGTCGCTTGTCGCAAATTTTCT
This sequence comes from Distichodus sexfasciatus, assembly GCA_032718565.1. Classification (NCBI taxonomy): domain Eukaryota; kingdom Metazoa; phylum Chordata; class Actinopteri; order Characiformes; family Distichodontidae; genus Distichodus; species Distichodus sexfasciatus. The sequence continues at coordinate 850,559 of JAVGVS010000115.1, forward strand.
AAATTGAGTTATGTTCTCATGAAAGTGCATAAATCAAGCTTCAAAACCATACCTATATGGAATGAATGTGACGACATATGACTGAGATATCAACATTCAAAGGAGTCGGGTTTCTCCTGTCACGCCAAGTGAGAAACGGAGAAATCAGCCTTTGAAGTTGACTATCGCCGTAGCACTCACAGACGCTTGGTGCGGTCGCGGCTACGTTTGTATTTACGGTAGCCTACGCTGCATTCACAGCCACACGGATAGCCTACCTGCGTTAGGTTAACTGAACTCGGGAGACGGAGATGGATTCCGGAGAAATATCTTCACGCTAGACAACCAGTGGATTTACCGTAAATATTGAAGTAGAGCGGTCAAAACAGAAACTTTTAACATTCTGCTGGAATTGAATTCCTCACCTCACGAAAGTCACGTTTTTAGGATGGAAAGGGTTAGTTTTTCAGTGAAATTTATTCACAACAGTACAGTATAAAGCTTCCACTGTTTCAAAACACTAAAAACAAAAAATCCGTTGCAACAAGCGACTGGTTTTGCCGTGCAGAGTCACAAATCACTGGTAATTGAGCAGAAAAAGTGTCAACACCAAAACAGACATTAAGTATAACATCTACCGGTGTAACAGACTGAAAACGGCGCAGGTATTTTGAAGCATTGAGCCACTTCAAAATTTTCACGAATAAATGACAAATTATTGATATTTCAAAAGAAACCAAATGACCGGTCTGTGTTTATAACAGTCCTTTCCTTGAAGTTCTGTGCATGGAAAGCAAACTTGCTTCTGCCAATCTGTTACTCAGAACTGGATATAATACAAATTGACATTTTTTGACACTTTGCACCCAAACTCCAACACATACATGCATATTCATAAATCGAGTACCATGTGCTCTAAAAACAGGTGTGTTTTCCCACGTAACAGGTGATTTCTTGTTGAATACTCAAAACAGGTAACAAAGTAGAAAAAAAAAAGTGTGTGTGTGTACCTACCTCGTTCAAGGGAACAGGCTCAGTGAAGAAGTTGCTGGTGTCTCTTTCCTGCAGCTGCTCCAGTGTGCTCCTCAACAGCACCAGAAACGGCGTCAACTGCATTTCCAAGACCAACTGTTGAATCTTAATCTACACACACACACACAACACGCAGTTAGACAAACAAATCTACATCTTTTTTTCCTTGCTGCTTTAAATGAACAACCACAACCAAATGCACTAACAGAGAGAAAACAAGACAAATATGTGACCCTCCACAGCAAAACCAGTCGCTTGTCGCAACGGAGGTTTCCGAGAAAAACGAGCGTTTATGTTGCGTGGGGTAAAATTTGGGATTTTTTGCTTTTAGTGTTTTGAAACAGTGGAAGGTCTATACTGTACCGTTGTGAATAAATTTCGCTGAAAAACTTACCCTTTCCATCCTAAAAACGTGACTTTCTTGAGGTGAGGAATTCAATTCCAGCAGAATGTTAAAAGTTTCTGTTTTGCCGCTCTACTTCAATATTTACGGTAAATCCACTGGTTGACTAGTGTGAAGATATTTCTCCGGAATCCATCTCCGAGTCCAGTTAACCTAACGCAGGTAGGCTATCCGTGTGGCTGTGAATGCAGCGTAGGCTACCGTAAATACAAACGTAGCCGCGACCGCACCAAGCGTCTGTGAGTGCTACGGCGATAGTCAACTTCAAAGGCAGATTTCTCCGTTTCTCACTTGGCGTGACAGGAGAAACCCGACTCCTTTGAATGTTGATATCTCAGTCATATGTCGTCCGATTCATTCCATATAGGTATCGTTTTGAAGCTTGATTTATGCCCTTTCATGAAAACATCATAACTCAATTTTGAAAATTTGCGACAAGCGACTGGTTTTGCCGTGGAGGGTCACATATGTGTTTGAAGACAAAAAAAAAAATACCATGGATATTCTGAGGCAGGGAGTTCCCAAGTTTGGAGGCTACAAAACTGAATGATCTGTCATCCTGAAGTAGAAGCCCTAAATGTATTAACTAGATCAGATCCATTTAGGGCTTAGATGCAACAAGATGATTTTTTTGGTATAAAGAGCCATGGACGTACTGAATTCTGGCTTAAGTTTTTATGGGGAGAACCCAGTAGTCAAGACTAGAGGCAGGAATAAGTATTTCTGAATTTCCCGGTTCTGATCAGTAGTTGAGGGCTTGGCGAGATGTTAAAAGTCTTTTTGTAACACGTTTTCGGAACACTGAGGTTACAAAAGAACCCAACTATGTTACAATTCCAACCATTTTGTTTCAGTTTGAGTAAAATGACCTCCTGATGCAATAAATAATCTACCTACTGATAGTACAGTACATCAAGTACATATAATTGTGTCTCACCGTCTCCCTCTTGAGTTTCTCTCTCTTGCGGATGAGCTCCACCAAAAGTCGTGCTCTTTCCAGGTCATGTCTGAGTCTCTGCCAAGCCTTCAGCTGCTCCTTTAGCGCTGCATGTTTTTCCTCACCATCCCTCTGCAACACACACACACACACACACCACCATACACACAATTCACTATAGAACACTCTTGCTTATTTTTTATTCTTAAACCAAGACTAATTTTGTTGAATAAAGGGAATAAGATTAAGGGTCGACCGATTATCGGCCGTGTCAGTTATAAAGGGCCGATATTAGACGTTTTCCTGATTATCGGTGTTTAACAGAAGCGTGTGTGTATAGAGGAAGGACATTTGCCAACAGACTAAAGGATTATGGGTTAAATTTTGGCTCTATCGTATCATATAATGGCTCTACCATTATTGGGACTCTCAAGCAAGGCTCTGAATTCGGAGTTGCCCAACTGCGTTACGAGCAGGAGGTCTGTATGGGCACTACACTTTAACAGAGGTTTTTTTGGGCAGCGTGCAGATACACACTTTGACCAGCACATTACTCACTGCCATGAAACAACGACATAAGTATATCTAGAGAATTGAAAAAATAAGCCCCCCGCCCCCCTCCAAAAAAAACCCAACCAACTGACTGACCAGTCTGTTGAATGACAAACGGCATGCACGTAATTAGCATTTTCATTAAGTGACGAGTGAGTAAAGGTACAAGACAGCTGTTGGTAAGTGTATAAACAAAATTCACCGCATTCAATGTAGCGACAGGCTCAACGTTGCGTTGGGACTGCAGGTGTGTCTGAAGGCGGCGCAGCAGAGGTACGCCATTGCGACTTTGTCTTTTTAGGGTCCAATACGCATGGAGCCTCTGCATGAACTGACTCTTTCTGGGAACCGTGAGATTGGCGGTGATCTTGCTCAACCTGGAGACATGGATACAGAAAGATTTTTTTTTCCTCAGATGAGACGTGAAACGTATTCTAGAACCTAAAAGACGTCCAGTTGCTACTGATTCAAGCTTTCAAGATATGTCTGCATTATCATTATAATTATTATTACTACTGTATTTTTAATTCGCAAGAAAGTAAAACACAGGAGCACCTGTGAGGCGGAATGCAGGGCACGGAAACCACCGGTGCGGCTGCCCTCCTCTCTGCCAGGATCTTCCTCGCCCTCTTCATTTTCCTCCTGGACTTGGCCTTTGCGCGTTTAGCCCTTTCCGAGCTCCAGCCCTTGCCCTCCTCCTCGCCGACCCCCACCACGTCTTCCTCGTCCTCCGCCTCGCCCTCGCTGTGGGAGGTGCTGGCACCCCCCACCCCTCCCAGCGGCCGGGCCGAGCCTGGAGGCGTGTGGATGTCGCAGTAGGCCGTCTTGCGCACGCTGAAGGACGTGCCGTTGGCTCCCGTCTCGCGCACCGGCTCCATCTTCATGTAGAGGCCGGCCTGCTGGGCGCAGGTCACGTGGAAGGCGGTGTAGCAGTTGGCCTTGTGACACTGGATGCAGGCACCCGAGCCACGCTGCTTGCAGATGTAGCAGGTCAGCTTCCAGCGCGCTGGCGGTATGTGCTCGATGCTGTCGATGGGCTCCAGGAAGACCGTGTTGGCAAAGCAGACCTGGAGAAAGTGGGGAGATCCACAAGTTGAGAGAAAAGGTGCGTGGTGGTCTGGCAGTTAGGATACCCGCTTCTCGACCAAGAGGTCTTGGGTTCAAAGCCATAAATACCCCCAGCACTACCATCATTGGGTCCCTGAGGAAGACCTTGAGCAACGGCAAGTTGCTTTCAGGGAAACTGTCCCTGAAATTCATTCATTCATTCATTATCCCAACCGCTTAATCCCAACTGGGGTCGCGGGGCAGGCACCAAGACACCGCAAGGCACACACACACACATTCACACCTTACGGGGCCAATTTAGAGTCACCAATTAACCCACAGTGCATGCTTTTGGACCGTGGGAGGAAACCGGCGCACCCAGAGAAAACTCACGCGAAAACATGGGGAGAGCACGCAAGCGCCACACAGAAAGGCCCTACGGCCGTTCCCAGGGTTCGAACCCAGGACCTTCTTGCTGTGAAGCCGCAGCACTAACCACTATGTCCCTGAAATTAGGTCAGGCAAATTGCTTTAGATAAGAGCATCTGTGAAGTGCCGTAAATGTAAATGTTTCTCAGTGACTGTGTCTGCACAAATTACTGAAAGTATTGCACAGACTCTAGTTCTCCACTGCTGTTACAATATCTGCACTTAGTAGATCCGACCTGAATGTTAGCACAGACTAAGATGCTGTTTTATATCATAGACTGTACAGAATTTTTCATACTGAAACTCTTACTGACCTCATGCACATTCAGTGTGAAAGACAACTCCAAGACCATAATTGCAGGCTGAGTACCATGTCCTAATTCTCTCTCTTTTAGGGCCCTATGATTTCCGCAATGCGGAAAACGCAGGCGGAATCGCGGAATTCAACAAATAAAATGGAATCCGTTGTAAAGCGCGGAACGTCGAATAATTCGCTGATATCGGAGTGTAGGCAAAGCAAAGCAATGGTTTCCAATCAGTTTTGGCCGCTGCTGCCCCCTGTACGTGTTACCTGTTGAGGCGGGACTCAGCTTTCCACACGCACAAACGCACAGACACAGAGGGGGGAAAAGTCAACGGTCAGCTATGGCGAAGAGGCTCTAAAACACCGAAGTCCTTAAAAAAATGATGGAATTTGAGTGTCAGTGCTAAGTTTAGAGCAGAACAATACCCAAACGATTTTTATGAATCGGGAGAACAACTCTTTTGTAAGTTTTGCCAGCACACGATAGACTGCACCCGCAAGAACACGTGACAACCACTTACAGTCAAAAGCTCACATCAGAAACGTTTCGTTTTGCGTGAAAAAGTGAATGTTGTTTGTGGTTTACAGGTAAGTGTTTTATCAAAGCAGTAAATGTTCTGCTGAACCCCAGCACTCCATAATTAGACAGTTTTTAGGTGAATAAATATGATTATAACATAAAACACGGAATTCAGAAGAATAAAAATGGAAAAAACGGAATTTAGGAAAAAATAAAACGGAATTTTGTAAAGAACAAAACGGCTTTCATAGGGCCCTACTCTTTCAACGTCTGGTTTAAAGTTTATAGTTTCTATTCCACTTTATAAAGTGTGCGTTTTATATTCTATTTATATATATATAAAGTTTACTTTGACTTGACGCTGACTTGAAAAAGAAGGTGACAAACAACAGAACAGAAAACAATTAGCTAATATAAATACTGCTTCTTTTCAATCAGATCCAAATAGGTGCCTCTACAGTCAAGCGTCCTGTCAAAACTCATCGTACAGGGTTTGTCTGCTAAATACAAGCAAGAGGAATTATCAGGTAAACCACAATACAGTATTGTGATTCTTTAGCAAGATTTGCCATTTCGTTCTGCAACAACAGCATTTATTCATTTCCTTTCGAAATGGTGAGAGCAGCATCAAAAAATAATCAGCAAAAAATAGGGCTGCAACAAATGATTACTTTTGTAATCGAATAATCAATCGATTATTTAATCAATTAATCGAGTAATCGGGTAATTTAAAAAAACAAAAAACAAAAATGACAATACATTTGTTATTAGGCTTATTCTACTGTGAGTAGAAGTTAGTCAGATACGCTTTATGTTGTTGTATTCAATTGAAAATGAAGAAACATGAAGTTCAAGGGTCATTTTGAACCAATTTGGCCAATAAAATGAGTTGCTTTTGGCCTTTCTGGAAGAGAACTGCATTTCCCACAATCCCCCGCGCACGCCTCGGAGCCGCGTCACAATAAAGGGTTCAGCGTGTTCCGGAACGAACTATGTGGGACATGAGGGTGGCTGATGTGAAAGAGGAAAGTGTAGAGGACAGGACGAAGTGGAGACTTTCAATGGATCGCAGCGACAGAGCTGCTCTGCCACTCACGACACCCGGTTCAACACAAACTTGCGATAACACATTTGGAGGGGGCGCGGCACTCGTTCGGCCACACCCCAGCCCTGTAGCGTACGGCTCTGCTCACCGAGCGCCCCCACCCCCAGAGACAGGACGCCCGGCTACGCCAGACCAGCCGAAGATCCTTGGCGCTTCGGTACCGTTACGTTTAGGCGGGATTCTGACTTAGAGGCGTTCAGTCATAATCCCAGAGATGGTAGCTTCGCACCAGTGGCTCCTCAGCCAAGCGCACGAACCAAATGTCTGAACCTGTGGTTCCTCTCGTGCTGAGCAGGATTACTATTGCAACAACACAACAACATCAGTAGGGTAAAACTAACCTGTCTCACGACGGTCTAAGAGACAGTTGATCCGCTGTGACGATCCCTAACAGGCGAAGAACTGGGTGGTTTCGGTGGTGGTCAAGTGGTTAGGATCAGGTGGTTAGATGGAATTCTCCTGCCGGCACTACGATTATTGGGTACCTGAGCAAGACCCTTAACCTCCAGTTGCTTTCAGGGAGACTTTCCCTGAAATTATTAAAGTGGAAGTCGTTCTAGATAAGAGCGTCTGCTAAATGCCTTAAATGCAAATGTGAATGGGGCAGTTGGTGACGTAACGGGAGGGTGTTCGCCCCGTGATCAGAAGGTCGCAGGTTCGAATCCAGGGCCGGTAATCCAGGGAGAGTTACTCATGAGCAAGGTACCGTCCCCAAGCACCGCTCCCCGGGCGCTTGTTAGGTGCCCGCTGTTCCTTCACGGACGGATCAAATGCAGAGGTCACATTTCATTGTGATGCACTGTGTGCTGTGCTGTGGTGTGTTCACAATGACAAATAATCACTCACTTTCACAAACTAGATAACAAGTGTTAAGCCTGGGCGCCACTTCTCCTAAGCCACAGAGCACAGAACGATTGCTCCTACATTCTGATCATTGTACAGGGCACCATCATTAGAAGCTACTGTGTAATATTCAGAGTGTAATCTTAGCTGCCACCCTCCTCACACCTCTCAGCACACCCACATATTATACAACACTCAGCTCGAAGCCTGAGGATTCGCCGCCTCCTCCATTAGCATCCGTCAATTTGAAACTTATGACTTATGGAACACATTAACGGCCTGCATCGTACAGCTCGATCTGAGGGCTGACCGTCTAATTTTAAGAGGAGCTGTAGATACTGTAACACATCACGCAAAATATTCAGTAAAGCACAGCTAATATACGGCAGTATAAAATAAGAACATAGTTCTCATGCCCTATGTTGAAATTTGTTTGGTGCCTCTCGCTATTTGCTTAGAAACACTTACAAATAACGACAATGCAACCCATGAATATGAGAATATTTCAAATTTGTGCTACATCTCAAATCCAGCTTTGAGATACAGGTCTCAGGAGAACATAAGAAAACCAACGTACCTCAGGTATCCAGAGGGCGCACACAACGTGGGCCCATCTAGCGTCATCGGTCTGTTTGAAGGCTCCACCTTTGTTGGGGCAGAGGGCGCAGTCGACGGCCCGAGAGGGTGACTGCAGGCAGCGGCGGCACAGCCACTGACCCTCAGGAATGTAGGGTACACCGTAGCACTCCTGGTGGACTGCCAGGTTGCACATGTCGCAGAACAAGATGACATTGCTGTTCTGACATTCCCCATCGTTGCAAATGCAGCACACGGCATCCTCGTCAATCAGAGAGTTGGGGTCGCCCTGTCAGGCCAATGCAGGAGAAGACAGAAGCAGGGAGAGTTAAAGTCTTTTTACATTTATGCATTGTGTGTACATCTGTGAGTTCACTGTTGAAAGAGATAGACTGCAGTCAGTCACCAGGCAAGTGAACATGGCTGTCATCGCGTTGGAAGAAGCTAATACGGTTGACAGAAGGAAGAACAACTAGCAGAGATCGTGCTGCATTGCTCGATTAAGATTTGGTCGTCCATTTTAACAATGGTCAAATGGTCTTTTCACCCAAAATGTTCTGTGAAGTACACATCCACCTAGAAATCTAAATGGACTGAAACTAACCCAAAGAAATGAAGAAACCAAGAAAGGCTGCCAAACCTTGTTGTGACTCTCAAAGTAGGATTCCTTCTCCAGGCGATCCATCAGATACTCGAAGACCTCCTGCGGGATGGGCGTCACTCCGTCTTTACGCCGCTTGTCGTTCATAATGTCCAGCCAGATGTAGTCTTCCTCATCGATGTCATACTCTACCTCCTCATCCAGCTCTTCCACAGACTTATCTATGTACCTGTTGTTGGTAAAAGATAATAAAGGCATGGATGAGGGGGCAAGAGACAAGACTGCAGGAACACCAGGAAAGCTGCTGTGCCTAACGCGAGTGTTCATTTCATTAACAATAAGTATGATCAAAAATTTTCAACCACAACCTGTTTCTCCATGACTAAGACGAGGCCAAAAAAAAAAAAGATTGTTGATGGTGAAGATGTGACAAAATGTATATGTTTGCATTAACAACACAGGAATAAATAATGATACAAAAAATGACTAAAAGTTAACTCAAATGTAACTACTTTTTATTAACTATGAAAGAATAGATGACTAAAATGTGATTAAAGCTAAGCATTTTCTTCTAAAGACTAAGACTAAAACTAAATCTAAAGTAGATGCCTAATATAGACATTAATGTCCAACTTTCACTGTCATACCACTATTATTTCAGTCTCAGAGAACCAACTTAATAATTCTCTGCCAACTGGGGATAACAGGATAAAAGGAACGCAAGAGATAAACAGAAAAAGTAACCAGTTACTGCAGGTACAAGAAATGTTACTACTAAAGTATACATTCTCCGTGACCTGGAACCCTCCCTCCAACACACCTGTACAAGCTGAATGTGTCAAACATGAGTCTTTAAGTGTATCACCGAGTACCCTTGATTAAGGCAACATCTCCAGGCTCTGCTCCCAGTGTCCTGTTCCCTCTTCCTAAAAGTATAATCTGCCTAAACGCAGAGTTCATTCAAATAAAGCAATTGGCGACGCATATACAGTACCTGTAATAAGATAAAGTCCGCGGGGGTGCATCCGGCCTATCTTGATCCAGTTCTCGGAACACCGCCTCAGGCAACTTCACAGCTGGACCAGCCGGGTTACCGTGATGATGTGAACCCTCTTTTTTTTTCTCTTTGCTCTTGTGCTTGCCGGCTTTGGGTGTGGCTCCAGCCCCCTTGCCCCCGTTGGCTGCCGCAGGGGTGTCTGGCCTGTCTTTGCCGTTTCCGCCACCCTCACTCCCTCCTCCGTCGCCCCCGTTACACGTGGCGGAGCCCCCAGCACCAGACACAGGGACATCCTCTGCATCACTGTCCTCCTCCGAAACCACATCAAGGTCCTCGAAGATGCTGATCCTGTGTACTTTGCCGTGGATTTCCAGTTCTACCATGCGCTGCGCTTGAGCGTACGTCATCGTCTCCCTCCCGGGAGAATGGGAGCGGTCGGAGAGACCCCCCGGGCTACCGGGCGTCCCACCTGGCCCAGGGATCCCGGAGCCTCCGCCGGAATCACCACCATCGCCTGAACCCGCCAAGGAAGCCCGAGGCGGACGACCTTTACGCCTCTTTTGGGGCGTGCTTTGAGCAGGAGGGGGGTTGTCGTGGTCGTAGTGGTACAGGTGGTACTCGATGCCGCTGTAACTCTTATAGACCTTGCGGCAGCTTTCGACGGGGCACTCGTAGGGCGGCTTGGTGGCCCGGAGGTTGTGACAGAACGTCTTCACGTCAAAGTCCAGCCCCATGCTGTCAGCAGACGCTGCAGGGGGTCAATCCAGCTTACATCTGGAGAGAAGGAAGAGAAAAGGCAGGAGAGCGTGTGAAACTTTACCTGCAACACAGGCTTGAACACTTCATCAGCATAATTTTTTGTTAGGGAAATATTACTGAATAACCGTGATAAAAATGACTGGTCAGCAAATCTACACATGAGTTTACCTGAAACAACATTCTGTTTGGCTGTGTTTTAGTGGTAAAGAACTCAAAACTGATTCATACTCATAAAATAACAACGCATTCAAAAGATGAAATCTAACGTGAACACGACGCGCTTCACAGCACATTTCATCTTACCAGCCGTGCAAACTTTAACCGACCACTGAGGTTAACTAGCAATACTTGGAAAACATTGCGACTAACATTACTGTGCAATTATTTAGTAAATCAGCTAATCAGTAAAGTCACTTACAGGTGGTGTATATGTAAAAGGCTATTTCCACGTAAACGGCTTTCAAAGAAAAAGTAACAGATGGTCTGAAGTTCAACTCAGGTTCCGCATAAGAGAAAAGGAGTTCCTGCAAAGCATTTGTAGTGTCCACAAAAGGTTTTATTTTTAAAGTTACTGATGCGATGCAATGCTGTTGATCTCCAAAACCCCCGCCAGTGTTTCCCTTCAATACGTCACAACAGAACGTTAAACTGGGGCCCCAGGGACGTAAACTCGCTGAAATTGTCGGTGTTTTTTAGTCGATCGCGCCGTAAACACACTGCAGATGTGCACGCGCTGCACTGTACTGAGACCCGAGCACATCGGCTAACTGATCCCAGTGCAGCCTTACATATTATTTCCCATGTGTGGAAAACACGTTTCCGACACACTTCTCTGGGCTCGATCTGGGAAACGTTGCAAGTTCATTCAGCCCCGCCAAGAAAGTCGCGTTTAAGCCCGCATTAGCACATCCGCGCTAGGTAGGAATTAGTAAACACTCACTACTGAGGGCGCAGCACAACATCCAATCCTCACTTCCAGCGCAGAAGGATCAATTAAATTGTTCGGAGACCGTCGGTTGGGCCGATGAAAAGCCGAGAGGGATTAAAACGAGTCAAAACGAAGTATATAAAAAAAAAAGAAAAGAAAAGAAAAACACAAATCCGGTGGTTTAATTGTAAAGAGAATCATACAGGAACTGTGGCGAACAAAAGGGCTTGCTGTTAGGCGCGTGTCTGCACATTCGCCATTCCCAGATGACGAGTTTTGGGCAATTTGGGGTTATATGAAAAATAAGTAAATAAATACTGAACGTGAAAGTTTGAGGGTGTTGATTTAAAAAAGTAGCCAAGTGGTTCTCATGCGTGTATAATTAAAAAAAAAAATTGCTCACTTCCTTCCCAGAACTTGTTTGGAAAGACACCGTTTTGCGAATCAGCCGACGGCATTTCCTCCGCTGTCTGTGTGGAGCCTGCTTTCACAAATATCATTTTCTATATGTTTTCGTGCATTAACATACACAGTATTCCATGTTATGGGCAAACTATAACATTTGTATAGTTCAGTACATTTCAAGGGGTTTGGCGAAAACAGCAATCGAAACTGCTGATGCGTATCAGTCTATTAGATTTACCAGTGCTTTGCGCCATAAATTTGAATAAGCGCCGTGACGTAGTAGCGCTTGTGCTCGGCAGTTTAAAGGTCGCCAGGGGGCGATATTCACACCGCGGTGTTGCCAGATCGAGCGGCTGCGCTCCCAGTCTAACGCTCTCCGTTTCGTCAGGCGGATACACATATGCTTAGGAAGTTGAAATAAACTGGGCGTTTTTTTTTCGTGTGAAAAGAACCAGTATGCCACTATAGTTAAGTGCAAAATAGAGATAAATAATCCATACGGTGCTCACTCATGAAATTTCTGTCACTGATGAACTGTTGCTACTGCAATTACCTGCCATCGAATTATTGTATTTCATTAAAGTACTTTCAGATGACTTTACATTTACAGCATTTATCAGCTCTTAACCAGTGCAATTTACATTTCCCTTTTACATGTCCCTTGAGCAATTTGGGATTAAGGGTCTTGCTCAAGCTCAAGGGTGGTGGTAGTGATGACAGTAGGTTAGATCAACCTGAAACCACTGCTTTAAAAAATAATAATAAATCCACAGCCATTTGGGAACCAGCATTCACCTTGTTCTCATCATAATTTCTTCTTTTTCCATTTAACTACTTACAGTTTTTGTGGTGGAAACAAATGAATGGCTTACCATTTTCAGCTCATTGTGGAGACGTATGCTATTGTGTTTCTTGCCAATATCCCTCCAATTCTCTTTTTTACAACCAAAAAATGTTTCCATTTTAACCACATGGGGACGCCACTGTTAAGGCTGCCGTTATAATCAGAAGAAACATTCAGCAGCCTTGGTCATTTCTGATTTTTAATGTTTTTTACGTTTTGCACACACCAAGCATGCCATCTTCAGGGATTGTCAGTCTGTCCTTGTTTAAAATGGGTCTGTATAGTCTATTCATGTTTAGAAAGAGCTGCTAGCGTCAGCTGGACAATGTTAGGACAAAAATGAGTAAGAGTCTGACTGCACACAGCATGTCTTCATTGGCGTAAACACCTGGCAAGAGCTTCTAAACAGAATAAAGAACACAATGAGCATTTTTCAATGTAGCGACACTACATGACATGACATGATGATGGCTGATATTTAATAGGTTCCCTCAAAGTCAAAAAATCCATAGCCTACACACAATTTAAACCAGCATTTTTTTTTTAAAACTTTTGATAACATGATGAAATTTTTTTTTTGCTATATTTATTTTAAGTTTATTTTATTTGAAAGTAACACACCACTCTATAAAATAGTGAAATGTTAGTTTATAGGTTTAATCTAAAGAGTGCTGTTGTAGACCTGGTGAAATCATAATAAATGGTTGGGTTGAGTGCCTGATGAACATACAATGAACCACCAAAAAGCTATTATCAAGCACAAAATAATGTTTATTTCTTTAAACATATACAGAGTTTCTGTGACAGGAGTGCAGCTTGTTTGGGCTGGGATGAACAGAACAATGCAGAATGTGTAGTATTCTAGTCAGCAAGAAAAGATCCCATGAAAAAAAAAGAAAAGAAATGGTAACAATAAATAATAATCCAGTTTGACATCTGCTAAAAGACTACTTGGCAAATGGATGCAAAAATACAACAAGGAACAGAGGACAGAAATCTCTTACTACTGGAAGTGTCTCACCCAAAGCAGAGGATTCTGCATAATAGCCTATATAAAAAGTCCAATTCAAACTGAATTGATGGTATAGTAAGACTTGTACATTAGGGAAAGGCAAAAAAATGAAGTCATACAAAGCATAAAGGAATTGTACATTAATTATAGGCAACCTGTACAATTCAATTCACAGCTTGGCAGAACCACAGTCCATAACCTCTTCAAATGTGGGGTAGGAAAGTGGCTTTGTTTGGGGACTATGCAGTGGGCAGCTTGGCCGTGCTGGTCCAAGTGTGTCTGAGTGTCTATGGTCAGCTTTTGATTGTGAGAGGGAGAAAAGTGCAGTTATAGCAATGGCCATGCCAGACCATGCCCTCAAAATAGGTTCCAATGCCGTCTTAGACAAGTGGTGGAAAACAAAGATTTGCAAAAACAGACGGCTCAGAAACCATCACTGACTCTCTCACCCACTCACCCACCCACTCACCCATTCATACTCATGCACGCACCATTTGATTCCTTAAATTCAAATCATTCTTCACTCATCCCTAGAAATAACTTGGGTAGATTTTTGGACATAGACAATGTATTTATTGCCTTGTACACTACACTGTGTGTCTGTCTACACAGACACAGTCACACCTGACTCTATAACTCATTATTAAGCTCAGAAAACATTAGCAGCAAAAGAAAAAACTATTGGAAACGTATTAAACTAAAGATTGCACTGCCCATCCACATAAAAAAAAAAAACAATACAACTAATCCATAAGTGCTCATTAATAACTGAATCTTAAGAAAGGGGAAAAATCCAGTCATGGAAATATACCTGCTAGTGTGTGGAATGCTGGGCCAAGTCCAGGTGAGCATTAACTCCCTCTTTAACCTGCTGTAAGGAATAAGGCTTTTGGCAAGGCCATTTCCAAAAGCTTTTATTTACCATTGTGATTTACAGTGAAATTGCACTTAAGTCTCCCCCCCCCCCCAAATTCTAATTCTACATTCTAAGCCCAGCGATGTATTCCTCTCATATACAGTTGAACCCCCCACCTTTTCAAACAAAACTAACAGCTAAAATTGGATTTTATTCTGTAAACTTGTAAACTTGACAGTGAGCATGCAGAAGAGTTCCCTTGCTCTCACACAACATTCCCAAGCACCACGTGAAAGCTGACTTTTTCCACAACTGCAACAATGCACAAAATATTTGCAAAAATCTTCGCCGTCCAACGTTAAGATCGCGACACGCATGCGGCCATCATTATTGCGAGGTTACAATGCTGGGATACATAATTTAAAATCCTCGATGTTGTGCTTGTAACGGTTCGGTGCTAGGGTTGTAAACCAAAAGGTCTCTGCAAACATTTCCCTTTTGGAATTCATCTACTCCTTACAACACTGTATTCTGCAAACAGCATGTTACCAAAGTGCCCCTCGTAATGAGTTGTCCGTAGGGTTTTTAAAAATGTAAACATTCAGGAAAATAATTATTACTACTCCTAATAGTAATAATGGGCAGAAATGATAATTGTAGTGAACGATAATCAAGACTGCTAGAAAGGTTGTATAGTCATTTTCAGGGAAGATTTATTGATTTTGTTTAGTGGGAAATTGTTTAACTGAAAAGGCACTACATTCCCCTTGGTCCTCTTGTGTACGCAGGACACCCATCCCACTATCCAAGATCATACTGTGTGTTTGTGTGGTGGCCAATTTTCTTTCCTGAATTGTTTCAAAGATGTGAAAGTAATTACCAGAGCCGTAGACTCGAGGTCATTAAATATGGTTTGGGATTTGGCATTACAAAACCTCTTTACTGTTAGAAACTGGTCCACGAACATGGAACCAATTTCAGCACAGCGTTTCTGAAACGGTTCGTCCTTTGCAGCAGTTGCCATTTGCTGTGTTTGCCTTCTTACAGCTCTGGTCACCACTTTTCCCTAATGTTTTCTGGTACTAGAAGCATCAGGGATTGAGGTGTTGCGACAAAAAAGCATGGCGAGAGATAGATTATGACCAAATATGGCTGTAGAATTCATAAAGGCCATAGTCAAGAACATTGGAGACAAATGCAGACACACACACGGTCGCTCAGGAGCACGCGCACATACACACTATTTACAGGCTGTGTGCAGGTGTGTCTGCCGCCAACGGCAGGGTGTTACTGACATCATTAACACTGGACCAATGCAAAAAGGATGACGGGTGCTGTGGTTCCAAAGTGAAGCTAGGGGGAACCTGGAGGACACTGGCGCCCCTCCTTACCACCGAGAGACACCCCAGGCAGTGGGCAGGAGAGTACTTAGGGAATCTAACTTACTGTACACTGATTGACTTGACAGAGGAACACAAGTTACTGTAACTGGCCCAGGACTTGCATGTAGAATGGGAAGCTGGGGGTAATGTGGAGTCGTTACACAGTTCTGGCACCGCTGGGGTGTGGCGGGTTGTCTGAGCCGTTCATTGGCAAGGGAAAGGCCTGTAACGCAGGGTTGGGCATTGCAGGGAAGGGTACCATACCCGGTGCGGAACCCATGATGTTCACTTGCCCCAGTGTGCCAACCGGGCAGGGCCACTGGGCTGGGTAGCCGGCGGGTGGCATCCCCCCTCCGAAGGGGCCGTTTGGAAGCATGTAGCCAGCTGGCTGGAGGACGGGGGAGGGCGTGGTGCTAAGCACAGGCGGCACAGCAGGACCAACAGGGGTGGACAACGGGCACGAGGGAGGCAGCTGGAACTGCAGGGAATTCGGAGGAAGTGGAGCTCTCATCTGGGGGTGGGGGAGAGGGAAAGTGAGGCAAAGAAAGTGGGAGAGACAGAAAGAGGGGCACAGACAGTGAAACGAAGTAGTAGAGTGACGATGATAAAGAGAGATCAAAAAATCAGAGAGAATGAGAGTAAGGACGAGAGAGAGAGAGAGAGAGAGAGAGAGAACAATTTAGACACACATTTTAAATTAGAAGTCCATTAAAATACCTTTTCGGCTTTAATGTTACTTTTAACGTAAGATCACGGAAATGCGATTAAGATTGACCTGATTTGTGGCTCCACTCAAAGGAGTGGGAGTGGCCTTCAGGTCCTGATGACGTTGCTGCTGTTTGATCTGATTGAGAGACGGTCGGGGCTGATGGGCGGCGGCAAGAGTTTCTTTCGTCCAGTCGTCAACCAGCTTGTGCAAGTCGTCAGTGAAAGTCCCGGTTTTATTGTTACTGTTGTTGGATTGAGCCTGAGCCAGGGTTGTGATTGGCCGGGGAGCCGGCGCAGGCACAGACACAGGAGGCGAAACTGGTTGCTGAGTGGATGCTGAGGTGACAGGCGTTGCCCCAGTGCTGTGAGGTGACCCTGTGAAAGAAAGAGAATTTTAAGAATGTTTAGGAATATTAATAAAATTGAAAAACAAACTAATAGTCAGCAATCAGTTGGCTGCTTGTTTGTGCAAATGTGTTTCCCGTGCATTAAACCCAGAGCTGGCTCAATTTTTGTTATTAACTACAGTAGACCAATTAACCGCGTTCACAGCAGCAGTGAGGAAAGTATGAGAGCAGTTGGAAGTCTAATTTTCAATAGAAGCTGAAGACAAGAAAGTTGAAAGTGAAAGATTTTTGTCATCGTGAGCACAGCACAGAACAGCACACAGTGCACCACAAACAAAATGTGACCGCTGCATTTGACCCATCCGTGAAGGAGCAGTGGGCAGCTATCATAGGCAGCGCCTGGGGAGTTGTGCTTAGGGACGGTTCCTTGCTCATGAGTACCTCAGTGGTAACTTGACCGGTCCTGGATTGGAACCTGCGACCTTCTGATCACGGGGCGAACACCCTACCGTTACGCCACCACCTGTCCCTAAGCAAACAGTCCAAGTTTAGTGAAGCTGAACTTCAGCATCACTCATGTAAAAAGCAGTGGTCATCACTCATGTAAAAAGCAGCGGTCACATCCTTACAATTACAAATGTTTCTATCTACCAACATAAGCTAAAGGTGGATTGTTTGGTTTGTTTATGAGATGAAAATGTACTTGTTAATCTTTTAATCGGTACCTTCTCTGATACGTAGTTAGCTACTCAGATACGTGCTGAAGTTTGACCTGCTTGGATTTTAATCACATTAAAGCCAGTTAGTGAATACAATGAATGAAGTCCTGTTCGTTTTTTAAAAAAAAGTAGGTAGTACGACTCCATCTTTGTGGTCAACGTCCAATAGCTGCACTAAACGTCAAAAGGTGGCCGCAAGTCTGAACTCGGAGTAAGGCCTGGATTATACTTGCTGTGAGCTACGTGTGCGCATCCGTACACAGCTGCGTTGTTAACGTTTGTGCTGATATACTTGCGTCCGTACCGTGCGTGGTAATCTGTAGTGTGTACTCCTTACCACCAGGTGTCAGTGTCGAGGCCGCAAACCTAATAAATGAATGAATACCTGTATCTTAAAATCGTCATGTTATTCCAAACAAACATGTCTTCACTCGAAGAAACATTCATCTTCATCATACTGAGACAGCACCAGAGAATTAAATGAAAATCGGGGAGATGGTACGTTCGACCACTTAATAGATCTCGTCAGCAAAATGGGGAATTCTTTTCTTGACTTTTGAGCGCAGATCTCGCAACACTGCCCCCTATCAATTACGCAGGTATTGCATCTCCGTATACGCTCCGTTAATTTTTGAGTATGTGCACAAAAACCGACGCAAACAACGCAGAACACGGAGCGCGCCTGTACGTACGTACATACGTACGTAGTTAACAGCAATTATATTCCAGGCTTAAGACTCAGCTTCCAGGTAGGCAGAATCTCACTTGTCTGTGAGTTTGAAGACAACAAGCAGTCAAAAGATTATGAGACCCACCAACATATCTTCTAAAACACAGAGAAAATAGCCAGAAGATACAGGAACACAACAGAAATAACACTTCACTGAATTCACACCACACTCCGCCCATGCACTAGAAACCAAAATAAATAACGAAATGAAGCGATTAAACACTTCATTATTACGACGTCACACGCTGCCGCATACACTGTTGCAAACTGAGGAAGATGACAGCAGCACTCATTCCCACAAGTGGCCATGCCAAGAGACAGAAAGCAAAAAAGAAAATTAAAAGACAAGAAGAGAAAGGGTGACAGAAGAGAAAGAGAAGAGTAAATGGGATAGTTACTACTACTGCGCTCTTTGCCTAGACATAGTCGTTTCAGAGTGGACCCTATAAAGAGGCAAAACAATACAGACATACATGGTTAGGGGGGAGGTGGGAGACACGCTACATCACAGCTTATAGGCCAAGCTGCTGGACAGCCATAGACAGCGGGCCAATCAGTGAACAGAAACAGGATCTGAAGGAGGTGCAGGGGATTATTTAGCCAGTAACGTTAGGGGAGGTGGGGGGAGAGGGGTGCAGGTGACTTGTCAGTCAAAGAAGCCCGGACAGACACTGCCCAATGATAAAAGAAATGAAATAAATTGGGATAAACACTGTACTGAATGGCAAAACCGAAAAATCTAAAATACTGATCTTTAAAATTGATATATAACAGATATAAAGGTGTATATGCCCGTATGTGAAATTTACAGAGTTTTTATATTTTTTTCTCGTTGCGTTATACATAATAAAGGTTAAGGGGTCATATTTCTATAATTATTTTAAAATGTTTTCTGATCTACAGACAACACTGTGTTTAATTAGGCTTATAATAAGTTTTAAACCCCCGCTTTTGTCTGAACAGTCTAATAGGACACAATCGGTCATTATTATCGGAAGGTATGTAAATTTTAAGCCCCAAAGTTATTCATACCCCACGCATATTTCGATTTATAATGACCATTAAGTTTCATCAGAAAAGAAAGACATTGAGCTAGAGATTTAAACAAAAATTATATACTGTTTTACATTCTTTTAAAATATCAGATAAAATGTAAATATTATTTAAACTCTTTCTCAGTAATCAATGGCAAGGCCTATATTTTTTTGTCAGAACAAACGGTTCTAGGAATTGCTGCTTTTGCAGTGATCTTGTCTTTGAGGTTGAAAGGCTTCATTGCCGTCACCCTCATCTTTAGTTGCCTTCATAGATCCTCAAAAGGGTCCAGGTCTGGACTCTGGCTGAGCCATTCCATGCTGATATTGTTTTCTCTTAAAACATTCCTTTACCACTTTGGCTGTACACTAACGCTCAAAAAGTTTGAGAACACTTGCAATTTTCTTGTTTTCCATGAGAACACACATGAAATTAACCTGAATAGGATATAAATAGGAAATTGTGGGAAATGCATGGGGGGAAATCTCATCAGATTACCTTGAAAAATCGACTGCTAGAATGCCTAAGGTCTGCCAGGCTGTAATTGCTGCAAAAGGTGTTTACTGATGAAAGCAAAGTTTGAATAACACACTGATCATTTCCATTAAAATCATTATTTCTAACTCTTACAATGTCTGCGTGTCCTGCTCATTTGCTTTATTTCCTACTCAGACTAATTTCATGGGTTTGTTTTGGATCACTGTCTTATTGGAAGGTCCAATGCAGTCCAAGACGAAGTTCTTCTACAGACTCCCTGATGTTTTCCTCCAGAGTCTTAACACAGACCTCTTTCTCATCATACCACTTACTCGGACATGTTGGCCGGTCCATTGGCTGAAAAACATCACCAAAGCATTTCATTGCCACCACCATGCTTGACGATAGGGATGGTGTTTTTAGGGTTGAACGCTTCTCCTTTCTGTTGCCAAACAAATACTAATCCCTGTGTCCAAACAATTCCATTTTCGTCTCATCCGCAAAATTGATGACCAAAAGCTTTCGTCTTTGTCCAGGTGAGCTTCTGAAAAGGTTAGTGAGCTTTTCTGTGCCTCTCCCAGAGAAGACGCGTCATTCTTGGTCCGAGACCATGGAGACAAGCTTTGTGCATTGGAGTGTCTGCCTTTAGATGCAAGTAGTAGAAATGCTGAGAATCATCAGGATGGCCTTGGCGGTGACCCTTGGCCTCTCATACAACTATTCTGGCCAGCGCAGGAGTCACTGTTGCCTTCTCCCACGTCCTCTAAGATTTTTACCAGTGTGGAACACCTTGTACTTTTTGGTCACACTTCGCACTGTGGTCACTGGAACTCCAAAACACTTGGATATAGCTTTAAAGCCTTTTCCCGTGTTGTGAACAGCCACAATGCACAGGTAGAGGTCCTCACTAAGCTCTTTGGTTTTGCTCATGACATGCAGTTGACTAGTGACTGACTAGGGAACTAGTTAATAAAACTACACTAGCCTATACAAATTAGCAAGACCATTCGGAACCGTTAAGAAGCTTGCGTTTCTAAAAAAATCTGCAAATATTTCAAGGGGTATGAATAATTTAGGACAAGCCATTTTTTAAAGAACGTAAATAAACATAAAACAGAAATTTTTGAATTTATATCTCTAGCACAATGTCTTACTAGTCTGTGACATGTATATATCATTTACCTATTGATATATAGAAAGTTCCCTATTAATCAAAAACTGGTAGGGGTATGAATTATTTTGGGCTTAACTGTGTGTATATATCTATACATCTATATATATCTATATATCTATATATATATATATTTTTTGTTTGTTTGTTTTTTTACTGTGAAATCGGAGGATATTTAACCTACATTATCCCAGTCTGATTGCATCAGTCAGAATTAAAGTGAACAAAAATGTTGAAAATGTTGAAAAAATATAGATTTACATAAAAGCTCAACATAAAGAAAGGCATCAAAGCTAAAAGTGGCACTACTGAAGCACAATACAGAAATGATACAGTTGTTACAGAACTGAATAGCGGGACAGGCTCATTTTTTGTTGGGGGTTTTTTTGGTTACATTTCATGCAATGTCGAGCCAGAGAACAGGAAGTGAGGTAAGAATTCAAAATACAGCCCTGTCGGTCTCCTCATGTGACCCTGGCTCGTGCCTCTGGCATGCACATCTTCCGATTCCAAACATGAGACCGTGGCCCAATCATCCTCTTACGACGGTACGGGACTTTTTACATGGCCGGAGTAAACCCGGGACAGTTAGTGAAAGAAAGCACATGTACAGGAGATACAAAGGCTTTGGCAGACATACACACACACATACTTTGTCTTTCAAAACGGTTACAGGTTTGGAAGGCCCATGTTTGGGGGAAGACACGGTTAACGTTATCATCTGGTAAGCAAAAGCAGAGCACAAAGCGTTTGTATGAGAGAAATGACAAATAATACATGTAGGGAACCAAGGGCCTGAAGTGCCGACGGAGAAGCGACATGATGGAGAAGTGTAAAATGGATGGAACGTAAAGCATGGGTTCAAATGAAACATTGATGGTGTTGCTGAGTATAACACAATAATGGAGAATCCAATACGTTTAAGTGTTTGGTGGGGGGGGGGAGGAGAGGAAGGAAGAGAGAAAGTGGGACAGAAATGAAAAGAGGATGGAAGGACGAGATGAAATGAGTGAAGTAAAGTAGAAAAGAAGGTGTACAAACAGATGGACAGAGACACGGGTCCACTGAGGAATCTAGTGCGTGGTTTGCTACTAGATTTATAGGTGACTCTCTCGGATGTTTGGTGGTAAACGGTCCAGCCTGTGAAAAACGAATATAAAAGGGAGAGAGAAGAAAGAAAGGAGAGAGAGAGGGAAAGAAGGAGAAAGAAAGAGAGAAAGAGAGAGAGTGGTGTAACAGCGAACACATCAGAGATCAGAGACCCACATCATCTCAGCATTGTCAGTAAGGCACAGCCAAAGACAACAGGACTAATGGGTATGTTTATGATGCGTGCACGTCACTGAAAGAGGTGTGGTATTCGTTAACTTGACCACCAGTTATGTTGACCCCATGCATTCACAAAGCTAGAAAAAGATTCTTCTCTAATGTAAGGAATTCCACCAGCTCTCAAAAGCGTAACAGTGAGACTAGTACACAATAAAGCAGCGTGCATCACATCTACTGTAAACTCGAGGTAAAAACGCTCACAGTGCTCTCCACTTATCCCTGAGATCGCATAATTGCTGTACAGGACGGGCTACTGTACAGGCTCTTACAAATTACTTTCATGCATTTCACAGATCTGTATCTTCTAGGACGGGCGTTGATGCCTTAAATGCATCGATAACGGAAACATATGCAAAAAAATAGACTGATGGACAGTTGCAATCGATATTCCGTGTCAGCTGATGTACCAGTAGATGGTGATGTCCTACTCTGCCTACTTGTGACTGACTAATGAGTGTGTGATCGTAGCATTAAGAAGATAACGTCAGCTAGTGCTGGGCGATAAAACGATCTCGACATTTTATCGAGAAAAATGTGACGACGATAACGATGATGAAACGTAAGCTATAAAATTCGACCACGTGTTTGCCCACCATCCGACAGCGCGCTGAGGTAGACAGTATCTTTGGCCAATCTCTTGGCATAACACCAGCTCAACATCCAACCCTGGCCAACGATGTAAATTTGCCCATAGCATACGAAGAAGCCGCGTGGTAAACATGAGCAAAGTGGTCGTGTGCTGAGATCGCTTATGCGCACGCATCACGGTTGCCATGCGTTGACGTGCTCTTGACGCGTCCGCTGAGCATGTCGTCAGAAATTTACGAGAGTTGCAGTACCAGCAAAAATTGGGGCGCCAGTGCGTTCAGGTTTTGCCACGTGACGTCACCATCGGTGTTTACCATCAACACGGCTGAACGGTTTCGCCGTCTTTTTTGTAAGATGCAATGCAAATAATTTTTATCTTTCTTCCCTCATTTCACAGCAAAATGTTTTCACGCACTGTGCTTCTTCCTCTTCTTCTGTCACTTAACGGGAGACTGGATGCGCGCAAGTATAGTCAGTACACTGCCTGCGTAGCAGCAGCGTCCACAAGCGCACCCGTCACGTAGTGGTAAGTATATCGCGGCCCTATGAAAAGATGTTGGGCAACCAGGACGTCGCGGTGAGTGAAGAAGGGGATGAAAATGCAGGGTTTCCCGCAGCGCTTTATAGTTACGGTTGGATGCCTTGACTACGTCAGCCTGGGAAAAAAAATGATAAAATACGAACGTGAAAGTACCCGATGACGCTTTTCATAACTTAGCAACAACAAGCACCGAGATAGCGCTCTGGAAGTGAGGTGATGACAGCTCTCACTTTTGCCGTTCTTTGGCAGCGGCTATTTTTAAACCAAATCTTATGAGTGCTAAGCGTCTTCAGCAGGAAAAAAAGATGTCGGTGGAGATGTTTTTTTTGCCGCAGTGCTCAGAGTGCTTCAAGTAAAAATGTGTTGAAAATAAATCTTATTTGTTTAATATTGTTTGATTATTTTAACTTGTTCATTCAGTCTGTATAAGAATATTAAAAAAAACACAATTACCGAAATCGATCAATATGAGAAAAAAATATCGAGATAATGTTTTTGTTCATATCGCCCAGCTCTAACGTCAGGATTAAAAGATCTGTATGTTTTATATAAGCTTCCTATAGTCTGCAAACGTTATGTTAAGGCCACCTGTAGAAAGGGAGAGCAGATCTGTTACACATTTATGTTGGCCTTTATTAAAATAACAATCCCTCAAACATATCTGATCAATAAAAATAAGACTAATAGACTAACAAACGGTAATATTTAATGACTACGGGTTTCCAACTATCCCTAGTAGACTCTTACGGCGTGAACTACCCTTTTACAGCACTGTAGGCAGTGTACTGAAGCGAAATTGCGCACACCTCTGTGTGAGTGTATGTTACACAGATGAGGTCTTTAAGCAGGTGCAATGCATCATGAGAACATGCAAATCCATGTGTTTAAGCACAAAGACTCATAAATGGCGACAGTAAGTGTGATAATATTTTGGGTGTGGGTCCGAGAGAGAGACAGAATGAGTATGTTTTGAGGGTATGTGAGAAAGCGAGAGATCACGTATTGAATGTACTCTGGTGACGTCTGATTAAATACACAGTCATGCTTCGCTTGACGGGGGCCGTGTGCGTGACTGCGTGCGTGCATGAGTGTGTGCGAGTAAGTAATGGCTACATGAGTGGGTTTTACCTTGGCCAGGTGGAACATTTGTGGCAGAGCCGTAGATGTTGTCTGATGACAGGGAGACTTTAAGAGAGCAGGGCTGCTGCGTCTGGACCGTTTGCAGCGGCTCGGACGTGGGACTCTGCAGCGTCGTCATGCCCGCCGAGCTGTTACCCACAGCAGAGCTTTTCACAGGAGAGCCTGAAGCACTGGAACACGTCTCAGCTACGAAAAGACAAAAATAAACGTTCAATGTTTTTTTTCCCGCATAACCAAAGGAAAAGCACTCGGCTCGACAGCATGGAGTCTGCGCTCACCGGGGCTGTTGGCTCGGTTGGCTTTGAGCTGCTGCACCATGGGGTTGAGGAGCTTGCCCGCTTTGAGCTTGTGCTTGGAGGCTCTGCGGCGGCGGCCTGTAGGGGGTGCCGCGTGAAGGAAGCCCACGCTGGGAGGCACCGGTCGGCCCAAACTAGCGTACAGTTCCTCGATCTCATTCCTCTGATGAGCCTGAAGATCTGAGATTTCCTTCATATGCCTGGATAATAAAGGGGGATAAAAGCGATTGGCTGAAGATTTTTTTTCTGTGGTGCTATATTCTAAGAACAAGTATTTCTGTCTGACCGAGAATCACAATCCAGTTGTATTACGTTTGCTTTCACTGACCAAATCTAGATATAAGCCACTTCTAGTTATATCAGCCATCCTTTACTCACTCTACTATATTCGTGACTGTGATGAATGTCCTTTTGAGTTTTTTTGCCAGCCACTGTTTATTTTTTAATTGACCATAAAAAAAGGTTTCATTTAGAGTGAAACGTAGTCCGTACAAAAGGGGATTGTTTATTCTGCCCAAAAAGACAAAGTTTCTTGCTGTCACCTAGGGGTGGGCGATATATACACTCAAAACACACTCAATATATCTCGGCTTGTTCCACTAGTGATGTAGTAAGTAATTACCTCATGAGAATCGAGTACAAAACCTCATGTTAATGTTATACAGTCAGCATGTACTTCACTTTGGCTTCTCTGCCCTCTCAAAGATCGCTCACTCCCCCGTCAATCCAGAACGCTCTCCTAACGCATGCGTATTATGTAGCGGAAGCGAGCATGTAGAGAGCGAAGTGAATATTCACGCAATTTCAGAGACATTAACTGGAAATGGAAGCAAACGACTTGGTTCCGAAGCAAAACAGCACTGGTTCTGTTATTCCGTGCACAAAGACGGAAGTAAATGTGTGAAAACGCATTGACATTTTTCACAAGCACGTAATCACTCACAAAAAGCTCAGTCAAATCTTCCCGTTTATTACAGACTCATATTTTAGCTGATAAATAGCAACAACCAGCTTTCTATTCACAATACAGACAGTCATGCACCTGGGATTGTGGGAAATGTAGTTCTCTCTCTCATATATTGTGTAATTTAATAATTTCACACTATTTTTGGACCACATCTACTGTCGCCCTATCTATACTATACTATACTGTATGTGCACATGCATTTACAGTCTTAACTGTCCTTTAAAATCCGGCTTATTTCTGAGCAGGAAATCATCCTGCATCTGTTCATGTTTTTAGATACATTTCCTAACTTCCTTTCAAGAAGTAAAAGTGTACAGTATGTGTGTGCGTTTTTTCGTTACTTCTCTCTGAGTCTCTGAAGCTCCTTCTTCATGTCGGCGTCCTCAAACTCCGAGTCGTTATCACTGCTGGCGTAGGTGGATTGGTTGTGGCTGGTCACACACGGGGCGTGGCCATTAAGGAGTGGCGGACGGCTTGGCGAATCAGAGCTTTGTACGCTACTGCTGCGGCCGGAGCGTCGCAAGAAAGCCACCGCCCTCTTCATGAAATCGCTCCCGCCGTGCTCTGTTTGGGTGTGAGTAGGCGGTGGGGGTTCATGGGACGGGGTAAAGCTGTTGTCGTCTTCAGCAGAATCCGAGGAGAGGTGCAGGCCATGCTGAGTTGCTACATCGATGGACAGGGAGGTTAAAGCGTGAGGCATCGAAGACGTGGCCTCTGAGCTGGAAGTGGGCAGCTCCTACCGACAAGATCATCAATTCACATTCTGATTCAATTCAAAACACTGCATAGTTTCAGTGCCAACATGCATCAGCAACCCGCTACACTTTCAACAACACTGACAAGATTTTGGAGGCAAAATAACATCAGGTTCCTTGATATGTCAAACAATGTCTTAAGTTTAGTGGGTTACTCTTTCCTCTTTTTTGTAAATGATTATTAGTTCTGTAATTCACAAGAAAAATCAATTAAAATAAATTATTATTAAATGTAAATCATACATTGAAAAAGACATTTAATATGAGCTCATTTTTTTTACTAGAAAACCCTCGTCCACACCTGGTAGAAGTCCGGAGGAGCCGAATAACGGTTGCTGTGGGACTTTTGTGTGGCTCGATCCTCGTCATTAGCAATCGATTCTCCCGTATCCATATTTACCGTGGCTCCTCCCTCTGCACGACTGTGCACTGATGAACACTGCGAGCTGTAGCTCTTTTTACCATGTTCCAAAAGGTGGACGATGTCTGGTGCTGTTGGAACGATCTAACAAAAAAAACAACAAATCCATATAAAACAAATACCTACATATTATTCCAAAACTAAGAGTAAGCCTTTAAATAAAGATCATGGGACATGCTACCTGGAAACGGCCCTGAGAAGCTGCACCTGAGCCACCTGTCGAGTCATGTCTAGTCAACAGCCTGTTCAAAGCTACAGGAGGAAAAATAATAATAATAGTAATAATCAAAACGTACGCTGGGTTCGACTTTGTTTTTTTTGTTTTTTTAAATAGAATGTTTTGGAGCTAATCAAGAAAAGATCTGGGACATAATCTTAAAATCTTTCACAAAACTTTCAAAAAAGCCTCACTTACGAGCAACCGCAGAGTCACTCAAGGTCCCCAGGCTATCACTTCTTTCTGGAATCTGAGGCTGACCAATAAAGCAAGTGAGAGGGAAAAAAAGGAAAAAGGACGGATAAGTACATGAACATGACTCAGACATCAAGCTTCTTCGTTGTACACTGACAGAATATAGCCCAGCTGCGGCCATGTTGCCTCACATAGTAACCGTCATATCTCTCAGGGCTGATGACACACTTCAACCTTCTGACAGTATCTGCTGTACTGTTGCTGTGGTTTTTACCATCTTACACTAGGGGTGTTGAAATTATTCACGTAATCGATGTAGCGCTATGCAGATGTGGCCGATTCTCCATCAATGCAGTGGCAGACCATAACTGTTTATATCGAGATTTTCAACCGGGGGTCCGCTGCCCCTGGTGGTCCACGGTGGCATTACTACCAAAATCAAATTTTTAAAACTATTTTAATTTACTTTCAAAACATTTCCTGATGATTTGGCCATCTTTATGAATGATGAATTTAATGCAAATATCTAAATAGTAACAGAAAAAAAAAAAACTCCCACCCACGTACACCGACACACAGTGGACAACCGGAGTCTGAGTGGTGGTCCCTGTGACAGAATCAGTTGAAAACCCCTGGATTATATCATAATGACACTGCTTGGTGGTTTTGTGGATATGGCATAAAAATTCTAGTAAAAAAACATTCCAGCCCGATCTGCGATCCATGCGCAATCGCCGTGCTTTGTGAAGTGATGTAGAAAAATTGACGGGATGCATTGTGCTGCATTGAGATATCTTATCAAATCGAATTGCTGACCTGATAAACCTAATCGCATCGAATCGTGAGACCAGTGAAGGTTCCCACTTCTGTCTTAGGGCGCTTTCAGACCTTAGTACGCTTGCTCTGGTCCGAATCAGTTGATAATTTTGTAAACTTGTAGCATTTTCTACTTGGCTCGGTTTGTTTTCACACGGGAAAAAATCCAAGCGTACCAAATTGTGTCACTTCAAATCACGCGAGAACGTCCTTTCCGCTTATTGGTCAGATGTGTTTGCCGCGTGAACAAAAATGTAAATACAGGAAGAAGATTCTGTGTTGACTGTTTCAAGATGGAGAACCCACGTGGACTGGTTGTCGCCCTGGTGATTACTTTCTACATCTCGTGCGTTCACCACTTCAGACGAATTATTGCGTTTGAAAATCAAGCGCGGTTATGGCTGGAAAACAGGCGCATATCGCGAAAATACAGGAGGTAGCGCGCATTAATAAAGAGGAACAGTGATATGCTCATCATGCAAAATTTTTCCCGAAGATCCAACAGGCATGTATATCACGTGATTCGCAGCCTTTGGTCCTGTTTTGGTTCGGTATGCTTTCTCACCAGGAGGACCGCACCAGAGTTCGCTAACTGATTCGGATCGAGACCACCTCTTTTTGGGGGTTTCGGTGCGGTTGTTTTGGTCCTTTAAAACATCAAATACTGCAAATTAAAAGGTTTACCAGTGTCTCTCTTCTCATGGCTCCATCGCTCCCTTGGCTGTCAGACATGGTGGGTGAGCCTGGAGGGTCGGATGTAGAGCTTGTGGTCTGTGAAGGGTTGTACTCCTGATACAACAGGTTTCTAAGCTTTTCATCAAGCGTCTTTATCGTCCTGTCAGTGAATTCCACCCTGGGAGGTCCCTCGCCATCAGACTCCCCTGGACCACCACTCGGTTGCCCCTGTGATGAGGCGCAAGCAGGAGGGGCCGGCTGGGACTGATGGGCAGGGCTCTGCGGCTGGGACTGCGACGTGGTGCCACCCACGGAGGCGGGCGGAATTGGGGTGGAAAACGGCTGCTGGAGCACAACTGGTTGGCCCTGGGACAGGGGGAGGTCTGTAACTGGGCTGGCGTCAAGGTTTCCTGGCTGGTGTGGTGCAACTGCGGCCTTCTGAGCGCTGGCTTCCTGGGAGACAGGAGGGACGATGGGACAGCAGGGGATGTCTGCAACCATTGACACTGCACCTAAATGACCAGTCTGAGGATCGTCCACAGACTGAGTACGTTCGGTGATGCTGAGGGAGGGGTTTGACAGAGACGGATGTTTCTGGAGAAGTCTAGCTCCGCCGTCTTGCATCTGAGTTGCTGGGGGGCCTTCGGAGTCTAATAGGCACCGAGGAATATGTGGGAAAAGAGGCAGAAGCAAAAGTCGAGAATAAAATAAATGTAAAAATGAAGCAACAACAACCATACAGATTGTTTTTGCATGTTGCAGGTACAAACCCATTTATCTACCTTTGGTTATGATATCTTCATTGTTTTGGGTGGTTGTCTCAGCCACAGGGCAGATGATGAACCAGCGCTTTCCAGTGTGCAGTACTGTCAGAGAAAACACAGTAAAATGATAACTGTGTCATTCAATGAACATAAACAATATATACAGTACTGTGCAAATGTTTTAGGCAGGTGTGAAAAAATGCTGTAAACAAAGAATGCTTTCAAAAATGGAAGTGTTAATCATTTATTTTCATCAATCAACAAAATGCAGTGAATGAACAAAAGAGAAATCTAAATCAAATCAATATTTGGTGTGACCACCCTTTGCCTTCAAAACAGCATCAATTCTTCTAGGTACACTCGCACACAGTTTTTGAAGGAACTCGGCTGGTAGGTTGTTCCAAACATCTTGGAGAACTAACCACAGATCTATAATCCTATAATCCTACAAAATAATATAATGACTACAAAATAATATAATGACTATAATCCTACAAAATCCCTGACTTTGTGCAAGTGTACCTAGAAGAACTGATGCTGGTTTGAAGGCAAAAGGTAGTAACACCAAATATTTATTTGATTTAGATTTTTCTTTTGTTCGCTCACTTTGCATTTTGTAAATTGATAAAAATAATCATTATTTATATTTCTGAAAGCATTCTTTGTTTACAGCATTTTTTCACACCTGCCTAAATCTTTTGCACAGTACTGTATAAAAAATTATTTACAAATTATAAATGTTAGGCAGATCAACTTTCAAAAAAATTCAAAAAGCAAAGCCTTTTTAGTTCTTTCTGCCAAGTAAGCTGTGAGACGAATGCTCTCTCGCGCTCTCTCTCTCTCACACGCACCCACACGCACGCACACACACGCACGCACACGCGCGCACACACGCGCACACACACGCACACGCACGCACACGCACACGCACGCACACACACGCACACACAGTCTTGTATTACTATCTTTGTGAGGTCCTTCCATAGACTCCCATAATGACTAAAGTACATAATTTTCCAGCTACACCTAATCATAACCCTAACCTTAACCTCAGTAACCAAAAGCACATCTTTTACCTCTTTTAGTTTCTCAAATAAAACAAGCACATTTTCTATAGTCATTTTTCCCTCATGGGGACCTCTCAAATGTCCCCCAAAAAGCCCAAAAAAACAGATAAGAGATTTTAGGAGACAAAAGGTCCCCACAATGCGATAAATACATGAACACACACACACATTCCTAAAAATCTTACCATTTTGTTGGTAGACTAGCTGGTTGGACTGGGTTTGAGGTTTTGCTCCCTATAACAAACAACACGAAAACAATCCATTTTAACATTCAATTTGCATTTCACCAGGAAAAACCTCAGCTCCCCACACACACACAGTATGACTGACCACTCCTTAAAACCACTCAGCATCGCCTGGAAAAAAACATCTGTAAGGCCTCTCTCACGCTACAAATTGATTCAAAACTTAATTTATCTGCTTGGGTGCTAAACATCAATCTTTCCAAGCAAAACAGACCCACAAATGACACTGCGCTTAGCACAAGGCAGCATTAAAGAACAGAGAGAGAGAGTCTCTGACTGTTATAGAAGGCATGTTAGCATTTTATTGCCCTTCCTTGATTGTGCACGCTCAGCACTCCTTCCGTTGCCTTGAGAGAAGCCCACCCCGGGGAAAGCTTAATAACTATACTTCAAAGGAGATGGATCTTTAATCTTTAATGAACAGCAGGAAATTGTGAACACTGCTTGTCAGATATTAAGTGATAAATGTCACTTCTAGACAAATGAAGCATTACAGGTATTGACAGTAGTTCATTATAACGAAGCAGTGCATTAAGAATTCAATCAGGTCTAAGTTTCCTATTAGAACCAGGACTACAGCGAATGCGCCGACATCAATATTATAAACTAAAACAATTTTCATGATTTGAATATTCTGATTTCTAAAATGCTACGAATTACTGTAACCAATATTTTTTAGTTTTTACAGCTGTCATTTAGACTGATTGCACTTAGCAGAGTGATTACATTTCCTAGTTACAGATTTGAGCTGATCACGCAACAGTTTAAAAAAAAAAACAAAAATCATCACAGCCGTCACAGAGACTGACTTGATTGCTGAAGGGGGTAAAACTTAGCAAAAACTCAAAGCTTCAAAAGTATGAGGGCTCCACAAGTGATTTTGGTTCGTACACTGCGAAGTTTTGATGGCCATCAATTCAGCTATTTGGAAAAATGGTACACAACCAAGGTAAACCACTCTAAATTAAAATTATTCTGGAGAGCTTTTAATATTGTTTGTCCTAGTATTGATAGCTGCTAATACACACCCATTATTAAAAGTCTTCTGCTTGCTACCTAGAGTTACCCTAGAGAAAACACTAAGGCTAAAATTGGGTCACTTAGGTCTTTTAAGACATTAACCCCATCTAATTATTCCTTCATTTATTTTAAGTTTCATTATGCATAAATGCAACCATTTTTTTTTTAAATAAATAACTGTGATTAGAATAATTAAGACATAGCAACATGGTGAAAGGTGTGAGGAAAAGATATGCTGTGAATATCTTTTAATTATTGCAGGTTCAATTATGATGCACTTATTGTTGCGAAAATCACCGATGTAAAGTCAATGTAAATAAAATTGGCAATAGCCCACCAGTTAAAAACAAGAAAAATAATTGTTGGTGGTAGTCTTATTTAAAAATTCAGTAAAAACAACAGGAAAATATCTTCTACTGTTTCCTACAATAACAATACTTTTACTGTTAGTATACAATATTAAATACTCATGTAGCACACTGATTGAACTGACTAATCTCAAGCGCTGTATTTACGGAACATAAAAAAGAACAAAAAACTGGCCCACTGATGACTAAAATTTGCTCGGGTTTAGCCACCATGATGAAACGGGTCTTACTCCAGAGCTGGAGTCGCCACTAAGAAAGCCCTGATGTTGGCGTGGTTGGTCCAAGCCCCTTTCGCCCACCGTATCTTCATTCAGGATGTCTTCTGCCTTTTCCACAATATCCTTTAGTTGCTCAATGAACATCTCCTTCTCCAGCAGCAGAATGAAGTCATTCTCAACCTAAAGATACACAAGTGCAAAAGCAGCTGTTTACAAGGCTTTTACATGCACCAAAAAGCTCCCGGCTATGACTGGGCAGGTAAACTTTGTATCCGGTCAACAGAAGTCACAGAACAAGGAAACAGAAACATCTGCTATTTCCCAATATGAATCCATTGTATGTTGTAGTTTTAAGTTTCGTTCATTTTTATGAATTTTCTTTTTAATAACTGTATTTTGTACAAGTATGATGTTATTTCTGCAAAGAACAATAAATCACCTTTGCCTTGCCTTACCATCTTGAACATTAGCAGTTAGTATGCAGAAAGAAAATCTGAGATGAGCGCAAATCTTGAAGCACTAATGAGAACACTCATACATGCGTGCATATAGAAGAACCATATTACAGAGACGTTCACAGACACACTGCAGTTGTGGGAGTGTGAAAACCAGTTAAATAAAAATAGCTGTGAGAAATCTTTTGCTAGGAAGTGTGAGAACGCTAACAATAGCAAGTTCCCTAAAGAGAAAGATATTTAAGGAGATATATAAATGTACAGACAGACAAGCATAGGTAGGGAGGTAAGGGAGGAAAACTCCTGCTACAGCAATGCAGAGGTACAAGTGGAAAAAGAGAGTAGAAAGATCCTTTCTAATAAAGCTGAATAAGAGAAAAGAAAGCCGTCTGGTCACAAAGCAGAGAGCTAAAGTCTCACAAAACAAAAAAAGTATGAGGAAAAAATATCCACATAAGCATACAATTTTACACTTTTAAAAAATTAGAAATACTATCTGAAGTTACAATTTTGCACATACAATATTTGCGTTTAATTCTGCTACTGCTCGTTTTTGAAAGGCATATATTTTAATATAGCTATATGGCTGTGATATTACCCAATATTACAGATACATTTCACTTTTGTACTTTTGCATATTAACACATAATACTATGGATGGACCCAAAATTCGGCCACCGAAAACGGCCAAAAATACATTTCCAGTTTTCGGCCGAAAAACTTTTAAACGTGGCCGAAACAGGGTGTTGCGATGTGATCAATCCAAGAAAAAAAATAATTAAAAAAGCAAGAAATGCCTTTTAATTATGTGGGGACACCCTCAGCCCGTGTCTGCCTTTACGTGAATAAAGCAAATCTCAAGTGAGCCATCGTCTGACACGCCCACTCTGTTTCAAATGTCCTCTCGCTACCTGCAACATGTGGCAGAAAGGTGTCTAAAACACAGATTCGGTGTTTCCGTTTTCGGCCAAGTGTTTCCTCATTTTCAGAAATTTGATTTCAGTGCATCCCTACATCCCTTTGAGCTATCACATTGGTAATACACACTTGCTGCACATACTCACCATGTATGTTGCAATCTCCTCAGGTGCGTCCCCATCGAGGTCAAACTTAAAAGTGACCATCTTGTGGTTATGGGTCTCCAGCTGGCATTCCACCATCTTGTCACCAGTGTTGCACACCTGCAGGTCACACACAAACGTAGGGCTACTTCAACCCTCTCTAGAGGTTCAAGATGAATTAAAAGCAAACAAATATCGTCTACATTACTGAGTAGAGGAAAACTGGTTCTCTAAGTCTGAACTCTGAGCAACAGTCTGGCTCTTTTTTTGTTGGTGAAAGAATAAGAAAAAGAGGAAATTTATTTTTTATTAAATCACCACCCCAGGGATGTAGGAAATGGGGACGCTGAGGCTGCAGCATTCTCTCCCCTTATATTCCAACTGAAAGAGCGATCAATATAAGTGAAAATGTAAAATATGTAATTTCTACAATAACTTAACAAAATAAAATACATTTTATTGTATTTCTTTTTAAAGACTTTTTAAAGATAAATTCGTCGATTGCAAGCAGGCAACTTCTGGAACCATGATCCGAGACTGTGGACGTTTGTATCATAGTTTACACTTCAGTTTCAGAACACACGCACAAGTGCACAGCGTACTGTTACATGGTGAAGTACACCAGCTTAGTTGCTCCTAGAGCAAGAGAGGGAGCACTCATTACATACAGTATGTTGTCTGCAAATGGTTCGCCCATATATGCTAGATGTCGGAATGCATCACCAGCACGTCCGTTTCAGACCCTTATTCACCGAAAAGTAGATGCAAAAACCTGCCTTGTAGAGGTTCATGTAGGAAATAACAGTAACAATGCTTCATGGAAACAAAGCTTATTACCCTAATCAATAAAGTCTTACTCAGGAAGGACTTGGCAAGCTCAGCTTGAGGCGTTACAGACGTCCACTGAGCACGCTGAGGCTGGATGGCTAATACAGGTGCTGACAGATCTATTGTGACTGAAGGTGTAGACTCACATTAAGCATGCTCAGTTTGGGCTTGCCAGTCCTTTCCTGCCGCAAACGTGTTCGGGAGGACTTGCGGTGGTGTTTGCGGACTCTGGACTCGCTCCTCCCACCATGCGTTCCCTCGTTCCCGTCGCTCATCTCTTTCCCCGACGTGGCATCCGAGTTGACACTGTGACAGAGAGGAGCTGGGTTTGTAAAATCCAAATAAGGGTTCAGAGCGGCAACATCACGATCATGTTACAAGCTTAAATTACATGCGCAGGTTGTCCGATGCTGGAAATGATGTGTTGTCAAGTCATTTTATTTTGGGAACCTAGATATAATTGATGTCAATTGATCACATTGTTAATTACCCGAAGTTACATACTCAAATGCAAACTTCCAAATTAAGTTAATTAGGCATTAGTCTCTATGAGAGTAGTAATTGAATGCCATTGCTTACTGATGTCTAATGCTAAATAAATCCTAATCCTAGCCTCCAGAATGATGCAATTTTACATCTCTATGAATTAGAGGATATTCTAATCGTCTGTACACATCCACCCTCCATCGCTAATTGGGCAAAGTCAAACGTGGTTAGGAAAAACATTGGGCGGCAAGGGGCAGGGATGGATAGTGCTGCAATAATCCCTAAAACTTCATAAGCAGCGGGCTGTATTTTTATTTATTAAAAATGAAAAGGACCCTGTTTTTGAATGATTCCTTTTTGGCTACTGGCAGTGGCATATTCCCTCAGAGTACATGTATTGAACGGCATTTATGTGTGGTGAATGAAAATCAATAAGTCTATGGATGGACACTTATACCTGTCATAAGCAGATCCAGCAACTGCTGCCTGGTGAGTGGACTCCTAGAAGCAAAAGAGGCACAAAAATATAGACTCCATGAAAAAAGGAAAAGCCTTAAGTGTAAAATGCCCCAAAGTGAAACTATAATCAATGTTTTAAGCTGCGCTTCTGACACTGTTCATCCTTACATCAGCAAACGCCTCTGCGGGTGGCTGGCCTGCTCCACCCACACTGCTAGCAGCCTGCTGGTTCTGCTGATTCAAGATGCTGGAGCTGGGCTGCGTTTGCTGAGTCATGTTGGTGCTGGGCTGCATTTGCGGAGTCCCACTGGAGTTGGCTGTAGAGGGCTGGAACTTCTGGCTCAGATCCACAGGCAACACGGTGCTGGGTATGGGTATGTCTGGTAATATGGACAGGGACTGGGGCTGCAAGGTGGGCTGGGGTGGATGAAGAGCGTGCTGGGCCGGGGCGTCCGTCACATTTGGAGTCGAAGTGGACACAGACTGTGGAGCATGGAGTGGAGCCGATGCTGAGGAGGAGAAGGCGATGTCTGGGGTAGAGCTCTGAGAGGAGCAGACCTGGAATTTATTCACATCAATGATTATTTATCAGTGAATTTCATAGAGCATCGTATATCATCACAGAGTTATTGACGCCATCAAACACCAATTACATGAAATTTCTACTTCCACAGAGCATGTGGATAATGAGATTTAATTTCATCTCTTCTTCCTCTTATCCGACAAGGCCCGTTCAGGTTAGGAAGTCCCAGAGGAAGCAGAGACTGCAGAAATGTCACGATCCTGCAGGGCCTGTTATTAGGCTCATCGATTGTTTTAAACACTTGCTCACCATGCGTCTCTACAATTTACAATGAGTAAATTTGCCAAGAAAACCAGTTTAGAAGAAACGCAGACACTGCAAGCAGATCTCTTACTATACCATATTGATAAGGGATATTTTTAGATTCAACTTCACACACACACACACACACAAAACACACAACATACACAACACACACTTTACCTGAGGGACGGGAACCTGAGGTATGAGAGGTGCTCCTACATACAGTGAGGCAGGGTTTGGTGAAAGAGGTAGGTTTTGGGTCACTGGGGGAGTGGCCTGAGCAAGGGATTGTGGAGAGGGCGTGACCACACAGTTGGCACTGTGATGTTGCATCATAGAGTAACCTTGCTGGAAGCTCTGCATTGTGGGGGCTGTGGTTGTAAATGCAGGAGCAGGAGCCAAATGCTGCTGGAGACACTGTGAGGGTACAGAGGAAGTGGAGGGTAACAGCGGGCAGTACGCTGGCGCAGTGCCCTCTTCCTGAGGGCATGGGACCGGGGAAATGGACGGAAGTGAAGGGCCGGATGGTTCGGTGGGGAG
The DNA here is from genome assembly GCA_032718565.1 of Distichodus sexfasciatus. Lineage (NCBI taxonomy): Eukaryota > Metazoa > Chordata > Actinopteri > Characiformes > Distichodontidae > Distichodus > Distichodus sexfasciatus. The sequence goes on from JAVGVS010000115.1 coordinate 887,534, forward strand.
GAACAGAGGAGGGAGGGACGGTGTCATGGAGGAGGGAAACGAGGAAGGATAGGCATCGCCTCCAGGAGGGGTTCCAACAGAGTGGGTGGAGCTCAGTGAGGGTAACTGGAGTGACAGACAAACAAAAAAAAAGAACATATCCTTCCTAATTAAATGATTTAAAAAAATTAAGTACACTTTTAGATAGTCCACCAAAGCAGAAATTTCAATTTCTCCAATCCCTGGCATACCATGTAAGAAACGCAGGGTTGAACTACATTATGAGAGAATTTAGACAGCTTACTTGTGTGAGGTGAGCTGGTTGCTGGCTCGGAGTCTGGTGTGGTGGTTGCATTTGAGCAGCAGAACATTGTGTCAGTAATTGTTGCGGCGCAGCGTGGGTAGGTAAACTGGATGATGATTGGACGACGTGCTGCATGTTCCATACATCAACATTCGGTCCAGAAATGCAAGATAAACAGAAACAGCCTTAAAATAACGATATTTCAACTTCCTGAATATGGCAACTACCTTTCCCTACTGTTCCCTGTATCTCAAACATCATTTTAGACAGGACTTGGTCCTCTAGATGGCACCATAGTTGTGTGGCAATAACCCTAACGCATTTTTAAAAGCACTACTAGCCATAATTGAGTGTGAAAGTTGAACAATTATTAGGCATTAATTCAATAAACACACTTGTAAATGTACAGTAAAAAAAACCAATTTTCTCCATACAAACAAACTCCATAACTATGTTAAAAACCCTTTGTGGCAAGTGAGAATATGGTAAGGACTCATATGCTTGGGAAGGAAAAGATTCTCAGAGAAAAGCTTTTTCAGTAACAGAATGTCCAGAAACCTAAACACCATGGGCATTATTCTAGTGACAGGTTAACTAGAACATTGCACTCTTATGTAACAGCACGCAGGGACGCAAGAGCAGCAGCGAATGGAATTTCCTTGTAAGAAATAGAATTTCTTGTAAATCACCTGACATGGAATACTTGGACTTAGCAGCTGACCAGCTATACCCTAACAGCCGTAACATGAGTTCAATGCCCCCCCATCAACCCAATTCTAGGTATATTATTTGCCCCAGGATAAGTATTAGATTAATACATCAGTGTGCACCATAAACAGCTTAACGTGATCTCAAGCTCCAGGACAGAGACAGGGATACTTAAAAATCACCTGCTGGCCAGCCGCTTCAGAAGTCAGAGGACCTTGAATTGTAGGTACAGCTGGAGCCGCGGGCTGTAGCGGTGCAGCTTGAAGAGCAGATTCTGCCAAATGTGTTGGTCTTCCAGTAGCTGTGATCCCATTTGCATGGAAGCTCTGGTGATCCACCTGCTCCGACCCGGCCTGCGTCATTGCTGCAGCTTCTGTAAAGTTCCGTGTCGCTGGGAGGTGCTGAACCACAGGAACAGCTGGTGCAGGACTCACACTGCTTTGGGAAGCTGGGAGGTTTTGAACCATGAGCTGTGCTACTGCAGCATCCGTAGGTTGCTGCGCAGGTGGTAAAACCTGGGCCGTTATGCCTAAAGAATGAGGTAAAGGAGGCAACGTCTGACCGGCTGCAGGCAGGACCAGCTGCGGGGGTACCAAAATTTGTGTGCTCGCAACTTGCGGCGCAATCGGAACATAGCTCTGCTGTGCTGAAGATGGTTGCAAGGATCCAGGCTGGTAATTGTGCACAGGCTGCTGCACACTGGCAGGTCCTAGATGAGCGTAGCTCTGCACGTTCACTATAGACGCGGTAGCTTGCGGTAACAGCTGCTGGACAGCAACCTGCTGCTGCTGGGCGGCTGAAGAGACAGAGGAGTAGCTCTGTGGCTGCAGTGGTTGAGCCGCGTGTGTGAAGGGATGCATCTGCAGGGCCGCAACGGACGCTGGCTGGCCCGGGTGACCCAGCAGATTGGACTGTAAGGGAGGAAGAGAAATTAGCGTGCGTTCATGAGCGTCTCTCACACATACAGAGAGACCCCTTACCTGTGACCAATCAAGCAGCTCAACATGCAATAAACATGAAGTAGAGATCGTTATGACATAAAAAGAGGTTAGAAAATCAGCATCCAATCAGCATTATAGCTACTGTCGGTCAGTTTGCAGGATATAAGAAGGGCAGGTGTTGGTAGTTTTCCATTAGAAAGCAGTAAGCAGTTGGGGTGTTAAACCGAGGTAGCCCTGGGTGAGCGTAGCTACATCCGTAGAGTGAAGCAAAAGCGAGGGACAGGTTTAGAATTGGGATAGCAAGATGAATGGAGAAAAAAGTCATTTGTGTCTTTCCCCAAAAACACCAGGATGAAAGAGAGGATTGGTTAGGGTGGAACAGAAAAAGAGAGGGCAAAGCGCAAATCCTCCATGAGCTTCAGGAGGAGCATTCGTGTCTTCAGTTGCAGTGCGCCGCCTACAGCTGAGGCGCCTCTAGTATGCACTTTCTGACCTACCCTGTGAATGAGAAGGTGGTCACCCACACAGACGCTGGCTCTGCGCTGGGTGCTGGGTTTGGACAGCGGCTCAGCACTCAGAGACTCCGCCATCTCTTTTTCGTCGCCATGGCTGCGGGAGTGTCGATACGGCACCGAGTCTACCAGTATTGGTGGGACTTTTAGTAATGTGGAAGTTGGGCTATGCTTGTGGCCAGTGATGTTTTGCAGGGATTTATTGAGCTCAGACAGGTCAGAGCTCTCGCTAAAGGAGCCCCTACACCCTCCTACTCCAGCCAGAGGTCCAGGAGGAGACAACTGTGCACCATTACACATACATGTCAGCGGGACTGCAGCACATGGGCTGGAGACTCTCTCAGTCCGTGTCCTATGTAAAAGCAGAGACAAGCAGCCATTGCACATGGGAAACGGCCTGTAAGGGGCGGGTTTGGGAGAAAATGGATGTCCCCAGGTCTTGGCCAGGTCTTCTTCCTCGGACTCGAAGCACATACACACCGATGAGTCACTGTGGCGTCGAGTCTCAAAGGGCAATGGGGAGAGCAGCACTCTCCGAGCGAAATAACATTCTCCAGCTTCCTCTCTCTGCTCCGATTTACTTGACGACATGTCAGTGGCACCAGGACTTAACGGTCGAAAAACTGACCGGATGTGTTGGTTGTTTATCAGCGTGTCGATGATGGAAGTGCTTTGCCGGCGGGCAGTCCCCTGGAAGGGGAGTCCCGCTTCCGAAAAATGATCGTGAGGCATCAGAAACGAGCCGACTGCACGAAGCTAACATCAAACAGCAAGCAAGAAACAAACCACAGAGTCATGAAATGTAACACAAACACACACAGAATTAACCATGAACACCAAAGAGAAGTTCAAATGTTTTGTTTTGTGCATGATACAATGCTGTGTGGTTGTGTATCTAAATGTTACACAGTTATTTATCAGAAAACAGCGAGCCCAAAAACAAGAGAATAATTAAGAACAATTAAAGTATGTATTAGGGAGGAAGTGAGACTGTAGCATCCAAAAATGGAGGTGTTACAGTGCCACACAACTTTCTTCCCTGTGCGTTTGGCAATGCGGAGGCAATGATTCAGACCTGCTGCGTTGCCGTGGAGACAGGTTCCTGCAGAGGCTGGGTTATTACGCTGTGCAGGCTGTTACTGAGGGAGTCTGAGTACACCGTGGAGCCAATCCCACTGTCAGCTATAGAGAGAGAGAGAGAGAGAGAGAGAGAGAGAGAGAGAGACGGAGAGAAATGAGTATTCCGTTTTCAAATCATTGTGAATGGACACAAATATACTTGATGCTGGATGTACACACACTTACATGTAACAGAGGTAGTGCTGGCGTTCAGCTGGACCATGCGGCTGTGCTGGTCTGCCTCTGTCTCCTCAGGCTCTATCGTTCCAACTGCTTCGGTCACAGTGGGCGCCGTGCCGATGGGCACCTGAGCCGGCGGGGCCTGAGCCGTGCCAGGCTGCGGGACGGACGACACGGTCCGCTCTCGACGCCATTTGATCAATGCCACCCGGTCTCGGATGGACTTGCCCACAATCTTTGCATCACTTTCGTGGAAGAAGCCTGTTTCCACCTGATGGAAAGAGAAGGAAGAGTGGAGAAGATGCAATAGAGTGAGTAAACGTTTTGGAGGAAGAGAGGGGGTGAATGAGACAGAGAAGGCATGGGAGAAGGGATAGAGGAGGTAGCTATTTTGGGAACATAATGATGCTGCTCTCTGTACTGAAGCACAAACCCTTCATGGCGGAAAAGAAAAGGAGATCTCATGCTGCTCACAATCAAAGTAAAGGACCGTAAAATAGAGCAGCGATGCACGGATTTCACGTGTGTACGCACATACACGCAACGAGGACTCCTTACCACTACTTGCTCATGCATTCTACCTTTTCAAAAGGCATGAACAGCCACACTCCTCACCCAGTACTTAGCACACAGCAAGCTGTACGATTTAACTCCAAATACATCTGAACCAAGCTGGACAGGGCCAAGATGTGGACCGACTTGTGAAAGTCAAGGATTGAGTTGGGACACAGGGATAACTGTTATTGAAAAACATCGGCAGGAAATTTATAATGAGACCTGAAGCTTCTCACACACACCTGGAGTGTTAACTGACGAGCTGAATCAGGTGTGAGTAGGGAACACAGTGAAATATTCAGTGCAGAGTTCCCTCAGGACTGGACCAGAGCAACAAACACTATACATAACAAAGTAGGAAGCACTGCACAGCATGAACATTGGGACATATTTAGTCGGGCAGATCAATAAGATGAGCTGGAAAATGATGTTCTGACTTTAGGACAGGAACAAACTTATGGGGCATCAACCTCCCTGCTCAAGGGTATTTTTCCAAATGGGGTTCTTTTAGGCCAGAACAATGGTGTGTGTGTGTGTTTCTGTTTAGGTAAAGCAACTCAGATTTAAGATACCTGGACTTATATCTTATCCTAGACCAGGGGAAATGAGTGTGCGCATGCGGGCACACACTTTTCCAAGAATTTTCTGCTTCAATGCCGTTTGTTATAAACCTCAGACTGGTTCTCCCAGGAAATCCAAGATAAGTCTTCCATATTCACATTCATATTGTTTGTGTGGGTGTATGCATGTGAGAGTCACATTTCCCTGATTATACCCGATCAGTTACAACATGTTTAAGACACAGACTGTTGACACACTGGCCTCCATTCAGTCTATGTAAACAACTGTGGTCACAGTGTAGTCAGTCAGCCCTCATAATAAAACTTCTTATAATAAATAATCATACTAAATAAGCAAATTGATTGGCTTTAAGCAGGTATTTCTACAAATTTTGGACTTCTGGCAAATAAACCTTTGTCGAAATGGTTTGCAAGCAGTTGCCACAGCAAAGTCTACCATCTTTGAAACAGAAACCTGGGCATCTTGTCTGAACTCATATCCCACAAAAACTAATAGTGAGGCCTGGATTGATAAAACAATGGCCCTGTTGCTTAAATCAAACAATAAAAATCTTCCAGTCATCATCAAAAGGCAAAAACACAAGACTTCAAAGTGTCACTCACCATCTCCTGAGCCACGACTTCAGGCACATCCTTCTCCAGATCGAAGGCGAACTCTATGGCACCGCCATCCTTGTACTTTCCTTTCAGTTTACGCGGATCCTCCACCCACAGCTTGAGAGCGATGGAGGCCTTCCTCCCATCGTCTTCTTCAGCCAGCTCCACCCGCACACCTGTGTCCTCCGCAAAAAAGGCGTGGTTCAAGAGGTCCTTAATGGAGTAACTGCAGAAAGAAGCCACAAGTCTATGACCCAGGCATTCAAAGTAAGCTGAAGCCTCACCCACATACCTTCTGATACAACTTTTGCCATTTCTGTGTACTCACTCGAAAGTTACCTCTTGTTAAAAACAAGATGCTTTATTTGGAACTCTTTCTTCTTACTGATCTTCTGATCAACTAGAGACTACATCCCATCTTGTACCATAATATAATAACTTTTAAAAATAAACCATTTTTTCGAGCATCCCAATACAGAGAACTGCACCATGTACGGTTTGTGTCAGTACTCCACTTGCTCCTCATCAATGGTCAATGACTTTTTAAAAAATGTTGATCGTTGAATGAAAACATTGAACTCTATATCTAAATATTCATAAATCATAAACACACTCATGATCAGAGGTGGGCCAAGTAGTTAACTTCATTACTTAAGTGAAAGTACAGATCCCACAAGTCAAATGTTACTCCAATACAAGTGAAAGTCGTACAGTTAAATTTTTACTTAAGTTAAAGTACTGAAGTACTTGTTTTAAAAAAGTATTAAAAGTACATCTTATTTCACCACAATGCTGCATTATTGACTACACACCAATCAGGAGGACAGTGCAACAGCCGTAAATGCATAAAATCAACATTCCAACCTGCTTAAAACCCAGCTCTACACCTCTAGGTTCATGACCTTCCAACAGCAACAATGTTTTAATCAAGACAGAAAACAGCATAACTGTCTGAACTTGGTTTTATAGTTCCAGTCTACAGGCGTGATGTAACTCTATTGATTACTGATAGACTGTCACCTGCCAAACAACCAGTCACCTTTTAGAAAAGGTGGAATAACGTTTGCTTTATCCATAATTTTGAAAGTAACGAGTAACGAGAACCTTGATGGAAATGTAGTGAAGTAAAAAGTACAGTATTTGTCTTACAAATGTAGTGAAGTGGAAGTCATAAGTTTCCAAATAAAATACTACTCAAGTGAAGTACAGATACTCAAAAACTCTACTTAAGTACAGTGCTCAAGTAAATTTACTTAGTTACTGTCCGCCTCTGCTCATGACCCAACAGTGGCATTGTGGTATTGTTGGCAAACCCTACCAGTACCATCTCAGAGTCCCAACAGAAGGCTCACCATCATAACCCTGTATTCAGAGACTGACCATTGCGCAACAGGACAAAGGGATGGTTAAATGATTGTACATGAATGAGTTCAACAATACTCTTGATTTTTCTAATAACATGCCCGGCAAAGCACCTTTATTCTATCGTTCAGGTCAAATGGCCAAACCTCTAAAGCCACTGTCAAATTACCTTTGCAGGAGTTCAACTCTTATCAGTAAATAGAACTATACAAGGTGTTGTGTTGAACACAAGGTTCGGCTGGAAAAGTACACATTAGACTTTCAAATCTGACTCAAGAATCAGAGACCAAGAACTGATCCTGAGGCATCTTGGAGGTTATATGACCAGTGCCGATATAGAAAAAATTGCTAACTTTTTTTCTGTTTGCCCAAGACAATTCTCCATTCAATCCTTTACGAGCTATCATGTCAGTGAAGGGTGAACTAACGAAGTCAGGTAAGGTAAGTGTATTTATAAATACAGCCATGCAGAGCTGGCCCTTATCTTGGATACACAATAGCTCTAATTGGAATGCTTCGGGAAGGAAATATTACCTGGACTTACAATGAGGCCTGTGTACGCCCATTCAGGACAAGGACACAGAGACCTGGTGTGGACAGTTTTAGAACAATAACAATTTCTCTCTTGTCCCCTCCCTCTGAATGCTGAACTAGGCTGGTTATGTAAGTAATAGACAGTTGGTGCTTTTCCTGGCTGGGAGAGATTGAGTGGTGAGAAAAGCACCTGTCATTGACTGGTCGGCAAAGTGTGTGTGTGTGTGTGTGTGTGTGTGTGTGTATGTATGGATAGCTGTCCGCCATGGGTGGTGGACAGAGCAGGTCAGCCAGCATCCCTCATTACTGTCCCTCCGCACACACAAAATGTCACTCACCGCTCCTCCTTATTCTGGCAGATACACTCGCCAATGATCTCCTTGACCTCTGGATCCATGACCTTGTCAAAGCTGGCGGGCTTCACCCCCTGGAAATTTAGAGAATAAGAAAGAAAAAAAAAATCCGCAAGATAAGAGAAGACAGCATAAAACAGAAAGAATAAGAGCAGAGGGCAAGATGTTAGGAAGTGATAACTTTGTTTTTTTACTCCCACTGCTTGCTCAAACAGGAGTGACTCAACACTAAGGTGCTTTCTACAAAAATAGACAAAACTTACATGGAAAGACCGTTATTGGCACTGAGGTGCAGCGCAGCATTTAGACAGTGGTTCTATTTTCCTTTTCTCTCCTTTTCTCAATATTAGCCTTCTCTGTATTTTAACCAATTAGCAAAGAAGAGGAGTACTCCTTTAATAAAGCAGCTTATGATGTGTAGCGATCTCCCCTGAGCACTAACAGTCAACCGATATTAGGCTTTAACCGATTATCGGTATCAGTATTTAATTTTGACCATCACCGATATTAAGATATTAAAGGTGCGCTACTGTGCACTCTCTGTGCCGTTTGCTCTTGACTCGCTGTTTCATTTAATGTCCCGCCCACAACAGTCTCTAACTGGCGGTATGTCACACAAGATCTAGGTGAACTGGACAGCACACTGATCTGCTTTCTTCACCACAACCTGCTGCTGCTTAATTTGGAATACTAAAATGTTTAAGTTTCAAATTTAAATTTTATACACCGTTTTATAATGTTACTAAAATGTTACGAAAAAAATCATGGGGGCACTGCGGCCATGCATCAACATCGACGGCCAAGCCAAACATCCATGGCTCAAAGCTTATGCTGTGTATTTGGTGGGACCAGCTCGGCGTGGTATATTATGAGCTGTTGCAACCGGGTGAAACCATCACAGGAGCTCGCTACCGAACACAACTAATGCGCTTGAGCTGAGCATTGAAGGAAAAACAGCCACAATACGAGCAAAGACACGACAAAGTGATTTTGCTGCACGACAACGCTCGGGTCATTAAAACCTACCTGGAAACACTGCAATGGGACGTCCTACCCCACCCACTGTATTCTCCAGACATCGCCCCTTCTGACTACCACCTGTTCCGATCGATGACACATGGCCTGGCTGAGCACCACTTCTGTTCTTACGAAGAGACCAAAAACTGGGTCGATTCATGGTTCGCCTCAAAAGACAAGCAGTTTTTTCGACGCGGAATCCGTATGTTGCCAGAAATATGGGAAAAAGTTGTGGCTAGCGATGGACAACACTTTCAAGAATAAGTCCGTAACCATTTTTCCACAATAAAGCCTCAAATTTTGAAAAAAAAAACAACCCGGCGGTTTTCCATTTGCACTCCTAATAGTTAAATAAAGTTTTGTGTTGGTGTATTTGTAAAAATAAAAAATTTAACAGTGGATTTTTTTTTTTGCATATTGGTTCTATATATTAGTTATCAGCTCTGTTAACTAGCAATAATCAGTATCGATATCGTTCGACCTCTAGTTAACGCAATAATCAAATCTAATCTACACAACCAATATCTTCTTTCTCCACTTGTTTCAAAAAGAATTGGTTAAAAACAAAACTTGGCAACTTTTTGAGTTGTAACAATACAGTCTGAGAGGTGCTGCTGAAACAGTCTCCCTTGAGAGACCCGAGAGCACGCAAGACAAGTTCCACTGAAACTGACAATCAAACAAATGCTAATGATTGTGTTCTACATCACCAGCCTCTTCAGATGAGGCAGGAAGATAAAAATAACGGCAGCCATACGGCGCAGGGGAGCGCGTGCAAAAGAGACAGAAACTGTCGAATATGTGAGAGAAAGAGCAGGCAACCATGAGAGACGGACGGAGAGCGAAGGTGAGTGATCATTTGTCATTGTGAACACAGCACAACACACAGTGCACCACAATGTAGGGCTGGGCGATATGGCATAAAAATAATATCGCAATATTTTTAAGCTACATCACGATACACAATATATATCTCAATACCTTGAAATTTCCTCTAAATCACTGTATAAATGATAAATTCAGCCCTATGTTGCATAAAATGACACCAATATAACGAATTTAGCCAAAGTTTAACATAGTAAATGCTTTTATTTTAAACCAAAGTATAATATAGCAAACTTTATATTGGGGACAGACAAGTGGGCAAGGGGAGTCATTGATTGCGTGCTTATTAAACGTGTAAGATCTAACTATTAAATTATAATTATAAGGTTGATAAACTATAACTTGTGTTTAATCTACCTGCCGCTGTTCCTCTTCCTCCGTCATCTTTGGTTTTTCTATATAAACTGTCTGTAGCATGTGGTCAATCACAAAACCAGGAGCCATCCGCCAATAGGATTCGCAGGCAGAAACTGCCTACACCCCGCCCCTAAACTGCTAAAACCCGCCCCTTTCAAACCGCACGCGTAGAAATCTCACTTGAGCAAAAAAGCCGCTCGTCAGTAATCTACTTTGCGCGCGAAAACATTTAACACATCAAGAGGACAAAAGATATTTGAGAGAGGAAAAATACAGTTTGCGTGCAATATTATCACAACCGCGCGCTTGATTCTTAAATTTGCACGGAATTTTTGCACCAAGCCATTTTGCGCGCTCCTATTTTGGCATTGATGTGACGCCATAGGCGGGGTGCGAGCGGAGAAGCGAAACGCGAAAGCGGTACAAAATGCGCATGCGCTAGGAGTTTTCTGGATGGGCGGGGGAGCGAGCTGTCTGCTTTGACGCGGCAGAAAAGCAAAACTCGAAAGGGAAGTACATGTTGTCTGTTTAAAAATAACCTTAGGATTTATACTCAATGGTCACGATACAGTGATTTAGTACATCGCATGTGGAACAAGCCGAGATACATCGAGTATATTCGATATATCACCCACCCCTACCACAACGAAATACGACCTCTGCATTTAACCCTTCCGTGAAGCAGCAGCGGGCAGCTAACAAGGGCAGGGCCCAGGGAGCAGTGCTTGGGGACGGTACCTTGCTCATGAGTACCTCAGTGGTAACTTTACCGGCTCTGGATACGAACCTGCAACCTTCTGATCACAGGGCGAACACTCTACCGTTACACCACCAACTAAGATCGCGAAATAGAGGGAATGACAGAGAAACAGGCTAGTGTGGCCAGGTAGTGTGGTTGTATTGAGCTAAAATCAATAGCCATCAACCCACTCTAGACCACATAAAAACACACCTATAGCATCCGAACACTTGCAAAAAGACCAACTACTCAACACACACTTGGAAACACACTTGTAGGAAAGATCATGGCCCCATAATGTTTAAACCCAGTAAATACAGAAACGATTTAAATTTAGCATCAGGGAAGCTGTTTCAGTTCTTCATGCAAAGTGTTACAACACATGAACCACCATTCAGCAAGAGTGATACGCAGTTTATCAAATAAGCGTGAAATCAACAAACCTGTAAGCAGAATCTCTCCTCCTGTGTATTTGGTGAGTGTGTAGCAGTGACAATGTGACCTCTAGCAAAATCATGGACACCAAGTACAGCGTGTATAAAACTGCTGAATGAACTATTGCTTTTGGGTGCATGTGAGAGCAATGAATGGACTTGGAAAGGTTTTGTCAAAATAAAAATGAGCCATGTCATGGCACTAGGAATGAGCAAAAAGGTTAGAGGTGTGTGAGACTCGCTGACCATGCAAGGGTCCTGCTAGTACAGCTTCACTGTCTGAGCCTAACTGACTCAGAGCTCAACAGCTTAGTGGGTACACAAACACACTAGAACTGAAACGATTATTCGAATAACTCGAGCAATTTGATTACAAAAATGGCATTTTTAGAATCGAAGCTTCCCTTCATCTATTTCACTCACTAGATAGTGCATCACTTGTGTTTCACATGGACACTTATTAGTGACGCACCACGTTTTCAGTGGCGCGATCAAGGTAAGACCCTCTGTATGTGAAAGTATTTGTGAGATATTCCGTGCACAAAAATAGAAGTAAATGCGTAAAAACACACAAATGACATTTTTTTCGCGATGTAAACGCGCGCTGCTGTTTATGAGCGCACGCGTGAGCGCCATTACTCGCTAAAAACGCTCCAGTTCAGTCAAAACGTCCCCTTTATTACAGACAAAACGCTCATAATACAGCCGTTTACTGAGATTTTCCCATAGATTTTTTCGTAGTTTATTCCGGAACGCATGCCCAAAGCTTTAATGTGATGCGGCTACATGTAGTGTGCTTGGGATTGTGGGAAATGTAGTTCTCTTCCAGAAAGGCCAAAAGCAAGCTTATTTTATAGGTCAAATTGGTTCAAAATGACCCAAAACTTTGAGTCAGCTTTCATCAGAAATGTATCAGCATTTACAGATCAAGCTATGACAAATTTGAGTAGTGCAGGACGTCCGGAACACAACATAAAGCGTTTATAACTTCTACTCCCACTAGAATAAGCCTGAAAACAAAAGTATTGTTATCGTTTTTCTGTTTTTAAAATAAGAATTTATCCGATTACTTGATTAATCGATGAAAAAAAATCGATAGAATATTTGATCACAAAAAGAACCGATAGTTGCAGCTCTAAAACACGCACACGTACATAGACGTCTAACTGTGCTGCATGCTGCAACTAGCCTTATATACCTATAACTACCCACACTGGTCAAGATGACATTCTGTTACAGTCATCTACTTAATAGTGCTCAACAAACCGCTACAGCCACGGCCGATGCTCATCATTTCAATGCAGAATTAATTTGGCAAAATGAACAGAAGGGAAGAAAGAATGAACAATGCATCTTATTTATAAATGCCCCGGCTGGCATTATTAGCTGCACACTGGTCACCTGATCCATCCCCACAATCACAGAAGGAAACAGCCTGTGTTTTCAGTCTGAATACAACTCCCGCTTACTGTCAGTGATCTTTCGTTCCCCACCTCAGTTAACACTCCACACCCTGCGCTGTTAGGCTGCATTCACCAGCCTCGATGATTTATAAGGCTTTTAGGCCTGGTCCACACGGACGTTCGAAATGAACGCCCTCTGAACGCCATACGTGTTTTTGCTGCGTTTTGTAGCTGCGTTCGATTGGCGTTTCACTGGCGTTCGCAATAGCATCCTTTTCCTCGCGTTCTTCGGGATTTTGGCGCCAAGAAAATGTTGCACGCAGCGTTTATTTGACGCCACCCGAACACGCAGCCGGCCGAACGCCGGTGCTGACCTGGCGCCACGAACGCCAGAAAAACGCCTGGTTCAGACGTCCATGTGAACGAGGCCTTAAGGAAATAGCACATCACTTGAAGTTTGTCAAAATGTTAGTCTTATTAGCAAAACTCCAAAAGCTAGTGATGCAGGAGATCTTACCCTGCATTTAAACCAGCATGGACAAAAAAACTGCAGATTGGCTGGAAGCCATACACTGGAGCTTATGAGGAGCACAAAGTGGAGCCGAGTGCATTTACAGCCTTTAGCAGGCACTCTTATCTAATCACATCCAATTACGGGGACAGTGCCTGGAGCAACTTGGGGTTGGGTTAGGGGTCTTGTTCAGATATCAGGGTGTCAATGATGGTGGACGCTGGAGGTGGGATAAAAATGGCCTTGAACCCATGAACTCTTGGTCTGAAAGCAAGTGTTCTACCACTAGGCCACAACCACCCCACAATGCATAAATTTAGCTAATGCTAGTTAGCACTTGATGCAAACATGAAAATTTGTTAAATCGAATGGAAATAAGCTTATCTATCTAGCTAGATCAGTTTAAAGCCAGTTTCAGTTGTTGGTTTAATGATCTCAGCTGCTTACTAAATGCCTTTCAGAGGAGATGGGTGCTGGATTTCTTTTTTTAATTTTTTGAGATCTGTGATCATTTGAATGCTTTAAAAAGAATCAGGGTTTATACAGAGATTCTTAAGTTGAATTTACTACCTTTTTACTACCTTTTACCAGCACGACTTCAAGCTTCAATTGTAGCAGCGTAAAGTGTGAAGTAAAGTGACAAGTAAAGTAATGAAATATATTTCCAAAACGAATTAATAACATATTTCCTCACAATTTAACGAGGTAATTATAACGTAACTTCAACACCGGACACAAAAACTGGCCAAATAGAGAGAGGGAGAGAGAGACAGACAGACAGACAGATAGATAGAGAACCAGAGAGAGAGAAAGAGAAAGAGAAAGTCAGAAAGAGGCTCTGTAGGTGTATGTGAGTGTGTGTGTGTGTTAGGGCAAACAAATAACTTAAGAACAAATAACTTAAGAACAAATAACTTAACTTCAACACTGGACACAAAAACTGGCCAACACAGAGAGAGAGAGCGAGAGAGAACATAAACAACCAATGGAATTAACAACAGGCAAACATACAAGTTGCTAATTAAAATTACAGTTAGACAGCAACCCCGCCCCCAAAACCCCACCCCCAAATTTTTTGTTGATTTTGCGCGCTGTAGTTTTGGCACTGATCTGACGCCATACCGGGAAACCAAACTGATTCAACGTTATTTAAAAATAAATTCACGCAAGTTTAGTAATCTAAGGAGACAGGCCGGCACGCAAGTTACACAAATTGAAAAAGGCATAGGCCCAGTTGGATGGGGGTTCAAAAATTTACTACCTTGTCAGATGACGTTTACTACTTTTTACTGGCCTTAATTTGGCCTAATTTAATTTACTACCTTTTACAACTCCGCGGCAACCCTGAGAATGCTTTTTCAGTTTGTCAGGTTAGGGTCAATTTCCACTTACTCTGACAGTTACACTGAAGCTTAACACTCAATAGAGCAAACAAGCAAATTTCTACTTAATGTCAAGTTCTCTTCCTTAAAAACTGACATGATGCCATCATTCAGTGAAACAAGGTACCTGTTTGCTGATAAACAGAAACGCCCACCAGCTGCAAGCTAAAACAGTTCTGTGCAAGAAAACTGGTGTAACTGCAGTTAGATCAGCATTATCTATATTCGAAATAACAACACGGAGGCGCGTGACTCACACTGGTGACTTTGCGGTAGATCTGAGCTGCGTTCTGGCACTCTGAGTATGGGTACTCCGACGTGGCCATCTCCAGCATGCACATGCCGAAGGCGTAAACGTCCACCGACTCGTCGTAGTGCTCTTCATACATCTCTGGGGCCATGAACTCCGGCGTGCCTGAGGACAAGATCAAAAGGTCAGAAAGGGAGGTCAAAAAGGTCGATCTGGAAAAGCAGCCCCAAGCAAATTGCTCTGGGTTTAACCATGCATGTCATAACAATAGCTCTCACTATACAGATCACTGCTTGGTTTCAGAAAACCTGCTAAAAATGGCAGGAAACTGCTTATATTTCTCACAGCAGACGAGTCAAAACCTTAACAAATCACATCTGCCTGATGGTGATCCAGCTCTTCACACACCATTAGTGTGATTCACAAGATTGTCAATCTCTCTCAACTATCAGCCGAGTTCTCACCAATGACGCTCTTAGCAAAGGAGGCTCTCTTGAGAGTGGCCAGGCCCAGATCTCCAATCTTCACACTGCCCGTCGGGCCGGTGATGAAGATGTTGTCACATTTCAGGTCCCGGTGGATGATGGGAGGGGTGCGTGTGTGCAGGAAGTGCAGGCCCTTCAAGATCTGTCTACACCAGCTCCGTAACACTTTGGGCTTCATTACCTTGAAGCGCTTCAGATAACTGGGGAGAAGAACAGACTCATCATCGTCGTCATATGTACCTCCATCATGAAAAAACAAGGCAAACATTGTGTAATAACCCGGGCATATACTCTTCCCTAAATTCAGTTTATGTTCCCAGGATGCTAGACAAAAAGGTCCATGGATTCACTTCGCTTCTTTCATTTCTCTAATTACATTACATACCGTTCTCAAAAAGTTTCAAAAACATCAGTCCTATTTTTGTCAGCAACACTCATGTGTGAGTACTTTAGTCATACAAGAGTGACATAACACACTTCACTGGCATGAAAAACACCACTTTGGCCTGTAGACAGAATGCCTACCATCATCTCATAATACTAAAATCATAATATATTTGTGAATATAAATCAATGCTCATCGCAACCAAAGTTGTAAATTATGTTTTAGGGATAGGCACAGGGACTACTTTTTACAATGCCGTTACCATTACTGAGAACAAAATGCGGTACGTTACAAAAATGAAGATTACTGAAGCTGTTTTCATCCGACCAGTCACGGGACATGCAAAGTTTATTTTCTTGTCTTTGGTTGGGTGAGGGGAGCGGCGAGACAACCGAATAAGTGAGAATGATTGGCTATGTAAGAGTAAAATTTCAGGGTAAGCCAACCAGAGGCAGAGTTGGGCAGATGTTCAGATGCAAACACATGCACAGTCGCACACACAAACGACCAAGAGACAAACGCAGCAATGACGAGCCCAGAGAAGCTAAAGGTACCGTTTTCAAACTGGAAATAGAGATGCTTTCCCCTCACCGAGATAAAAAGTAAGAAAGTATATGTGAAATGTAGATTACGACCAGGAGTGGAAGAACACCAAAGCTTTTCTCCACATCGGTTGTAAATAGGGTTACCACCTAGGTCTGTCAAAAAACCAATCACTAATCGACCAATCACTTTGCCTATAAGCGGAAACACCATTCACGCATCTGACCTATGACAGTATCCAGAGAAAGTGATTTTTCCCCCCAGGACAGACCATTAAAAAGAAAGGACAATCCCAGTAAAACCGGGACAGATGGCAACCCTTGTTGTAAACTATTCTAATCTCATGAAGCACCTCTCATCATCTCAGGAGAAGGTCCAAATTCTTTGACAATATTAAATGTAACACAATAGTTACTTTCTGGTAACTAGTTAGTTACTAACACAGTTACTTTTTGGGAGAAGTTACATGTAACTAATTACTTTTTTAACGTAACGTGCCCAACACTGGTCTTTATTAATGCGTTTCTGTATTGTCAATAAAGAACACACAATAAAAATTAAAAAAAAACACACACAAGAGAATCATGAATAGCCCACAAACATGGTAAAAGAACATTAGACAGGAGACCGGGAGAAAAATGGAGCTAGCCTTTTTGCATAGATTGCAAAGTGAGAAACTGAAAGCCTACAATTTCACTAGTATTGTCTGTATTTTTGATTAGTACTCATTTGTATTTTATATTCTGTGTTTATGAACATGTTGATGTTGTATCTGGTGTGTTTAAATTGTGAAACAGATTCAAGACAAGATAACATATCAATAAATGTAACTAGAATGACATATAGAACCGTTTTCCATCATCTGTGTTTCAACGACTTGGCTACTCTACTGTGTTCTCAAGGCTCCCCCGATTTACTGACACCTGTAAAATGTTAATTTTGTGTATGGGCTCGAAATGTCTGCGTCTGTGAGGATGGAGGAGAAGCAAGCAGAACAGAACATTTATCGATTTACAATATAGTCCCTCTGGGTTTAATTTTGCATATGGAAACGATCAGAAGTGACGAGTGAACAATCGCATTTTATCTCTCTGTGGTCCATATACTTAATAACGTATCATCTCCAAATGGACATGATTAAATAGGTCAGTCAATTCAATATGCTGGTCTTGGGAACAACTGCATAGCTACTCTGAGTATCCAGTTTCTAAAGGCTTTGATAACATAAGTGCAGAAGTGAAATGCTCACGGGTGGCTGAGCTAACCAAATCTGACACAGTTATCATCAATGTATATACAACCCAATCCTGTATCAACTTACTCCCTGTATATAAACAGTAGCAGCTGCTTCTCCCAGCCCACAGCTGTGTCCTTATAAGACCACGAAGATCCGAATTCTAGAGAACTAACATATAACATACAGTATAACTAACAGAGAATCTCAGCATATAAACTACTGATTTCATTCTGACTTCATTTCACAGGTCCAAATGAAGCTAAATCCCGATGATGACCAACAGGTTTCAACCCCATCTCAAACTGCCTGGAAGACATCTCTTCTTGAATGACATCCCACCACCTCAAGTTAAATTCCAGTAAGACTGAACTCTTGTACGTCAAAGGGAATCGGTCACCAAGTCTCAAACTTGCCATTTCTTTTACGAACTCAAGTATCACCCCCTCAAAAACAGCAAAAAGTCTTGGTGTCACTCTGGACGATGACCCGTCATTTTCTTTGCACACTGGCAACCTTTCCAGGACCTGCAGATACAACATCAGAAGGATCCACCCCCTTCTAACCAATGACGCCAAGATGGACTACTCTAACTCTCTATTGGCTGGACTTCCATTAAAGGCAGGTAGATTCAGATTCAGAATGCAGCTGTGAGATTTGTCTAGAATGTTCCTACAGAACCCAGTCTCCCAGTTGACTTAATACTAGCTTTATAGATTGAAGTACACTCTTGGACCAAAAACACGGTTGTATGCTGCTCATGCATAAAATGTAATGTAAATAAATCACCTTGTCTAATATGTTGCTTCTCCTGTGTGTGCCACTAAAACAGTCAGACCCATGGCCTAAATTCTACAACATTTCTGATGGACCTCCATTTAACCAGGACTAGGGATGCTTCAATCCAATATATTGATCGGATATCAGTCCGATAATGACTCAAATAGTTGGATCGGGTATCGATGGCATTGGGCCATTCTCTGGAGATGATATGCAAATTGTATGTTGACATATGTTTGCATATGTGCGCACGCTCTTTTCATTATGCATCGGAAGTGTTACTGCGGGAAAGCTGGTTTATTGTTCGACATTCGCGCTAATTCCTACATATTGATTATGACGATGAGCAGAACAAGCAACGCAATACACTACGACCCCAAAAGCAAATCACGCGAATATATTGTTTAATTTCCTAAACAACACCAGTTCTTGCTCGCAATATCTGTGTTCCTGGCTGCGTTTGTCAGAGTGCACCATGTTGGAAGTCCAACATTCACTAAAGCGTTCCAGTTCAGTCAAATATTCCCCTTTATTACAGACTAAACTTATATTTCTGTTGATAACAAAAACAACCAGCGTTCTTACATTTTAAAACACAGAGGGAAAAGACAATTACTCTCACGTTTTTAACGTCCCTGAAGTCATGAGCTCTGTAACCAGAACAATGCATTTCTTCATTTTGACAGGAGACTCCCAGAAGTCATAGAAGCGCACAATGTTGGGGTGCTGCAGGCCTTTCAGCATCTCGGCTTCCTCTTTGAAGCGCTGCCTCTCCACTTTAGTCAGCTTCCGGTCCTAAGACAAAGAGTGAGAGAGAAAAATATATGACTTCACCACACGAAAAACTGAATAAAACCTCATGACACATGACATTTCCAAAACCACACAAAATATAGAAAAGCAAAATCTTCCTTTTGATTAAATGATATCATTAGACACTTAAACTCCTCTACAACCACTGAGCAGCGTGTGAAAGGCACTTCGGCAGCCTTCAGATCCTGATATTAACTTGGGAATGCTTCTCCAACCCCTGCAGTTTATCACTGTTATTGCACTTGATTTAAGATGAGCCTAAGCTTATCAATGTTGCGTCTCCTACAGATACACATATATCAGAGGCCAGAGCAGACCGCTCAGGGTACCGAGATGTGCAGAGGGGGAAGCGGGTGAAAAAAGCGGAGGAGAGGAAACAGGACAGAGAGGTGGGGGGTGACATGCTGCAGATTGTCTGTGTGATTTCACTGCTTTAAATGTCAATACCTCCTGCGTGCACGCCGGCACGCACAAACGCATGCGCACAAAGGCGCATATACACAGGCGGCCAATGTGTCCCGAACGCAGGCGGGGGAAGGCAGGCTGAGAGAGAATGGCGATAGAGATCTAAACTATAGAGTGCTAAAAAAAGAAGCGATTACGTATTAGAAAACAGAGGGTCATCTCTGTGTTCGTTTAGTGCAGGAAATTGGCAAAGATGTCCTGAGCCCTTTATTAAGCATTGACAGCAACAACATTAATCACGTATTTCCAGAAATAAAAAATGAAACAGCGTTTTCATCCCAAAAAATAACATACCCTGTCATATTGTCTTATCAACATCTTTTATCTCCAGTCACAGATCGGAGGTTGGCCCCCCCTCACCGCTACGAGGCAGAACACCAGGCCACTGCATTAGAAAGCCAATGGCTCTATTACATAACCAGCCCTGCACTCAGTCACCCAGTAACACAAACCAGACTACAAAAGCTTCTAGGCATATCCACACATACACACACCATAATCTATAAGTTCTCTCATGCTTAGATGCACGTACACACACATATAACAGACCAACATAGACATATATACACACACACACACACACACACACTCACGGCCCCAGCCCGGTAGCAATTAATTGGATTAATCTAAAGGTCGATCTGGGAGAGACAAGGAGACAGAGGGAATTACCACGGACTGACAGCAAGTAAGGGAGGGAAGGAGGGCTGGCTAAGGAGAGCCCATCAGAAGGGGCATGGGGTGCATGCTATGCATGTCCACGTGTTGTACGCGAGCATGTGCAGTTGGGCTTTTATAGCTTTCTCTCCTGGAGCGTCATAAATTATGCAACGCTGCAGAGAGCCTGTTCCACTCAGCCAGGGTAGCCTGCATCAGTTATCCCCACATGCTCTGCATGCACCTCAGCTTCTCTTCCCTCTCACTCTTTCCCACCCTCCCTCTCTGTCGTTTTTCCTTTCTTCTCCCTCCCTCTATCTGTCATTCTGTTTCCGTCCTCTCCTCCCATCCTCCTCCTCTCTACACCAGTCTTTTTTGGCTGACTTGAGGGGTCCTTGCATTATTTAGTACTTGCTAACGGGCCAAGAGATCTCGAGCCCAGCATGGAAAGACACACACACACCATATTGTGGTCTTCCCTCCTTGCGGCGTGCATTTCAGATTGCATCGCCGTTCTGGGAACAGGTGCCTTTCTTTAAATAACTGCATCAGCGGTGCTTGGCTTCCGCTGGGAGATCAAGTGCAGGAGCGGCGCATAGACGCCGCTTTGGTGTGTGTTGGCGTCTAGCCGGGAGTGGAAAGTGGTTGATTAGAAACGTCCAGATAGCTTGACTTCAAGCATTTCAGTCCGTTCGTGCATGCTGGACAGGAAAAGCAGTGTGCTGTGACATGCTGTAATCTAATCTGGGAAAAAAAAAATTTAAGTTACATATCTGCAGGAAAGGAAAAGTCTGACATAACTAGACTCAAGACAGTCCTGTGCTAGTGATCTGAATCAAGGGGTATGGATTCTACTGAATTTGATACTTGGGTGGGTAGTGGTGGTGGTATTGTGGCTAGAATGCTCACCTCTGGAGCAAGAGGTTGTGCGTTTGAAATGTACCTCTAGCACTACCTTCATTAGGTCCCTGAGCAAGACCCTTAACCCCAAAATGCTCTCAGGGCAAGTGTCCCTGAATTTGGAAAATGGAACTTGCTCTGGATAAGAGCGTTTACTAAATACAATAAATGGAAACTCGAAAAGACTGAGCTAACCTCATTTTCAGTGGGACAATGGTGGTTTTGGGGGTGAAACGCAGCCATATTTCAAGTGAGCTGGTCTTCATTAATACTCAGAAGACTCCAGCAGTGTAGCACATAACAAAACAGCTTAGAGAGGGACAGAGAGAGTGAAAGATCTTTGGTTTTTCAAATGGACTGGGACATGGACAGGAAGTAATCCATACAGAGCTGTTCCACTCTGTCACCCAACTAATGCTGCATCCCTAACTTCGTTAGGACAGTTAGGGAGCACACACACCCTACTTTAATTTTCTGGGGGAGGGGGGGGGGGGGGTCACTTGCTGACAAGCTATTTTCAATTTTCCAGCCAAGCGTGTGCCAAGTGAGCAAAAGGCCATACCACTGCTGCAGAAAACAAAGAAACAGAGCTTTTCGGTGTTCCTCTATACATTTCCTGCACCTACAGACAAAATGGCTCTCTCCTGAGTCTGAATAGACACAGTTGTCTCTCTGTGCAACTGACCAATGTTTCTGTTTGACCCAGTGACCTGGATTCCAACCAGGACAACAACAGGGATGAGTATGCCTGGCTCAGGGGTATAGACGCTCAGCACTCCACTGAACACCACCTAAAACAACCAGACAAAGGCAAGAACATAGGACATGCTGAATGCAATCTGCTGAGCTATAGCGTTTCCATTGCAAAAGGACATGCTTCCTTTGGAAATGACCATTTTGTGGAGAAATGAAACTGGCACTTTCTCAGACTTTGGAATGCTTCAGCAACAACAACCAGTAAGCTGAAAGAGTTATTCTTACTAGAATTTTCCGCACTACTCCACTGAGAATATATATTTAGTCTGATTCTTAAACTGTAAAAATATATTTCTTTCATGCCATCAAACTGATCAGGTATAAAGTAAGTATAAGCATTGATATATATTTAAATTCGATTCTATCCAAATTTATTTATATAGCGCTCTTAACAACAGTTATTGTCACAAAGCACTTTACATATAACCGGCCTAAACCCCCAACAAGCAAGCCTGAGGCGATAGTGGCAAGGAAAAACGCCCTCTAATAGGAAGAAACCTTAAGAGGAACCTGACTCGGAAGGGGACCTCATCCTCTTCTGGGCAACCGGGCGCATGAACATTTAATACACAGTAAGCATTAGTTCAAGACAAATCGTTAATTAGTCATTGTTAAAGATTTTCAAATCCTGAGTCGTTACTGGGCCACTTGCAGGATCCTCTCAGCAACATTAAGCTAAAACTGCTAATTCAGTTCAGTTCATACAGTTGAGGCCAAAATTGTTAGCCCCCCTTATGAAATTAGACAACACTCTTGATTTCCCCATGAAAATGACCATTAACAACAAGTGTTTGTTATTTTGGAAACAAATACACTGTAAAAACAATATCCACTAAGTTTAATTAGGATATTTTATTGATACACCGAGTTGAAACAAGAATGGGCAAAAATGAGACATCCAAAATTATTAGCCCCCTGGCCATTAATAGTCAATAGTGTACCCTTTCTGAGCCACAACTGACAATCTTTTAGAGTAGTTCTTTACTAGGTTGGCACAGATCTCCTGAGGGATTTTGGCCCACTCTTCCATTGCAGATTGTTCTAGCTGGTCCAAATTGCATGGTTTCCGAGCATGGACATTCACTTTGAGCACCCGCCACAGATTCTCAATAGGATTGAGGTCTGGGCTCTGTGCGCGCCACTCCAGGATCTTGGTTTTGGTATCCTTGAGGAACTGTTGGACTAATTTCGATGTATGCTTTGGGTCACTGTCTTGTTGGAAGACCCAGCGACGACCTAAGCCTAGACTATGAGCATATTCTCCCTCAAAATGTCAACATAATTTTCTTTTTTCATGATGCCATGCACCCGAACAAGGCTCCCTGTGCCTGAGGCTGCAAAACAGCCCCACAGCATGATGCTCCCACCACCATGTTTAACTGTGGGAACTGTGTTCCTAGGGTTGAAGTCCTCTCCCTTTCTTCGCCAAACATAAGCAACATCCATGTGCCCAAACAGTTCCAGTTTAGTCTCATCAGACCAAAGCACAGACTTCCAAAACTCATCTTCACCTTTCAAATGTTCACGGGCAAACCTCGGTGGGGCTCTGATGTGCCGCTCTTTGAGTAAAGGGGTTCTTCTGGGACGATGGTCCTGAAGCCCACCACGATGAAGAGCCCTCACAACTGTGTTCCTTGAAACATCGACTCCAGAAGAGGCCAGGTCAGCAACAATCACCTTGGCAGAAGTCCGGGGCTCCTTGCTGACATCTCTGACTATTTTACTCTCCAGAGTTCTTGAAATCTTGCACTTACGGCCATGGCCAGGTTTATTTCTTAAAGAATTTGTCTCCTTGTACTTGGCAATGATGCAACGTACAGCAGTTCTAGACACTGTGAATCGCTTGGAAATGGCAGTGTAGCCTTCCCCCTTATCATGAGCCTCTACTGTCTTCTTTCTGAGCTCCAGACTGATTTCCTTTGTCTTTGGCATGGTGAGTAACAGTAGTCCCTCTCATGTGTTCAAGTGACCTGTTCCTTGGAGTCTTTTTATGCTGATTGAATGTTGTTAGGAAGCCAATTTACTGCACAGGTGTGGTTTCAAAGCTGATACTGTTAATTACGGTAGGTGTGTTTTGAAAGCAAACATTCACATGGGGCTAATATTTCTGACCACCCCATTTTCACTATATTTGATATAAAGCAAGCCTAAAATGTATTTTATATTACAAAATGTACCAAAAACTACTAAATAGCACTGTTTGATTATAACAAGTTTCATCAATGCTGCAAACATTGGGAAGAAGTTTAGGAAAATGTTCCATAATTCCTGGGGGGCTAATAATTTTGGCCTGAATTGTATATACACTCCTAGGCAAAAAAAATCATCACAGTTCATCACAGTTTTTATACATACTTCTTAATCAGTTTCGATACATACTATCAGCTTCACCCTTCAGACATAACAATAGTGAATACTGTGCTTAATATAAACAGTTAAGGCACCGATGAGATCAGACAATGTCTAGTTGTAGTGTCATTAACCTCTATTTAAATAGTGTCCAATTAAGTTACACATTGTCACACATCACAGCGATGCTCAAAGGCAGATAAGTCTGGACCACTGACTAGTTGAGGGAAGCAATCGGACATGAATGGAACAGCACTGATGCAGCACACTGAGGACGGCTGTAAGACAGCTCGTCCAAACAGCTGATTTTACTAAAGACAAACAAGGGAAACTGTAAACTGTACACTGGCTACAGACAATGTATACAATATGGTGAAACACTGTTACTTATTTCAGCTGGATCTGTTAAACAAGAAAAAAAGCATAAAACTAGAAAACAAGAAAGAAAATCATAAAACTGCAATAAATGTTTTCATTTTTTTGCCCAGGAGTGTGTATATATAGACAACCTTTCTGAAAAGATGCCAAAAATACTTTTTATATGAAATATGCAATGCTTTGTTTTAAGATTATTTTAATTCATGATGGGGTGGGGGGTTGTTAGAGAAAGATGAAATAAGTAGGTGTTCAGTAGTATACAAAAATACTATTGTACATATGTAGGCCCAACTATGAATTTACATGTCTGCTGTACCCAAAAATATGTAGGCTATCATTATACAAGAGGAATATAAGGTGCTCTATCCTAATTATGCACTTCACGCACACCCAAGACACACAAGTACATTTCTTCAAGCTTCGGCCAAGGTCAAGCAAATTATATAGTGCTTCCTCTTTTGACTCTGTATAATAGCCTAGAGTACAATGAATTAAATCACTAGAAGCAAATAGAATGGATGGATTCTCAGAAGAATCTTCTTAATCATTTTAAAAACTGGACACCATAGTATGCAGACTGGTTAATGAAGGTATTTGGTTATGGATCAGCTTGTAAAGTTTCTCTTAACAACAGAATTATCATTCCCGGTTAAGTCATGCAAAATAGCTAATGATTACAACTCCATATGGAAATAAGATGCAATACACCACACAACACAGTGTAACTACTATTATGCTATATCGATATAGCACAGCGTAGCATTTGCCAAAAGTTTGAAGGATCTTTAAGGAAACAGGTTCTAAGACAAGACTCATGGTTTTGGATACTGGGTTTCATTCTCATGCTTGTGCAAAGCTGTACATGCGTATGCTTCGGCAGGTTTGTGTTGTTTTAAAGTTTTAAAATGAGAGAATTCATAATTGTTTGAACCTTTTTCTGAATGGGTGATCCAACTATTTTCCATTATTCTCAAGTGCCAATCACATCAGTTTTTTTCCAGGAAGGACACAAAATCTTTAAGTTGTTCAACTTACTTTGGCTTAATGCCAGGGCAGCCCCTACAGAGTTGACATTCAGTTGCAAAGAAAACCAGCAGGAAGTGATTTAACAGTCAGTTAAGAATTAGAGGCTGGAATGTAAAGCAAGGAGTACAGATGTTGGCAGATATAATATGTTGTGTAATATAGTTTAAAAAACAAATTCAAGATCACAATCATTTAGTTATTTAGCTACGCTTATCTTGACTCTGATCAATGATTTGGATGGGGAGGACAAATGACTGAAACTGAGGAACACACAAATTGGGGAAATTATTGTCAGAATTAACCGAAATGAGATTCAAATAGTTGGTTTTGACACATTTTTAGTTAACTGCGCAAACAGGCAAAAGTTCTGGCACCCTTGCTTAAATGTGTTACTGCGAATTGTTAAATAAGCAGAATATGAACTGATCACAAAAATTATAAATTAGCTTTACATTGTTAGGAAAGGCCAGCTGTTTCAGATTTTAAAGCTGTACAAACTGCAAGGTGTTTTAAAGTTTCAGCAAGGTAACTTTAAAACCTCAGCAGTCAGACACGATTATGAAGGTAAAATCTGAATTGCTTAATGCAAAGAACTCAAAAACACACATTTTTATGTCCTTCAAGGATTTCCTCTCTTATGCTCACATTTATTAGTTACTATTTCCCTGCTTCTTTAAAATATCCCTAGACAAAGAAATATTTTTTGGATATTTTGTAGGAAGTTAAAAAATGAACTTGAGCTGAATTAAGAAACAAGACAGAAGGTGCGTCTGTTGTGTGTGCTTGTACAGGGATGGACTGGGACACAAGGTAGACTCATAAGCCTATTTGCTCTAAAAGGAAGTGCGAAGGCCACTTAACAAGTACTTCATTGACAAGGGAGTCAAATTACAACAAATGAACACATAATAGGTTTTCTTCGGACCAACACTTCTCAAATTAATCCTGGTTATGTAAGATGTGAGGGAACAAGAGAGAAAGGCAACAAACTGCAGGTGGAAGTAAAAAAATAAAGAATAAGGAAGACCAACAACTCTAAAAGGGAAAATGAGAAAAATGAAGAAAGCAGGAAGTTAAATGTTAAACGTACCTGTGGTACATCTGTGGTCAATGAAATTTTAAAAATGTGCTCTGGAGTCTGCTGACATTCCTCAAATTCCCTGTTCATGAGATCATGAACCATTCTGTTCTGTGATCAGTTGTCAGCCCTAAAGGAAAAGGTGACGTGACTGATACAGCAGTGGCAACGTTTCTGCTGACAACCCAGGGGTCTTTCAGGGCAAACAAGCACCAGGGGTCAAACAAAGCCCGACCGAGGGCCATAAAGATATTAGCGGACTGAGAGGACAAACAGAGCGGACGGCAGGGAATAGCTGGGGATCCATGCACATGCTAGTTGGAGTTATGGCTGCATCCTGAACACATAAACCGAGTTGACATGGACCCATCTGCCACTACGTTACACACTGACACTCATCCCTATCATTCTCGCTTTCCCCTCCCTCAGCCTCCGTCCCTCCTTCTTTCCCTCCCTGTCGCACCCCATCAAGCTGTTTGTTGCTTGGCTGACCCTCAATTTTACTTCATGCTGTCCTTTCCCCTTCAGCCCCCACATTATACTTCTGCACTAGTCTGCCATCTGTACTACAAATGAACGGATGACCAGTTGGATGTTGCAAATGTGTCATTTGGAACATTGCTACGAGGATGTGACACTAGACTGTCCTGAATGAAAACCTCCAGGACCAAAGGGGATTTACCAGGCTTGCACAAAGACACAGCCTTGACTCAGCAACTAAGCAAACAGCGCACACAGACACAGAGACACAGAATCTATGTATTACTATTTTTACACCTAACCCTAACCTTAACCTCAGTAACCAAAAGCACATCTTTTTACCTCTTTTAGTTTCTCAAATAAAACAAACACATTTTCTATAAAGTCATTTTTCCTCATGGGGACCTCTCAAATATCCCCAAAATGTCAAAATGTCCCCACACTGCGATAAATACATGGCCCCACACACAGAAACACTTCCACTAGAAAACATCCAGGTTAGTATTCCTTCATTTGACTGTTGCTGTTATGAGCGCACACACACAGAAACACAGACACACACACCTGTGTGCATGTCCAGCAAAACCGAATACTGCATATTCTCGTTTTATCAGATGCCTAGTTTTCTTTCTTTCTTTACTACAAAACAACTCCGTTAGTCATGCCTCAAAAAAGGTCAAATCAGTATATAACAAATTAAAATACACTTATTTTTAAAAAATAATGACATACTGACTCAATAATTTGTAGGTCAAGTTGTTTGTTTTACTGAAATTTGGCAAATTAATGTATTCCGTTCCCTCAAACACCCTCAGCAATGCTCATTTACAAATGAAGCATGTGTGTGGGGAGAGGCATCCTCACAGTTCTTCAACCAAACTAGGTCAAAAAGGGAAGCCATTTTGATTTTGACAGAGCGTGCTGAAAATTCCTCGGCCCACAAACAGAGACGCAAATAGAAGGAAACCGTCCAAACAAGTCCCAGCTATCAACAATCTCTTCAGTGCAATAGCATAAGGAATGTGGCAGTAGTAACACACAGTAAGTTTTCAAATCTAGGGGCTGAACTTGGAATACATAACTTGTGTAGATTGATCTTGGTAGTCTCTCTATAAAAGGTAATGAAAGCTTGAACAGATGATCACAGATAAACACACAGAAAAGTGCAACCACCGCATCATGTATGAGATCACATGACAAAATGAGGACAAATTAGCCCAAAATTATATTGTCAGGTATGATAAGTATAGCCCTAGGTTTTTGGTCACATGCTCAACGTGGCAGAAGGAGATTTAGGTGACCAGACATGTACAATGTGCAATATTTAGCAACTCAGCTGGATTTATTTAAGCATTTGCAATAAAACTGCAACAATACTAAGAGTTTACTCTGCAGACTTTGTACTTTATGTGCTTTTTATATACAGGAAAAATACAACTATACCAGCAAATATTTTACACTGATTCACAATTTCTGCCTTCTGATGCTGGGTAAGGAATTAAAGACAGCCTAAGTCAGCCTGCTAGGCAAGCCTGCAGTCACCCAAACCATTTTGGAGGGTCCCAAAACTTTGTCTTAAGCTGGTTATAGATAAAATGGCTCTTTAAGGAGCTGGTGACCAGCTAAAATTAACTTGCTGGATTAAGCTGTTTTGTCAGTAATCATCTTGTACAGATGTGTTGACTTCTTTAGAATTTACAGACCACAACATGGTGATAGCAGCCTCTGACAGCAAGTTAAATTAGTAGAAAATGAAGGCAACACACTCCTGATGTTTAGACGTGCAGTTGATTATTTTGAAAATAATACTGGCCTAAATACTTGGTAGTTGCGCATGTGTATACCCACATGCGTACTATATCAGTATCACTATAAGCATCACCATGAAAGCAGCATTCCAGCCAGAAGCAACCGATTTTTTCTTCAGGCCACAAAGCCCACTGCCAAATACCGTAAATCCACCTTTAAATAAGCCTGGTGTAAGAGACAGCAGAAGAGAAAAACACTTCTTTTTTTTTATTACAAAAAAAAAAAAAGAGAAAAACACAAGGACTACCTAAGCACAGATGAACACAGCCCTATGAGCAGCATGTCCCACATGCAATGGGAAAAATGGCTTCTACTTCAAATTAGATTTAAATAACATGCTAAGATCTGCACTGATATCCATAGAGTTTATTTTAATAGGTTAAGTAGGGGAAGGGGCAATGCTATGCTGAATCGGGCTAATAATTCTTCTTGAATCAAACCTTATAACATTGAGTGTTCTCTGACATGTTAGAAACAGATTCCGAATCCTATTAGTAGGAGGACTGAGGACATAGATGGCAAGACAAAGCAATTGCTGTGTCTGTCAGCACGCACTTTATTAATTGCCATGATTTAATAGCTGTTGCATTAGTCAGCAAGCAAACTGTGTAAGGAAGGGGAGAGGAGAGAGACAGAAATGGACCTAACACAACCAAATAAATGTTTACCTACCATCTGTGTATGACTTTTAGACTGGTCTAAAAGAATAAATTCCTAATCTTGAAGTTGTGTCTTTTGAATTTGTGAGCCTTTAACTACAGCTACACACCCATGTGCACTACAGGAAATAAAAGCATGCAATTACAAGTAACACCTCCTTAGGGAACTTTAAGTCCAGCTGGGGAACTGAGTACCAACTTTAATAAGCAACCCTGTCTTTCATGTCATTGTGACAATTCATAAGCGATGCGGCGTTCAAGGCTGTTACATACTGGATGGCTGGCGTATATTCAGCTCTCTATCACCATGCCAGAACAGGCAGAATTTCTAACAATTTTCAACAGCACTGCAACCTAAACAGCAAACAGACTCACTTTAGGTTCAGATGATTCCAGCCATTCAATAGTGTGCTTAAATGACAAGTCTTCCCATCTCATTTTAACATATGCCATGTCATATTCAGCTACAGATTGTCTCATCATGACAGCGTTGCTGGTTAGGTTGGAAAGATAATCAGATCAGCCTCAAGGCCCCAGCGATCCTGTCAGCGAGGAAAACACTGTCTCTCAAAGGAGTACGGCAAGACCACAACCACTAGACGCACCTCACACCAGTAGCTGTGTTCATTATCACCACAAAGAACATGAGCACATAGGGCTTCGCCTCTCAAAACAATAACTAACACAATGTCTCTGAAACCAACAATACCAACACAATTAAGTTACATTCAAATATACTCTGTCATATTGAGGAAGAAATCAAATCAGATTTTTAGACTATGAAAGTTCTGCCAAGTTTTCATACCAAGTAAAATGCCTAGCATGCTTTTAATCTAGTCATATTATTAACAACATTAATGTATAAATGAGAAAATAAAAACATCAAGGGGCGGTTTCCCAGACAGGGATTAAGACTAGTTCTGAACTATATTTCTTTTTCAATGGAAAATCTCCATTCAAAACACTCCGCAATCCAGGACTAGTCTTAATCTCTTTCTGGGAAACCGCCCCCAAGAGGTTTAATTTAAGTCATCCCTAGTGGTATACTAAAATTTTATCAAGTGAACATTTTCAGTAGAACAAAACTAACTTTTCAAAACCATAAACAAAGATAGTTTGATACTCTGGAAATCAACTGAATCAGACTCAGAATCAGAATCAGAGTGATATGCCAAAACAGTGCTTTTTTGCCCAGTGTTTGGAAATGAATCAAAAATGCACAATCTGGAGATCAGAGTTTCTGCAGTATGTTTCTAGACAAGGGCTGGTTTCTTGCTTATGTATTAAGCCTAGTCTTGGACTAAGCTGAAGCAAGAATGGTGATTTACCATTCAAACTCAAAACTAATCTAGGACTAGTCTTAATCCTCAACTGGAAAATTGGTCCCAAATGTCTAACGTCTTGAGTCCAGGTTCTGTCAGCACCAGTGTTCAAACCGCACCAAACTTTCCCGATTCCAAAACTAAAGTATCTTAACGCTATCTGCTACACAGCTGACATATTTCAAACATAATCAACAATAAGCCTTATAGAACCAATGTTCTGCCATCTAAACACAAACCTTTTAAAAGAAAAAGCATCTCCATACCACCTACTGCACCACAGATCAAACCTGCCTCTGCCTGCTTGCCACATTAGGGGGTTCTTAACAAATCAAGCTGCTACGCAGAACAGTGAACCCAGAACCCACATGCTACTGTCACTGTGAGCAGTGACCTTAGATACACTCACAGTGCTTTCAGTACAACAGGGTGTCACAAACCCTGAGCTGCCAGCATACAATTCACCCCTCAACAGATATTTTTCAAGGGTTGCCAATGGCATGCTCAGAGAGAGTAAGTTAGGAACAGGTGAGAAAGAATGAGTGAAAACTATCAAAACAAATAAGGTTTATTCCTTTTCCAACTTGAAGGTTGACCTCAGCGCTCCTTAAAAAAAACTTAGTCGTGCAATTAATTCTGGCAAAAGTCAAGACTGGGAAAGAAGAACATTTGGTTACCTTGTTGAATCTAAAGTTTTTTACTGACACTATGGATATTATACACTTGGTCTGCTCTGCTTCATTCAGAAAGGTTACTCTAAACTGGTAATTAACTGAAAACTTAAAAGTAAAAACTGCTGGCATTCATTTAATTATGTGATATTGTTCACCTTTCCCAGTAAAGCCTGTCAAAAGCCCAGAGTCACCATACTAGCCAAGCTATACTATAAACAAATCCATAATTAATATTTATTAAAGATGTCTATAATATAGTGAATTAGTAACAGCTGTAAGTCAGTTACCATGTGATTTCAAGAGGTAGGTGAGTACAGTTAATGTCCATATTAAAAGCCGAATACTCAATACTCAACTGAACAGATTTTTTTAAATTATAATCTAGAGCTGATCAAGGTAATTAACATTTGTAAGAATTTCGCACAAATATTTTGTTGCTTAATGCAAAATGTGGCCAGTGATTAGGTACTCCAAAAGCTATATTTCTGACAGAGGTAAGATAAGGTAATTTTGCGGGTAACATTTACAGTCACATAAATGTGCCAAACAAGCAACAAACCACGAAGGCATCCAAACATTAAACGTGTATTTGCAGGTCAATCTGATGTTGAGTGTTTTTGAAAGAAATGCATCCACCTGACCAACATACCTGAAGTTCGCACCACGCCACCTCCACCCACGTCTCTGTGTCTAAGCCCTTGTAGACGGTCTTGAATGAGCCCCTCCCAAGTTCGATATCGAACTTCAGAAAGCGACCACCGGGCGAAGTGGCGACTGCCTTCATCTCGGCCTCCTCCTCGTTCTCTTCGCTCGCGGTCTTGACGGCGCTTTTGCCGCCGTCTATGGCGTCGCCATTGCATTTAGAAACGCTCCTGTCCTTCTCCTCGTCGGCACTCGTGCTTTCCGTGGCGCTGTCCTTTTGTCCCCCCTGGCTCTCGGTACTGGAGCCTTCATGCAAACTACAATGGATGCCCCTGGATCTGTCCACTATTGTCCGCAGGTTGATATTGAGCAACTTACTCCGAGAGTCACACTCGGATGTTTCATACGCTTGGTCGTTGTCATTGTCGGCGAACCACAAACTTCTCCGGATGAAGCGCTGCCGGGCTCCGCGCTGAAAGCTCGACTGCGGATACGCACTGGGGTCGCTGCCGCCGCGCACCATAGCCAAATTGTCCATTTTACTGACGTTCCCCTCGCTAATAGTCTCGTAAATGTTTATGTCAAGTTCACACTGGGAATTAGGGACGGAGGGATACTTGGGTTCCGTGTGAGTGTCGGGTTTGTCCCCGTCGTTGGGTTCCATGGTTATGCTTTCACTGTTTGCTTCGTTTCCAGTCCACGTTTGTTTCCGACTTGGCCGCGATGGAGCCGCAGCGGAGTGTCCGCAGCGTCCGTGCGCTGACGCAGTTAGTCAACATGGGGCAAACAAGAGAATTTCAGATTCCCGGCGTCCACGGCCTGTAAAAGGAGAAGAGGGACGATGGCATTAGGACTGCAGACTAAATTAAACCACAAGTCAAGAGGTTTGAAATGTAAGAATCAAACAACTAGGCCAGTTGGTGGTGTGCGCAAGAAGCCGGAGTCCTAAGGTTTAAACTGCCTGGCTGCAGACTCGTGCTCGTTTGTCACAATTAGACTCGAGTTTTCTTTAGGCAGGTGCACGGATACATTATGATACTTGACTAAACCAAGACACTGGCCATGTCGCCGGCCAGACACGAGGAAGTCACCACCATATGCTCTTGAAATTCAGCTGTCCCGCAAAATGTAACGCTCTTTTTACAGCAGCATAGTAACACGAACGAAATGGCTTAATCTACTCACCCCCTGCAACAACGTTTCAAGCCAACTTGATAGTCAGCCAAGCACAAGCCAGGCAGAAATCCCGTCCTCGAGTCAGGTCAAGATCCGACGTGATTTTAAGTGTCTCAATTGTTCCTTTCTAGGCAACCATTTCAGCCCGTCGTAGGAAAAAAAAAAAAACACAACCTGTAAAGGATGCACCACGTAATTCTCGGATGTTTTTTTTTAACTAAATAAACAACGCCTCGCGTTGTCAGCACGCCTTTTGCCTGTGAAAGACCGAGGCTTCCTTTAGGTAAAGTCTTAGATAAACGCGCATTAGGGCTTTTCCAGCGGTCACACTTGACAACACAATGCACGGAGACCCGACACACGCCTGTTTTGTGTCGCTTTTTTGGGCAAAATTACAGCGTTCGTCATAAAACTGTCTTTTCCGCCGGCGAGGCTTTAGTAAGCTACATCGCCTCCACGCCCATGGTAACGACGGACGAAACCATCCAATAGAAAAGCCGGGCTCGTTCTAGACGTGCCGCTGTTTGACAGCAGAGGTGAGGCGGGAGATGCGCAGTGTAACCTGTGGATGTAGTGCGGCCGAGCCGGCGCTGAGGCGGAAATGGTACATTCCACAGATTCCGCTCTTTCCCCTCATCGCGCTACCTCCATGGACACTTCCTTTTGAAGCGGAACACGTAGAAAAGCTGCAGTCCCAATGAGCTGCGACTGTTCTGATTCAGCTCGGTTTGATTCATCCTCATTCGCTCAACTAAACTCAATTGAACCCGATGACTTCTGCCATTTCAATGGAGTGGTTATATGTTAATTAAAATTGCATTTATTTTAACGGAACGAAGTTTTTGGAAGTAGTTCAGAGGCGTGTAATTGAATTACCTTGCGTCGTAACGCAATCTCATGATGACAGGAGGCGGACAATAAGGTCACTTTTTTTCCAAGCGAAACTTCTCTCTCTCCCTACCTCCCTCGCTCACTCTCTCTCTCTCTGTGCTTCCTCTCTTTTTTTCTTTCAAATAAATGCTACACTTTTTGTGCAAAACCAATGGTTTTTTTTCCCCCTTATGAGACCAGTCTTCACAACGTCGTCACAAAACCACAAGAATCTACCTATTCAGATTTTTTGTGTCAGTCTGTTCCTCACAATCACCCCTCCCTAGACCACCTACACACACCCTCATGCCCGCGCAGGCAGACATACAAAAGCCAAACAGATGGCACTATTGATCTTTATCATCATTTTCAGCGTTCTTCATGAAACCTCGAGTAGAAACAAAACCAAGTCACCTCGTGCTATTTCAAAGCACCCGTCTAACAAGAACCATCCTAATTTAGTAATTATGTGTTTATGCTAATTCTATAGTCTGGTCATTCCGTTTCTAGAGGAATCCTTCAATTCTCGTTTTTACACTTGTGATGGATGACATTAAAACTGTGGCAAAGTAATGGTGGATGATAGCTTGTGGGGCGTACCAAGATTGTGCAAACTCAAGCATTATTTGTTTTTTGTTTTTTTTGCAGTGCGACAGGTAACCAAGCAATTAAGCCCAAGCCATATCACATTAAATACCTGTACGATCACTACTTCAAAATCACCCCAGAAGTTGTTTCCGATGGTCTAAACGTGTAAAAGCTCCTCTTTCGAACCGCCACGCAACAAGCTGCTATGCTGCCGCACCGCTCGGTATGTCCAGGAGCCTGCGTGGGACGTGCTGCCAGCGATGGCTACGGACAGCGTGGAACTGGCCGCTCACCTGGACAGCGGCTTTGCTGTAGAGGTGAGAGCGAATTGTAATAAACGTTTATTGAGCAATCGGCTTCAACACTTCGTTAGGTTAATCATTTCATTCCGCTTTTAATGAAAGAGTCGAATCGTCGTACACGGTCATTCTTCTCAAATTTAACCCTAAGTTTCTGCTTCATTTATTTGTCACGCAACAATCGGACGTGGCTTTTAGCCGCAGAACGCAATGTTGCGCTTTATATTTAAGCTATAAGCCCAAACGTCATTACAACCCGTTAGGCAAAATAGGTCCGCTGGCAATTAATCAATTATGATTAACCATTCGTTTTCATTATAATACTTTTGTATGTAGCTTGCTTATGTCTGAAGGGTTTTTTGTTCCATTAGGGACTTGCTCATGTCAATAAGTCAATAGAGAAATGTTGACTATTACATTTGCTCTGTACTCCAGGCTGATGTGTGCTATACACTTTCTGAAGTTAGTGTTTACTTAGAATAGATTTGTAGAACTTGGTATTAAAAATATTATTTCAAGCCAGTATGTGCAGTGAAAGAATGATGGATTATCCCATCCACAATCTAAACAGCAGATATAGCATCACTTGCTACAAAGTCTGAATCCCTGGTATCGGCCTCAATGTTTGAATGTGGCACAGTGCCTGCTATAAATCCTTAAAAGCAATAAACCGTGTAGTGCAGTCAAATTCTAAGCAACGTTAATGTCCACAAGCCTCTATGCATCCTGACTCCAATATCACTGAAAATTCCAAGAGCCAAATATATAAATACGAGTTTAAAATAGCAGCTATCAGATAACAGAATGTAAACATGAGACCTAGACTTAGCTTCTGAATAATGAAAGAACTTTTAGTCAACAAATTAAACCTTAATGATGAATACAAATCATTGTGTGAAGCCAGCATTCTCCTGTTGGATGAAAAACTGAAATTACAAGGTATTATAGGTCAAATCATAACTACTCCTGGTACCATCCAACCCGCTCTATGTCTTTTAAATTTATAACGGATAGTGACATTCTATGAGTAATTTCTCTTGGTGACTGTCTTTTTTTCACATAAGAATGACATTACAGATGGTGTGGCTGACTTCTCAAGGAAAGAAATGGACGCATGTGTATAGTAACTGAAAAGAAAACTGAATTTCTAAAAATGTTGACTGTTTGAGTCTTCCACAGCTGTTGTATTTTCTAATTCCTTTTTCCTACATAATTAGGAAAGCTCAATACTATTTTGAGGAAGGCTAATATAAAAAGATGGGCTTAGTCATCTTGTCCCTCAGTAAGCATTATGTTCGTAGTCATAATATACAAACAGGTTTTACATTGTGGTTCAGAAAACCGCACCTGCACCATATGTTAAACAACAACATAACTCACATGACCAAAAAAGTTTTTAATGCTATAATACAGGAATGCATTGGTCAAATATGCTAATTTCAGCATAAATCTTGAACCTATTTGACCTGTTGGGCCTGCTGTTAAACATTTACCATTCAAGTATATGTTTGGTTTAAATCAGAAATGTTATGAAAAGTTACATTTATATAGTGTCTTTCACTAGCTCAGAACTGCTTTACAGTTGGGAAGCAAAAAGGACAGCTTAGAAAAAAAAATCATAGTGTGTATGAGAGTGTGTGTTTAACAGTATCAATGACTGGAATGTTTAAATTAGGACTAGTGTCAGTCATCACTTGCAAACTACAGTTGTAATTTTACATTATTTTTTTTACCTAAAATAACGTTTGAGATGCTGTTAACAATTGCAATGGTCTGGCAAGGGTTAAATTTCTTGCTGTACATATAATTTCACTCTCTGTAGAGCATCTGTTCTAACTGAAATTTGCATAATGTAGTAATGTACAATATTGTACATAATGCATACAAATAACCACCATCTGTCTGAGCATAATGCATGAGCTGATACATCTCAATCAGACCTAAGACAGACACACAGCAAGAATCAGTGTTACAATCACACACATCACTAAAAAGTGCCCCCTCTTCTTATGTTTCATAAACCATTTTTCTGCACCTTTTTCAGGCTGAGCATGGTCAACTCAGGACCACCTCTTCTCTGAATATGAACCATTATGCCAACAAGAAAAGTGCAGCAGAGAGTATGCTTGATTTAGCGCTTTTAATGGCTAATGCCTCCCAGCTAAAGGCAGTGTTGCACCAGGGGCCGCAGTTCAGCTTCTATACCTCGCTAATTACTCTCATCAGCCTTTCTCTGTGTCTGCAAATACTTGTGGGAGTGCTGCTTATTTTTACTGGTAAGAAAATCCATACACACAAGCACAATTGCAATAGATTATTTACACAGTCATGCATGTATTTTTAAAATAAAAAATACTTGATGTAAATGAAAAAAAAAAGTGAATTTATACCATCCCATGGCATTTTGTAAGCAAGTCGGTTAGGAAATCAAAGTATAAATAGCATTAGCGTATGTCAGTATTTTCAAGTCTGTCAAATTAAACCAAAAACTCTGCTCTTTACACACAAATACCTTTGTTAAAAAGTGGAATATCAGGCCCCAGGCTTCTTTTTTATTGGAACAAGGAGTCTCATGCAGTGAAAGAATGATGGAGATGTGGCAAGGAATTGGTCTTGTGAACAGATTACAGATACAAACCCCGTGTCTGTATTGATAAAGCTCTGCAGATGATTAAAGCTCACACTAGGTTCATTGTGAGTTCTTAGAATAGTTTACATAATTTGCATGTCCTTATTTCCTGCTTCCTTACTTTTCGTTAAGTACGTGTGTGACATTTAACTTGCCTTTAGATGAAGAGTATTACACACACTGTGATTTTTCTTCTCTATTCTACCAGCCAAGAGCAAACTTGGCATATTATAAAGTTTATCATATGCTTTAAATGATTCTCATTGCCCACAGCATCCATATATTTCATGCAGATGCAGATTTGCGGGAGCAATATGTGTAGGACTGTCTGATACTGACCACAAAAGCTGCCTCCACTGATTTGTCATTAAAGTGGCTCAATTTATTTGGGTTAAAGTCTTGCCCTGTGGCGTGTTAGTGCCCGGCCAGGGTTGCTCCCAGCCGTAGTCCCAGGATAGGCTCCGGTCCCTGTGCCTCCTATAGTGATTAAGCGGTTCATAAAATGAAATGAAAAATATAGTAAAACATATGAAACTATGAACGTACACTACATGCTTAAAAAGATGGTCACCTTGCAGTTGTATGGTGTGCAGAAAGTACACTATTCATGTTTTATTTTTATGTTGAATTTTTAATTTCACGCTGTCCTCAGGGGGTCCGACAAGGGACAGGCAAAGGGCTGGTCTGGTCCAGAGCAACTATCATTTGCTTAGAGACATACATTTCTCTCTATAGAGCAACTTGGGGTTAATAGTAGTAGACTCTCTTAAGATTAAAAGCTTCCATTGTGATCAACAGGATATTATCTTTTATAGAGAAAATAACAATGGGTCACATTAATGCCTGCTCTCAGAAATTTGGAAAATGAAACAAGCTCCAGCTTAGGTGTGCCACTTTGCTTCATCAAATACAAATGTATGAGGAGGTTTCTATAAGACCTTTTCACTGTTGAACTTAACGATTGTTTCTGTCAGTGTAGCACTTGACATTTGCAGACCTAGATATAGCCTTGGAACACATACCAGATTTAGACATTTTGCTTTAGATAATACTAGCACTTTAGTGGGAAAGAAGTCAAGATTCTGACTTGACTTTTTAAAGATGAAATTGGTTACTGCTATTGTTGATTTGCTCCTGCATGGTGTGGATCACAAATGTTCAAATTTAAGATCACAGGCAAACACCTTAGTAAATCACCCCTACTCTGCTGTGCTGTGGAATGCCAGTACATTTGTTCGTCCCTCAGTGGTTGTTAGGCTTTGAGGCTCATGCTATTTACTTTCTGTCCACAGTTACTTCACAGCTGCAATGTTTCACATTCTCCATCCAGATAGAAACATTTGTGCTTCATGTCAAGAAGTCTCATTCACATTGAGGCAGTTCAGTATAAATGGACTACTCTGTTTCTTAAATTGACTGTGCAACCACAGTTCAGTGGAGCCTCACACAGAAATCATTTAATCTTGTATGATGGAACTATTTCTCCTGAGGCACCCCATCAGAACAGAAAATTATGACATGCTGAGAATTATGACAAGCAAGACATGTACTTTATCTCCACTACACAAAATGCAATGAAAATGTTCCACAGATGGACTTGTTAAAAACCCCCCTGTTGCGGATGGAGTTGTGAAATGTAATTTTTTGTAACTGTACATATGACAGATGTAGTTAGAACTTTACAACTTCAGAAAGCAGGGTTTTCATCTCTGGACATAAACATTCAAGGACATGACATGCCACTAGGCTGTTATTGTCATAAATGCTTGTAGGACACAGTGTAACAAAACTAACAAATGAGGATGATGCAGAATTAGACACAGCATAACACGAAAAACGTAGGCTGGAAAGTCCACAAGTGAAAATCTGATATTTTACATTTTGCCACTTATACATTTTACCACTGAGATCTTACAAGGAAGTCACTACATGCCTTAGACTCAAATGCTATGGGCCAAAAAAAGGTATGGCCACTAGACACATGCTAATGCTGTTTTAGAACACCAGCATTACCCCATCAAAGGCAAAAGCAAATATCATTTCAGATCAGTGCTCATATTCTATGAAATGAAATCAGTGCACTAGAAATCTTGCAATTTATAAAGTTAACTTGTTAATTCATTCTACATGAAGTGTGAAGTACGATTGTGTTTGAAATTTGATATAGTAAAGTGGAATGTGAATGATGAAGAGAGACACCGAACGTTAAACATCATGGAAAACATTACCACCGCCTGCATCTTCATCATCGTGGTCATCAATGTTTTCATCACAGCATTTGGTGTTCAGCAGCCCAACCGGAACGGGTGACATGTACAACTGCAGGTAAATACTACACACACACACATATTTAGACAATACACACTTACATACCTCTCACCATTACATATTTTTCTATATAAGGTGACAATTCAATTTTTTTTCTCAGTGTATGGCAAATCAAGTCAAGCCATCTCTTTTATATACAAGTATGTAGAGAGACAAGACAACATGGCTCTAGTTTTTACAGTAAAAAGAACAAATAAGGCACATAGAGTAAGCAAATAAAAAAAATAGACTATAAAACTCTAAAATAGAGGTAGAAAAAAGAGACAATTTGTTCAGTTTAGTTGCATGTGGCGCTCAACCTATAATTGTGGTTCTGGAATTGTCTTTTTGTACTGAATGTGCACAAGTTCTGCAGCACTACGATCTATTAAAAACAGTAACTTTATAAAGTCTAAGCGAACTATGTGAGCGGTTCAATAATATGTGCAAATAACAGTAGTAACAGCAGTGAAATGAAGAAACTACAACCAGTAATACTGTATGTACAATAATATTTCAATAAGTGCAAGGAGTAATGTAAAGTATGTAAATGTGATAACTTGTTCATGTAGCCACATAGAGTGGCAGTTTCAGCTTACACGGCTGGTTTATCTATCTATCTATCTATCTATCTATCTATCTATCTATCTATCTATCCGTATGTATGTATGTATGTATGTATGTATGTATAAGTATGTCGAAATCTTGAAATTATCCTGCATCTATTCATAATGAATACACATGCTTATTTATTGTATCTAAATACCTTAAGCCCTGTGCAGTTATCACACACCAAACATAAACTTTTATTCAATTGCAGGTTTTTGTACTATTACCTTAGTCAACCTAAGGTCGTTTAGCATCCCAGAAAACCCCTAAAGAAGAGTACTGCTCAGTTTTCCACGTGTGTGTCATCTCATGTTGCCCATTATAACATAAAACTGAAAAATAGCAAACCACATAAGTTGGGTCAATTGGTAGCATAACGGTTAGGGAGTGACAAATAATCACTCCAACTAAATTAACTTCAACGTAATAGGAGTTTAAGTTCTATGTTGCGTTGCACAAGACCCTAAGGGTAGGCTGAAAACCGCACGTAACCAATCTGTCTCTCTTTCTACTTCTAGTTTAAAGTGTATATTTTATTTTCTATTTATATATTGCTTATTCTATGCTCGTCTCGTCTCTCTGTATATTTGTACAGTATATAGCAGAGATGACGAAGTTGACTTTGACTTTTAAAGAGCGCCATCTAGCGTTCACTACTGAATATCTAAAAGCTGCCATTCTTGTAGAACAGTTCACACATATAAACCATACATTTGAATATTTATAAATTCAGATTATAAATCAAGCATACATATTTTTCGAGTGAGCATATGTTGGGATACCTGACCTTTGGATTACAAGGCAAAGAATACAAACCTTTTGTTATAATTACCTTGCTTTAAAAAAAAAAAAAAGATTTTGCAATATCAATAAAGAAATGCAATATTTTATTATAGCAATAAGGGTTTAGCAACAGATGAAAAGGTATTTGGGTTTTTAGTGTTTCTTCAAATGATCAAATTGTTTATGTATGACTGTTTATCAATTATTCTGTATTACTCAAGGTAATCACATGTGAAAGTAAACTCAAGCTATCATTAACCTGGACTGTGGAACATCTGGAATATGGAACAACCTTTTTGTTAATCAGAATAGAGCACCATTAAGCTAATGGTGCAAAATAATTGGCACCTAATTGTGCGAGTTCATGAGTAAACTGTCATGTGTTCCCTCCTTAAAGTTGTGCCATTAATGCCTGTAACTATCAAATGCAAAGGTAACTTTGCTGATAACTTCAATCGGTTAAAAAAAATCTGACAGGCTTCAATGACACTCTTACAAAGAGCATACAAGGACCAATTTTGTTCTTAGAACAAATTAGTATCAAATAGAACACTTTAAAAACATGCATTATAAAGAAGCAAGTTAAAACAGTATTTACAAAATGTACACCACTGTTTTTAAAAATTCTTTTGTCGGCCCTGGGCATACAGATATTCTTTCACAGAGGTGTGTTCTTCTTTCTGTCCTTCTGTTCATAGTTTCATTTTGGTTCCATTCACCAAGTAAGACAGAAGGATTTGCCTGGAGTGTTTGCCCAGCCCTACTGCTGCACAGCTAAAGACTGAACCTGACACCAACTTCCCATCTGGGGAAAAAAAAAACAATTAATTGCTGGATACATTTATCTATTTACATGTCTGAAACCAGTTGAAGACGGGTGCACTTACCTCTTTGATAGTGAAGTAGGGCCAAACCCAAAGCTATACTGAAACAACAGAGGAAGAAGAGAGGACCTAGTGACATGAAGAAAAGGAAGAAGTGAAGAATGTGACTGCATGTGAGGAGAAGAAAGGAGTGTTCTAAAAATATCAACATTGTCAGCTTTTCAAAAGCTGACGGCTTCGTACAACAGTCTGCACCCCCAAACCTTCCAACAATATGCACTGAACCACTGTCAGATTAGGCATTAGCATAAACAACGGCCAAACAACAAATTCTGCATAGCTATTGAGATAAGCACTTGCATCATTCTTATACATAAAGTCAAAATAAACTTTGTCATGTCAGCTACATACAAGTATACAGTGAGGGGAAATAATCACTGGCATGACCTGTTGAAAGTGTATAGATGAGTTGGTAAGTGAGTGCTTACCCCGGTCATTAAGCGTATAACGCTCCTTGTGGCTGGGTGCAGGGTTAGTGCCACTTAGCTCTGGGGCCTCTGAGGACAAACAGCATGCACCAATGTTAGTCAGCCTCAGGGTTTAAAGCATTGCACCAGAATCCATCTATGCACACTGTTAGGTACTTCAGTTTGTGTATGTAATGGTTCTGCTCTGCTTTCACACATTTTACTTATCTGACTACCATTCCTTCATTCAAACAACAATATGTAAAGAGTTAGAAAAGCTTTTTTATAACATACCTCCGTGCAGTGGTGTGAACTTTATAGTTTATAGTATGACGGACATATATAATTAGCTAAATATATTTGTTCAAATTTAAATGTGTGTCTTTTATTTCCTGCAAGAATAACAGTATGGATGTTTTTTCAATACACATGCACGGTTTCTTACCTCTGCGATGAACTCGTGTGGGTAGGCTGAGGTACAGCTCTTCATTATGGAGGTGAACGGCTCTGTAAAACTCATGACACGCCTCCTCACCTTTCTCCTGCAGATGGCTCAGCAAGTCTGCTAATCGTGTGGCAGCTGGAACTTTCAAACTACGGAACTGCCAGGGATGAAACAGCAGCACATGTTTGGATGCTCGGGATAATTCAAATGCACTTATTCTGAAAGCTTTTGGGTAAGATTTATCATGATGACTGGAGATTTTCTCCACATCTAGAGAAGCTCAATGCGACAAACCACACTGAAGGATTAAGTCTTAGTTATATGGTAAACAAATATCTGTGTAAACAAAGGAAAGACTAAGAATAATCCGGCCAAAATTCAATTTTATAACGGCGCAAACCTAACACTGCCCATGTTTTCTGCAAACTCAGAAGGAAGTTAATGGAAAGGACCCTGCTCTGCCATTGTGCCCAAACAGGCTAATAAAAAAGCTGCAATTTTAGGTTAACAGTGACAAAGTGTGTGTTCATTTTTCTAGTGTTATGTACTCACTTTTTGTGCTTCTCTGTCTGTCAGTATCTGTGGGTAAATGCGATTTAGCTGGAGAACAACTTTGTCCAGGAGTTCAGAATCCACATGGTTAGAGCAGAGATATTGGAAATCTTTCTGCAACTGCTCTTGGTACCTGTCTGAGAAGGAGAAATGCAGGGTAAAAGTCATGACACAAAGAAGAGACAGTAGTCTAATAAAACTACTGCCAATCAAAGAAGTACTTTTACACTTACTTTTTAGCATTGTTTTGTTATTACAGTGCATTACGAGGTGTGAACTAATATTGTGGGTTGCAGAAACCTTAATAGAAAAAGTATTATGACTAGTTTCCCTTGACAGTGACTGTGATTGTGAATAGACACTGTACTGAAATATAAGAAATTAAACGATAACGATTAAGTGACAGATCTACCCAATTTACTTTTTCTGTCAAACTAAG
Source organism: Distichodus sexfasciatus (assembly GCA_032718565.1). Taxonomy (NCBI): domain Eukaryota; kingdom Metazoa; phylum Chordata; class Actinopteri; order Characiformes; family Distichodontidae; genus Distichodus; species Distichodus sexfasciatus. Next base: position 931,657 of record JAVGVS010000115.1, read on the forward strand.
AGTTCACTAACTGTCACAAGTTACTACTGCCACAATAGTCATTTATTGAAGCCATATTATGTAACATGTAATTGTATCTAATTGTTTTAATACAAATTCTTAGAAAACAATGAAAAACAATAGTGACAACACAATGATTGTGTGGCGGGGATCTAGTGCTTGTAAACATGTTGGGTTACCGCTGAAACTTCAGTGTAACCGTATTGCAACACCTCACTTAACCATGTATTTTTGAAACAGGCGAAATAGCAAACACAGAAGACAGACTGATATTTTAAGAACTGAAAGAACTTCCATTTATAAAGCCACTGTAACCATCACAGCCGCAGGTGTGAAGGCACCAGAATAACTTTGGCACGGCGCTTCTCTGCGTGAGGAGAGTCGCTGCAAAGAGGTTTAGCGTCCTGCTTTAGAAACCTAAACAAAGCCGTGCAGACACTTCATTTTTCACTTAAGAGTACGAGCGTTTTACAGTATAACAGTGGTATAACGGGCCACTACAACAATACAATGTTACAGGCCTGTAACTTCACAGAAAAGTGAAGATCGAGCCTCATGGCCGACTTGGTTAAATGCGAAACTAAACACGGTTGGGGTGCGTTACCGCACGCCGTTTGTGGGCGACTTCCTGGCGCACGCTAACGTTGCACTCGGCACGTGCAGAAATGTCGCGGTTCGAGTATCAGAAATCTGCGCAGCAACATGTATTCGGCGTTTTCGAACGCTCCCTTCTATTTGAACAACTTGAGAGTGAAGTTGAAGGACCGTTTGCTACAAAACGACATTGCTGGTAGCAAAGTGCTGCATGCCACTGTTCGACTAAGATACTGGTTTAAAATGAAACGAGGAGTGAACACGAAGGCTTTACTAACCTGCCATGACGCCAATGCTGGGCGACTTCGTCGATCTCCGACTCGCACCACCTCAATCCAACATTCGCCGAACGCCCATGACGAAATTTCCCGAAGTCTTCCGAGTTCAAGCGAATCTAAAGTCTGACTCAGGCCCTGTTTAAATCTGAATATCAGACCGATAAATTAACGGAGGACCGATCAATTATTGTTTGCATGGTTTAGAACAGTGCGGTTTTGTAATGGGTGTTTTTAAACTAACACTAATGCCAATATTTACATGCGAGTAAAAACAGGTTTCCATTTTGCTAATTGCAAAAACTGTTCACGTAGGGGCGCCATTCGCAGCGATGTTCATAAGGACGACCTTATGAAAGCAGCCAGACACACTATTTATTTGTTCTAGAAAATAAATGTCTCAAACATTTGCAAAGTCATGAACATTTTTACAGTTTTACAATACTAAATGTTTTAGTATTTTTTTTAGTCTACATTCTTAGATAAATATAGACACAGCAATAAAAAAAAGCCAACATGGACGGCAAGTCAGACCACAGCTTTACAGAATACACTGTGTTGTTTAAGTATATGGAGATAACGAAAAAGTGTATATAGTTTGTACATTTTCATAGTTTTTATACATTTTCAAGTCCATTCAGTTTGTAAATATGACATTTATCTCAGTGTCAGTTTGCTAGCAGAGTAACTGTATCAAAATACAAAACTTTAGACTACACCAGTATTTTTCGTTTTACTTGTGAATCTAATCTGCTTATCTTCGTTTAACTTATTTGCAATCTGTTCTCAGGCAAAAATATTAAAAGTGCCCATATTTAGTTCAAATAACTTAAAATTATCTCACGTCTACAGCATAACTTTTAGACTAAGAAACAACTATTTTAATTAAACTTAATCAGTTGTTTTAAAAAAAAAAGAGCCAGTTGTGATTTCTGGAGAAATGTGACATTTGATTAAATGGAAGGCTCTTATAGTTAAGGCACTGGTGATATCATAGTGAGGTAAGATCCAGAAATAAAGTCTGGCCATGAATGTGTCCAATTGAATGACTGGTAAGTCAAAAACAATTTTTTAAAAATGGCACATTATTCATATCGTAACAACAAAACAAGTAGAACCAATACCAATGTCAAAAATGACAATCATTCTGACTCCTCAGAGGGATATAACTGATGGGTGGGTGGGTGATCTTTGTGGTCCAGCTGGGTGAAGGTATTTGCGGAAGGGATTCTCCAAGCTATGACCACTCATACTGTAAACACCACCTTCCTGTGTGACCACCAGATTTGATGTGGATTTCTGCCATGGTGGATGATCCAAATTATAATGGTATTCACTGCCAGGGAACGGCTGAGGAAAGTGTGACTTTTGTGGTTGTGGGATGCATGTAGCTTGTGTGTTTATATATGGGCCTGAGAGGGGCACTGATTCCAAATGAGGCTGGGAGTGGTGGGTGCTTGGAGGGATAGAATAGTCCTGCTGAAGACATCTGCAAAAGAAACAATACATTTAATGAGCACTACAATTACTTACATTTAGTGTAAGTGGGCTCCCTGGATTCTTGAGTATGTTTCCAGAGTGTGAGAACCAGAATAGACATTGTGAGTAACTTCAAATTGATAAAAACTAGAACCAAAATTACACTCTTGCATGTCAAAAGTGCAAGAGGAATTTAACAAGAAAAACATGCATCTGAACTTCAATTATGCCGGACAGGTTGGTGATGATGTTTTGGTCAAAGTTTTCACATGATTAATCTACAGTTAAATCTATCATTTACAAAATGTACTGAATTCTCCATTCTTATTTTATCATGGTGAGTCACTGACTCAGCTTTCGAGAGTAGTCCTTCATTAGATGTTACGTATGGTCCTGCATCATTTATTGTTTTATTAATTTTTTTACTATTTCCATTGCAAAGATACGTGCTGTGCCTATTTTGGCCTGTGTGTAGTTTGGTCAGTGTGTGTTTACGCAGATATTAGGTGTAATACCTGCATGTTGCCTGAAGATCACTCAGCAGGTGTGGCTGGATCCTATGTACAGACTGAGGTACAGGGTGCAACGTGTGCTGTTTTGGTCGAATCTGGTTATTGTTGTTGTTATTATTGTTATGACCGCCTTCATAAAAGAAAGCATGTCTCTGTTCCTCCAAATCCCTGTGCTGCCAAAGTTCTGCAGCTTCCCTCTTCCTCTCTCTATGACCACACAGACACACACAGAGAAACACAAACACACATCAGGTAATCAGTTACATTTTGCACAACCCACCCTGTCTCACATTCTATCTCCCCAGCTTTTACACCTTTCCACCTCCTTCATACTTAGCTCCACTTCCCTCCCTCATTCTCTCACTCCACAAATATTCTCCTTTCGCACCTTTCCAGTCGTCTTCTTTCCTCTTTCCTCACACACTTCAACAGCCATGAGGTGATGAAGATTATGCTCATGAAGATGATGATGGCTATGCTGATGAGTGATGCAAACAGAGCTACTTGAAAGCCAGTGTCTTCATATCGTGTGAGTTCTAAAAGGAGGACAAAGAAATATTTCAATGCAAAAAATAGGAGAATTGAAAGAACAGCATAGGTAACTGCGAAGTAAAGTAGAAGGAAGAATATGTTTTCATATTTTGGATCAAAATATGCCTAGTCTTGTCATATCTGTATATTATTTTTTAGTCACAAATTAGGAACAATGTCCTGATACCTAGAGGACATTTTTTAAACAAATCAGCAAAACTCAATGTGCGCAAAAAGAACAAAAGTGAAAAATAAACACATTTCTAATTTTGTGTTGTTGTTTTACTAAATTTAGGCACATTAAAAAAATCCACCATCTTTAGTAACAACAGCGTATTTCATTTTTCATTTCACAGTGTCATTTTAGATTAAATCAAGACTGATTAGGAATTAGAATATTTTTTATGGTCACTACAATGATCACATGAATCGACTTGTAGTATGATTTCATTAACCCAATGATAGATATTAAAATATGGTAAAAATTAATTATCACATACTACACTCTGAACTTTAAATAAGGATTTTTAAGTATAGATCACAAAATTAGGTAGTTCTTAAGACCAGGTAAGTGAAACTGAATTATGTGGGATTCTATAGTGTTTAACACATACACACACACACATACACATCTATCTATCTATATATATGTGACTTACGTCTGCACTTAGGTATTCCTCCGTACCACTGTATGCCATCATGGTCCTGCACGCAGGAGATCAGGCCACCGCTGACAGCACGGTGCTTATAGGGACATTGCAACCTCATCACCGTGCCAACGCTTGTGCCATTCCCTACCTCTAGCTTTAGTGTACCCAAAGCTGGTAACGGTAATGGGGTACACTGACCTATGGGAAGACACAACCCTTAGAGGACAGAACACACAGCACTGGAATGCTAACCCTGAAACAAACGGAGGACAATAAACAGAACCACTAGATTACAGTTTCCGCAGGATATTTAGATAACGAAGCACTACTTCATCCACGGAATTTCCAAAAAATATCCTGAGAATGACAGCTGGTGAAAAGCCAGATTATTTTTGACATTCAGAAAAATACATCTTTGCATAAGATGTTTTGCAAGTACACAAGATGGATGTATTAACTTTAGGTATATGTTAGATTTAAATGTTAACTATTTAAATTAGTTTCTTACTGCTCCCTCCCCAGCACAATGGGCATGAGGAGATTATTTACAAAGAAGTGAAAAGTAAGTTGCGATTTCCTCACAGGACAGTTTTTTTTTTCCTATGGAAAGGTTAGGGCAGATAGCTGGCTAGTCAGAGTTAGAAGATCCTCAGCTAGCTTAATCCTTTTCATCCAAATTCAACCATTGCTTGGCATAATGGCATGTTGTGTTACAACTAATCAGAAAAAAAACTTAAGTAAATGCAAGTAAAATGCACTCCTAAAGTCATTGTCGGTGATAAATTGTCAAATTCATTTCATTATCTTAGCCATGGCAGTGGGTTTAATAACAGGCTGATGCATACATTGACTAGTTGAATGAGGACTTCTTTTTGATTCTGTATTTAAAATAGTCATTGGATCAAATGTTTACTTTGCTATGAAGCAGTAGGTTTCTAACAAGCTGTTAAATTGCACCAGAATGCAGGCATGGCATCGACTTAATTAATTGTTTTCTACATTTTCTAAATGATTTTTTTAATGTGTACCGACCCTCCCCATTACAACTGCTTCTGACACCTTTTAATTTTAATTGCCAAATTATCTGAAAAGTTCAACAATCACGCAATATTCACATTATTTAACGTGTTTCCTATAATTATTCAAGAACGCTTACTACCATGGAAACGCTGGTAATTTGAAGCTTTACTAAAACTCACATTTTTAGATATGAAGTGAGAGGGCCTCATGTCTTATCACTCAGCTCGTATGTTTTCCCTTGATTAGGTTCTTTTTCGCCTCAAAGTTTTCTCACATTCAGGGAGATGTAAATAAATAAGGCTATATAAATAAGAGACAGAGTGACTGTCACCTTCGATCTACAATTAAAGGTGACAATTTGGAATTGCAGCGAGAGTCTAAAAGAATCTGTAGAATAAAGTAAATAAAACACCTAAAAGGTCTTTTGACACTGTCTTCTGTATCTGTATCTAGATGTTCCGTGTTTAACTAGATGACGCAAATGCAGCAGTCGTAGTCTTCATTTCGAAACTTGCGAAAATGTTTTCAGCTAACAGTGCATGAGCTACTGCAATTTCCGTTTAAAACCATTTCCGGTATCTTCCGTCGTAAAACTTAAACCCCAGCATTAATGACATTCATTTTAAAAGCACAGTCTATTTATTTAATTAAATAACGTAATTATCTCCCTCAGTCCACCATCTAATAAAGTTGCATACAAGTCCTTACTGTAAAGTTAATGTCAAACAACGGAAATCTTCTAAAGCCATTAAAGAAGTAAAAACTAAAGACGTAATTTAATAACACTAGCAAGCAATTGCCAAGTTTAATTAGAATGAACTGTGTAGGCAAACGACAAGAAGATTATCAGTAAATCAATGTACAGAAACATTTATATTAAATTTAGCAAAAACTTTCCTTTTTATAGCTGCATTTATATGTACATGCATGTTACTGTACAGAAGTCTAAGAGACAGGAATGGCAACCTGCAGAATGTCAGCAGTGGTACCTGTTCGGTTACGTGTCTGGCTCCCGTCCTCCTGAGCGATTTTAGACGCGTTGAACGATGCCATGAATGCCCATTAAATCCTCCACCTGCCCTCGCGTCTAACCGGGAGACTCACGCGACCGCCCGGTCCTCCAGCTGAAGTCAATGCTTCTGAGACAGGGAGAGAGAGCGAGTGTTTGTGTGTTTGTGTGTGTGAGTGTGTGTGTGTGTGTGTTTGTGAGAGAGAGGCACGACCAATTAACAGCCGCCCTCCGCGAGCACTTTCCTTTACAATGGTGTGCAGCGGCGCGTGAGAGCTTACAATCTGCTTTGCTCGTTGGGCGGAAGGGGCGCGCGCGTACTAGAGCTCACGAGGGCACGGCGTCTCGTCTGGTCTTAGTTTGGAACAACTGTCTGTCGGACGGCGCGTCTCAGACGTCAAGACAAGGATGTGGAAGTAAAGACTGGTGAAAGTAACTAATTACAGCTTACTAATTCTATAATTAATGAGTATATTTTAAGTCTGGTTTTGTACCTGTAGGTGTACCAATTAAATAAGTAATTTTCTTTACTAAAATCACATTACGTTACTGAGTAGAATTCGAATATCCAAAGTCTGACCGGCATTTCCGACCTGTTCCCGAGCTGCTCCCGGGATGGCGCTTGGCTGACCGAACCCTCACCGGGACTCTTTGGAGATGCCCCGAGCTGACACTGACCATCTCGACCCTACCAAGCTGACGCTGATCAACCGAACTCACCAGGAGTCCCGGAGACGTCCTGAGCTGACGCTTGACCTTGTCAACCCTCCCGAGCTGATCCTGACCCACTGAACCCGCACCAGGACTCCATGGGGACAGCATCATGAAACCAACTGGGATTGGACCCTATGGACGTCTACTGACTTAGCAGCACAATACTGAACTAATTTCAGCTTAATGTTGCTGAGAGGGTCCTGCAAGTGGCCCATCAACAACCCGGGATTCGAAATATCCCTGGACTATTTTTGTATCTTTGCTTCTTTAAATAACTAACAACTCATCTTGAACTATTGCTTGTTGTACATTAAATGTTCGTGCACCCGGTCGCCCAGAGGAGGATGGGGTCCCCCTCCGAGTCTTGGTTCCTCTCAAGGTTTCTTCCTATTAGAGGGAGTTTTTCCTTGCCACTGTCGCCTCAGGCTTGCTTGCTGGGGGGTTTAGGCCGGTTATATGTAAAGTGCTTTGTGACAATGACTGTTGTTAAGAGCGCTATATAAATAAATTTGAATTGAATTTCCGTAGCTAATAAAAGATCAGACCGCAAACAAGTAAAGGTTAGAGTAATCATTATCGCATCAGAAGTAATTATAAGAATAACGGTATCAATAGATATCAGACGCGAATCTGTCGGGAAGTGGCACAAATAAAGCTCCCAACTGGGCTAGATTTTGCCAATGTGAAAATAAACGTGGTCAACTTGGTCCCTTGAACTCGAACCTGAAGAGAAAAGAATGAAAATGTTTTGTGGTGATTACAGACATACACACTTAACACAAATCTCATTCACTTTTCGGCAAAACCACACTTTTTTTGTATGCAGTGTACAAGTGAATTTTGTCCATTCTTTTTAAACAACATTGCGGCCTAGTATACTATATACACATTATTGACAATGCTGGAATATTGGATTCAGCGAACCCAACTGTGCCCCTATGTGATTAAAAAGAGTTATAAATAAATAAAAAATCAAACTACAAAAATGTCGTGAAAATGTTTGTGTTGATGTTTAATAAACATTTTAGTCAGGCCTTTAACATTTTAATCAGACCTTTTCGTAAAAATATACTCAACATGTGCATTTGTTCACAGCATTCAACATAATATGAGTAACTAAGGACGGCACGTGTTAATATTATACATGTTTACATATCTTTGTTTTTCTTGAAACTTTCACTGTGTCAAAAGTGAATGTGTTAAAATTAAAACAAGAAACGCTGTCCCAAAACTCACCCATTAATGTGTAAGAATGTGATGTAATTTGTGCCTATTTTAACACATCTTTTCTAAGAATGTAGTACTCGGAAGTAGTATTTGAGAAGAATACTTTCTACTTTTACTTCAGTACTTTGTATACACCTGTGCCTTTACTTGCAATTATAATTTTAGAAATGTTGACTTTCGTAAGAAGGTTTCGCACCATCATGGCCAAAACAGAGAGACTCAGGAGGAGTTTCTATCCTCAGGCCATCCGTTTTCTAAACCAGGACATGCCTTTCTAAGTCTCAATACTGCTATTACATACTGCTAATACATACCTCATATTGTTATGATCACTTATACTGTCTGCCACATTTTACTGTCTTAATTCTGCTATTACATACTGCTATATAACCTCAAGTGTGACGATCATTTATACAGTTTCACTGTCCAGATATCACATGCTTCTACTCTGTCTGCTACGTACAATGCTGCAGGTGCACTCGGCACTTTAAAATGCATCCCATTGCACCTGTCATCTGTCTTAGAATAATTTTGTAAACTCAGGATAACCTAACGTCAATACACGTTTTTATTTAGTATATACATGCACATGCACATACACCTGTACCCAGCTTGAGTCTTAATTACAATTGCACTCCATGCACATATGTAACTTTATGTACCTTTTGTATATAAGATATAGTTTTATTTTTTTGTCTTATTCCCTGACCTCCTTATTTAAGTTTATATTTGTATGTATTTGTTATTTTTTCTAATTTGTGTAACTGCACAGTTAAAAGGGCGGATCAGGATCAGGATCAGGATACATTTCACTGCATGTTGTACCTGTATAATTTGCACGTGTCAAATAAAGAATCTTGAATGTTGAATCTTGAAGTACAAACAGTCAGTACTCTTTCACTTTTTATGAAAACCGCGACCGCAACACCATCACACTGCGTGCGAGCTCACGCGCTAAGTATAAATATAGGGAGAGTGTCTCCATGAGTGAGTTACTGAAGTGGCAGCTATTTCTCGGCTCTTCTCTGCTGTTTGCATGAAATACAACTCACGACGCCTTCGTGTACTTTTGTTTACGTCAATGAAGAATTACTTATAGTGTTAGGAGTGACTGTGCCTGAGGTCTGGGCGTGGTCATGCTTATTTCTCTGGTTGAGTGAGTAGATAACACGTAGTAGAACCACTCATAATGGTGGAAACAGCTTCTCGTTTGTACATTTCAGAAATATTGTATAGATCACTAGCAACAAAGTTTTACAGTAAACATTAGAAGTAAAGATAAACCAATACAGATAAACTTTATTTTAGGCACATTCAATGCATTCAAATCTCTACACCTAACTTCTGTGCAGGAGGTAGCAACTATGTAATCAATAGCCATACAGAGGCTGCAGTGTCCGCTGTATAATATGGAATGTGTATGTTACTTTTAAAGATTAGATAACACAACAATTGTCAAATTAAATTATTTTGCTTCCAGCTGGCCCAAAAGTCAGTCGGCCCACTGGGATTATTCCAGATTTGCCATTCTGGCTTTGGTAGCCTCTCTTGCTTGATATTGCTTTTACACAAAGCAATCCATCAATATTCTTTTGTCCAACCCCAATGCAAAACACTTTCACCTCCATGTTTGACCGAAGGTGTGCAACATTCTGACTATGGCTTTTCTTCTGTTCACTTATGGACAAACTCTTCTGTATACTTTCTTCTTTCATGTGCTTGATGTATTGTAAATGAACAATAAAAACCTATTTAAAACTTGACAATTGTAAAAGGTGTTTCCACTCTGACAGGCATAGGAATACCTTCATAAAATAACATTTTAATCAAGGAACATGGAACGCAAAATATTACAAATGTTAATATTGTCTTTTCCAGATATCATCTGTATATTCAAAATATGACAGGTTCACATCACTTGTTATTTTACATTTTATACTTTTTACATTTCAAAATCTATTTTCCTCTCATATTTTTGTCAGGTGTGAACCCCTCCTACAAACCACAGCTGTATATAGTTGCAGGATGCTTACATTTGGTATGTTTTTTGCCTACTTTGAGGTATTTTGCATAACTCTATCAGTTTTTAACTGTGAGTGTCACAGATATTTGTTATGTCTTGATACGCATCTATATATAAATGGAAAACAACTCACTTTGCTGCCTTGTTGCTTTGCCACATCAAAAAAATATTCTACTGAATCCACCCCACCATTTGCAGCGATAAGACCTGTATCAGTGATAGGCTCATATTGGCCCATGTTTCCAAAACAAGTATTAAAAGAGGAAACCAGCATCAACCAAATAAAATTATATTTCCCAGACTTTTGTATCTACTTGCTGTTTGGAAGACACCTCTTTAATTTAGGTCATTTTTTATGAAACAAGTAAATATTATGAATTGAGAGCCCATTGTAGGGACTTTTGAAGTATTTTCATTCATTCCAGGTGGAACTTTTTCATTGATCCAAGGTACAATTCCAATGGTTGAGGATTCATTGCATTCATTTATGGTGGTGCGCATGAAACTATATGCTGTAATCTAACTAGCCTGTGCACTGTGGATTTGCATTCACCATGACATCTTATGTACCTTGTAACATCTAAAATATCCATGTCCCAGGTGAGATTTATCTTTTCATTAATTGTAAATCCTATTTTACAGTAGTTTGGTAAATCAAAATATCATACGTCACACATGAATGAGCTATAACTTGACCTCTTTACTGGGTCAGAAATATTTTACAACTTCCCAAAAATTTACTTAAGTAGAACCTCTGCACAAAAGCCACACAAGCATTGAAAAAAGAGCTCACTTCCCTGTTGTGCAACACATTGCAGCTACACATTGGCACCCTGGATAGGTTACATAGCTGAAAGATTTTCTTAATTGTATTACCGTTGGACGTCACTGTACAATGTGTAGGGAAGAATACAGGGCACACGGCCTATTAAACCAAATCAACAAGGTCCTCTTTAGAACCGTTGCCATGGCAACAGTTCATTTCAACCAGTGGGATTTCTGTCATCTGCAGTTCGAGCTTCCATGATGCATTACAGGGTTACAGATGTCACAGCAGATGGATTTATCTGCTTACTGAAATACACACAGGCACACATGCAGAGTTTCAAACACAAATGGCACAGAAATATGGGCAGGAAAAAAGCAGATTAAAAGAGAGTGGAAATAACTACAGTGGATTTGGTTGATAAGAAACCCCAGGTATACATGAGAGACAGAGTCACAGATGTTCTTCTGTCCTTGTCCCTCTCTGACCTAGTGACCATGCTGTGGGGAGCTGCTCGATCACACTGCTAAATACAGCCGTGCAGTAGTGTAGAGCAAGCAAGGACACACCAGCATCTGGTCACCCCATTAACTTTCATACAACACACACACAATCCAGTACTTATACACACATACATGTGCCACTGGCATTAAGCTACTGAAGCACTAACGGGAAGTCTAAATTGTCTTTTTATTATGACCAATTTAACAGTTAGGACATCTGAACGAAATCCAAGCAGACATCAAAGTCACCATAGTTACTAGAAGACAACACTTTTTCGGTTTTAGCAATTTTGTTGTTGGACTTGATTGAACTGTTTGTCATCTCTCACTCAGTGACTCAAACTACACGCTTCTGCATTTCTCTTGATGCTTTGCATTACACTGAGGCAGCGAGACAACAGGAACTCTAGCCATATCCTGTTAGGAGAGAAACACCTAGCAGTTACGCTTTACAGAGCACAACGTGGGCATAACTAGACTCACACAACTGCTCTTTGATGTGGTGGTATTGTTTATGAGATCTTCTTGAGATTATTTCTTGAGAATCCTCAAAAGTAACAAAGCACAAATTAGTTGATATTATTCATAATAATCTGTCAGTAAAATAACAATACACAAGTTTAAACAAAAGTGTGTTGGCTAACTATGAGTACCTCATCCAAACGGTATCTATTAAATGACACAGTACATACACAGTTATATTCAGCAGCTGTGTACATTTCAACTTATATTTAATAAGTTTGGTGTTTATTCAGCTCAGGATATACCGAAAGTCATAGGTTAATATCTACACAAACTGCAACCTCTAAGCAAACAGTCTACGAGACAAACCCCCTACATGAGGCAGAAACATCAAAGAAATGAAATATAATGCTTATATTAAACATGGACACCATGTTCTTTTATTTAACAATATGCTAGACACAGTTCCTTTCGCAAGCATTTCTGTTTAAAAAAAAAGAATACAATAATACTGGTTCTGTCGCCAGTGTGGGTTCAAATCAGTACACCATGACACAGAACACTTCAGGGTTTTTAAAAGCAAGACACATAAATATGAGAAGCTGTTTGATCCATCTTCAAACTCTCAAGCTCATAGTACTCAGAGAGCAGTACTGTTTTTATACTCGCAGTACCAATACTAACAGATACACAGCACATGTACTGAGGGAATAAAAGCATGTTAGATGTGTTGAATGGTCACAGAAAAAGAGAACAATAGGAGAAGAGGCTGGAGAGAAGAGCTAAGAAGGAGGTTGTGTTAACAGTATTCAGTGGCCTGCCACCTTTGTTCAACGTACTTAAAATGAAACTTCCTCTTTCAGAACACTTCAGAAAGAGGCTACAAAACCACAGCATGGTAGAAGAGCAGAACTCGTGCAGGCATATAGGTGAACAAAAACTACACATGAAATAAAGGAAGTTTTCAGTTCGAGGCAACATTGCAACAAAGGTGAAGTGTGAGTTAATGCTTAACAAATATCATTTACAGGAAACCTTTTTTTAAAAAATCATAAAAACATCCATTTTATATTTCTCATAAATCCACAACAACTTTTTCTATTATGATACAAAAAGACTTGGAATGAGTCTTAAAAAAAAAGAGAGAGAGAGAAAGAACAGTGCATCAAGGAAACAACAGAACACCAGCACAAAAAAACGTAGCAAAATGTGTTGAAACAGTGCATGAGTTTGTGGGTATGTGTGGGTGTTCTTCCTGTGCTTCTGTGGAGGGGACAATTAATACAAGTAAAGTAAAGAGGAACTTTCTTACACAAAGGAAAAATAAAAAGTGCTGAGCATAAAATCACTTCAAGTAACGAGTTCTTTGCAGAAGACGACATTCAGCATCTGGGCTCTTCCCAGTGCCGACTCGTCTCACTGGCTATTCCGGTGTTCCGGCAGGTTGCCCGATATTTCCAAAGCCTCTCCTTTTGCGGCGTGCAGCAGAAGCTCCGCCCACTTGGCCAATAATTCTGGATCCTGAGAGCTGAACAGCAGAGTGTGCTGGGAGAAGCCGAGTTTAAATAGATGCCTGCCCTCCGATTTCTCTGAGGGCGAAGACAGCGGGCTCACTTCACATCCAGGCAGAGGGATTGTCCGTGCACCTCGCAAATCCTGGGTAACAATACAACACAAAGCAAAACTTAGGAAAAGTAGGCATATCTCTTGTTTTTGTCAAAAAACAGAATCAGAAAAACAGCCATTTAATGCTTTGGATTTATACATTATTGGCAAACTATGCTTTCGTATGTAGAAAATCTAAGTATAAAATACCCTTGAACGTCAATAATTGCCAACTAAACAACAGTCAAGATGCAAGTTTCTTCCAAACATTAAATATCAAATCTTTATGCTTATTAATGCTAAATTATAGCCACTGAATTATTAGACCACTAATACTTCACTAACAGACTCAATAAGTAGATACCTCTATAGATAATAAAACTCATGTTACGGCTGTGATCCCAAGTTTACACTCTAGTGTTCACCCCATACAGCATATTTGCAACACAGTAAAATGCACTTGTGTATGAATAATTGCTGAGTAGAATGTACGTGTTGCAGAAGAGAGGAAAAAATCTCTGAAATCCCAGTGTAAGGTTGCTATGGTGAAATGGATGGAAGATTATTAGTCATTAGCCAACAAGTTAAAAAAAGAAATAAACAGTAACATATGTGATGAAGTAAAGAGTAAAGGCAGAACTTGTTGCACAAGAAAAGTTGTGGGACGAGGAGGGTTAACATGAGATGAGAGGAAGAGACAGACTCGGATAAGTTACAGCCGACACCAGACATGAGACTCTACAATCCATCTGACCTCAATCTGCTTGAAGGTGCTTGCAGGCCCATGTACACACACACACACACACACAGACACACACACACTTTACCTGACTGCCAGTCTGCAGGTAAAGCACTAGTGGTTCAGCTTTAGTTATAGCTGCCCAGGTCTTCGTCCAGCTCTTCCCTTTCTCCTGAACAAAGAGCTGACTGCACAGTACACAACTGTCGCCCATTAAGGACATCTGCTTCTGAAACACACACGCACACACACAAATCATTACACAAAATAAACACAACTGTATCGGTACATGCCAGTAGGGGACCTCAGGGACCCAAATTTTATGGTCAACTACACAATTTTCCACCCACGGGGTGGAAGTAACGATCACAACTAGTCACGGTTCTGTCACTGAGTAGTTTTTTTTCAGGTACCTCTATGAGTATAGTTTAAGCGTCATTTTACTTGGATTTGAGTTCAAAAATATGTGATTAATCTCCTTTTGACCAACAGCTAAAAGTAACCTGTACTCTGAACAGTTTTGGAGATGAGTACTTTGTAGCTTTTTTGAATAGCAGTACTTTTACTTGTGATTGTGGATTATTTCCAGTGTTGGGCAAATGACTTCCAAAATGTAAGCGATTATAGATTACTAGTCAGTGTTATTTCAAAACAACTTGTTACATTACAATATTACTGTCTCTGAATTATACTGTGTAACAAGACTCCTGCATTACTTTTGAGAAACTTGCACCAAAGTAACTGCGTTAGTTAGTTAGTTAGTTAGTTAGTTAGTTAGTTAGTTAGTTTACTGCAGCTCATTACACGTACATCCAGTGGAGGTGTAGCATAATGACTGTAGTTATACAGTCTGTAGGAAATAACTCTTTTAAATAGTATAACTTATATAGTCACTTTAAAACATCAAAGTAGGTAACAAAGACTAGAATATGGTGTTTTTCGGAGCCCGCTTGTTTCCACGTCACGTTAGGGCCACGCTAAAAGCGCAAAGCGTCTCACCTCCAGCGCCGTCTTTTTCTTGGCCTCAGCGACGCCACCTGGTGTCCCGTCGGGTCCCTGCGTCTGCTCGTAGCACTGTCTGCACATGCGCGTGTTCTTCCCCTCCCACACCTTGGAGCATTTCCCACACACCGCCTACAGGGGGAGCCAAACACACTGCTATCACAAACAGAGAACCTTACCTTCCCACTCAGCAGAGGGTCTAACCCAGAGCGACTTCCATCTCCCACTTACAGGGGCACACTCTTTGGAGCAACTTGGGGTTTGCTCAGGGGCCCAATGGTGGTAGCGCCAGAGGTGAGTATCTTACCACTGGACCGCCACCGCCCCATACTTCTTATTCTTATTATCTTGAAATGGTCGTTAAGTACGTCCACTCAAATGTCCATGCGTAAAGGATGTTTTTAGTGCGGCTGGAAGCCAAATATGGAAATTTAGGACACAGCTGTCTTTACCCAACAAATCTAATAAGTACATACAGTTCATTATGTACAACCGGATTTACCATGTTTTGGCTGAGCTTAATGGATTTGACTTACTTTCCAATGTGATAAAAGAAATATTTAAAAGATATAGATTTATCTTTCTATCTAGCTATATACAGTATATGTAGTAGCATAATGGTTAGGAAGTTCACCCCGTTTGCCGGTTTGAATCCCGGATCGGCAAAGGTACTACTGAAGTACTCATGAGCCAGGTACTGTCCCCAAGTACTACTCCCCGGATGCTGGGCACGTCAAATGTGTCAAATGCAGAAGTCACATTTCGTTGTGGTGCACTGAGTGGTGTGCTGGGCTGTGGTGTGTTTGCAATGACACTTTCACTCATATTTCTCTCTCTCTCTCTCTCTCTCTCTCTCTCTCTTTATATATATATATATACACACACATACATCAACTTGAGGTCTTGCTCAGAGGCCCAAAGGCAGCAGAGCTACAAGAAGGGAAGAGTTATGACTAACACACTCAACTGGAGTATGCTTCCAGAGAATCAACACTCCCTGGCATCAATGTGGCCACATCTCAGTGTAAGGAACAGGCAGGCAAGAAAACAAATATACACTGATTTTTAGTGTAACTGTAATCCAGTTGACCAGAACAGCCATAGTACCAAAATTTCAGGTTCTTTAGATTTGCTCTAGAGCTGTAATCATGACATTTACTAAAAAAGTAATAGAAATGCGTTGTATAACTGCCATTATATCATTCAAACCTGAACACACACACTCACCGCTCCACAGCTCTTGCAGTGGTGCTTGCGTTTGGTGAAATGGAAGGCCTCGTTACACCCTTTACAGGTCTCTCTGTCTCGCTTCTTTGAACTCCTCTACAAAACACAAAACACAAAAATTTACATTTTGTGTCGATAAACATGCATATTAGCATTGCCTCAATGTGTATGTATGCCCTCAGATTTGCACATTTGTCTCTTACCCTCTCAGACACACCTCCATCGGAGTCTACATACGTATTACTCAGTGGACCCTGGGCAGACGAAGGAACATGTGGTTGGTTACTATTCAATAAAACTTTGAAAGACGCTGATTCATGCAGATAAAACACATTTTCCTTTGGTAAATATACAAATCCCTAGACAGTCTGTCAGCTTTACTGAAGATGGCATTACCTTTTGAAGGTATGTTAGTGTTTTTGTTCAAATTTGTATGCACAAAAAAGCTGCACATCTAGCATGGGCTGCTCAGTGGAAGACAGGGATTAAAAGAGGAATAAGGGAATATTTTACCGGCGAGTCGGGCATATGTTCATCATCACGGGACAATGAGCTGTTGAAGGCTTTGTTAAAGGTCTCAGTGTTCTGTTTGTGTTTATTAATGGTGGCACAGATAACCTGGAGAGAGAAAAGAAAGAGATTTATACAAGAAGATTAGCTGTTTTTCTGTTACAGCAAAAGTTTAGCTTTGTATTGTATGTATTTGTATTTGTATTCGCATTTGCGTAAGCTCTTGCATTTGTGTGGGTGTGCTTGTTTGTGAGTGGGGATTCTGTAGATTCTAGCGCTGTACATTGCTGTGGCTTTTTAAAACCACAAAATACCACTCTCTCACACAGACACACCTCCTTGGGGCACTTAACCATCTTACCTGGATCCAGTCTTCCTTTTCTTCGGCAGATCTATTGAACAAAATATGAAGAAAATAATGATTTCAAGCATCAATAATTGTAATAAATTCAATGAATGAATTACATTTTATGATTTAAGTCCATATCAGAAAAGAAGAAAACACTGGCTACGTCTACAATTACATTTGTCATGTTCTAATCCAGAGCACCTTCCATTTCTCAATTACAGGAACAACTTATCACAGCATTCCCTTTTATGACAAGTTTTCTGTAATTGACCTTAGAACAGCTATTAGAAGTGTGACGGCATCTCGTGCCACAATATTAAAATGTGACGATATTTCTCGTTGAGGTGAAAGTGCACAGTGGAACTTTCACGAGCAGAAATCTGGCAGCTCGTACAAACTGCACGCCCTCTCCACATGGTACTGCGTTATAAATGTGCCAAAAAACAGCCAATCACAAGCTCGGAGAAAGCTGATTTTGTCACTAATACGGTTGAAATACAAACGCACATGATTTCAGTATGATGCCAAAAGAAGACGAGCTGGAGGTTACTTGAAAGAATTTTCAGTCAGTATCCTAGTCTAATTGTATCTGTTAATGTTCCCTAAATCTTTTGAGGGATTACACCTTTAACGTGCTTTAATTTACGCATTAATTGTATAATGAACGATCGGATTATTTAACCAGATTACTTAAACTTCAATTAGAAGTTAGAAGGTGATGCACAGTAAGAAGAGATGTGAAGAGATGCATCAAGAAGTCAGATGAGTTTCTAAATGTACCTTTTTGCATGTGATTTTTTAAAAATGTCTTTCAGTCAAGTAAACGGCCATATTCCAGTCATATATTTTATCACTGACTGGAATATGGACATTTATTTCACTGAAAGACACTATTACTTTAAAAGAGAGTTAAAATCTCATCTCGTCTCATCTCGTTCCAGTGAGCCCAATCTGGTGAATTGTCTCGTCTCGTGTCTCATCACATATAATAACCATAAAAGTCAAGCATCTTTAAAAAAAAAAAACTTTTATATATTACTGTTATGAGCGCATGCAGGTCGTGGACATACACACACACCTGGCCTGCAGTTCAAGAGAGCGTTGCTTGCCAATGATGCCGAAGGTATGAGGAAGGTTTTGCTTTACAGTCTCCTGAACCTGAAAGGACAACGATTTATTAGTTCTCAGCAACCTCACTACTTTTTGTGTGTTCATGTTCACGCATCAATGTCCCCCTGAGGGACAACGTTTCTACCTCCATGCCTGCAATGTCAATCCTCTCTCGAACGCTGAACTTTTGTCCCATCAGCCTCAGCTTAGGCACGCAGTACAGCAGCATGTTATTGAACTGTTATGGGAACAACACATTCAAAAAGAAACATTAATAATCTGCAGCCCCCGATGGCTCATAGTCCTGACTTGAACAGCAGCAGCAGTCTCACCAGATAGAGGTATCGGTCCTGAGCCGTGCCGTTTTTGGCCGACATTTTCTTTATGTGGCCCTCTTTGATAAGTTCATTTGCTGGATTAACAATGTCTTCCTCACCGTCCAGGCGCTCGTACACCTCCAACAGCTTGTGCATCTTTTCCTGCGCATACACACGAAATGTACACTGTACTTTAGCTGGGTTTCACTGAATTTGAAGTTAACAAAGTTTACAAAGAAGTTAACAAAAAAATTCACAGTTGCTGCGTTGACTTGGAAGTTAAATATCATCAGTGTCAAATATAAAATATATTTCTTTTTGATTCTTAAAAATGCACAGTGACTCTTCTGTTACTTGAGAGTCAGACACTGTAAGGCTAAAACAAGAAGAACTGGTCTGAATTTATAAACTAAAAAGGCCCCAGCCTCGAAACATGACCAGGGTAATTAAACAACGACGTTTTATTACCTGATTTATTACAAGAAAGCATCGAAGAAGAAAGAGGGTACGAGAGGGAAGTGAGAAAATGATTAAGTGCGCATTTGCCTAAAATATAATTATCTGTCAACACAGACAGGAAGTGGAAACAGCACATCCTGTCTGACAGACACACAAACCTTTCGGCGAGAGACGACACGACAAAGTTGCACTCACCATCTTCTTGATGGCAGCATTAGAATGGTTAGCTGCTGTCGAGATCAAATCCAGAGCCTCTGCAAAAAAAAAAAGAAAAAAAAAAGAAAGGTCAACACACACACACACACACAAAGCTATATATTCAACACCGAAAAGAGGATTAAGCCGTCTCAATGGTTTATGGCTGTTTCTACAAGAATTTTAGTCTGTCTCATTTGCTATCTCTTTCTTATTCATGCACACACACGTACAGACAGAGAGAGAGAGAGAGGGAGCAGAGAGAGAGAGAGAGAGAGAGAGAGAGAGAGAGGGAGCAGAGAGCGAGAGAGAGAGAGAGAGAGGGAGAGAGATATAAACAGTGAAAGTTGGTGGAAATGACCTTTTATGGTTAAGGGATTGGGGTTAATTGTGACCTGTCTGCTATCTGGTTCATATGAAACCGTCTTGCACTTTGAATTTTAGGCTGCAATTTATCTTAATAACAGCTCGGGTCTAGAGTGTCTATATAAACGAGTGCTTAAATGGAACGTTTCTGTAGAAAGTCCCCTGGCAGAATATTTACCTGACATGACTGTGTATCGAACATCTTTTAAAGTCGATTGCTAACTTATGATGAACACAAGCCGTTTTCTTTGCCAGGCCGTTAAACCACCTTCATCTTTTATTATTATTATTTTATCCTCACATTTTTTTTTAATTGTGAAAGTGAATGATTGTCATTGTGAACACAGCACACAGTGCACCACAACCAAATGTGACCTCTACATTTAACCCATCCGTGAAGGAACAGTGGGCAGCTAACAAGCAGTTGGAAAGCAGTGCTTGGGGATGGTACCTTGCTCATGAGTACCTCAGTGGTAACTTTACCAGCCCTGGATCCGAACCTGCGACCTTCTGATCACGGGGCGAACACCCTACCGTTACACCACCAACTGCCCCAATAATATTGGTAAGAGATTTCTCATAATACATTATTATATCAAAAGCTATCTGCACATACTCGATCCAACTTGAATGTTAGTCTGACTTTTTTATTAACAGACTGGACATAGAATTTCATATTGAAACTATTACTGACCTCATGCACATTCAGTGCAAAAGTCAATTCCTAGACCGTAGTTGTAGGTTAATACTGCATCCTATTTATTTTATATTTTATATTCTATTAATACCGTATATCTTCCAATAGTAGCCCCGGCGTTTATTCAAAAAACTATTCGGACGGCCCAGCGTTTAAAAGAGACCGGCGGTTGTTGGAGACCGGCTATTATTTGCCTCGCAGACGAAATGGTGATGGGTAAACGGGGTTCATTTGGCAGTAAAATACGGTATGGTACCGTATTTACGGCCACAAAATGTAGGCAACAACACCGGATGAACATTTCAGGATTTAATGAAATTATCAGTACAGCAGTACGGTATTATTGAAGCAGTATACGGTATTACCGTAAGCATGAAAAACAGGTACTGTAGACGTCTACTGAACTTTCTTGCCAATGATGCCACCAGCGTGATCTTTTACTACAGCCCGGCGCTTAAAGGAGACCGGCTGCTATTGAAGACCGCCGTCTATTTGTCGCGACATCTCTTCAAACCCGGCGTTTATTGGAAACGGGCGTCAATAAGAGACGGGCCCCTACTAGAAGACATACGGTATATTGTTTACTCAATGTGCCTCATATGTTCTTTCTATGTGTTGTTTGCTGTTACAGCCACGTCGTCTTGTCGCTCTGTATACTTGTACAGAACATAGCAGAGATGACGATGAAGTTTTGACTTTATCTATGCAGACTAATTTGTAATTTCTTGCCAACTGTTATTCTTGTTTCAGCTCGTAAATGCGCACTGGTGTGACGTTTGCCTGCTGGTCTTACTCTCTGCGTCCTTCCTGTCCAGCGCCTCATTTGGCAGCTTCTTCAGGTAGTCTTTGAGAAGCAGCTCATAGCGAGGGATTCGCTGCACCGGCTCCAACATGTGATGCTGCAACGTCAAGTTACCGCACACATCCTGCTTCTGCATTTTCACACAAACGAAAACACACATTGAGTACCCATTGACTTGTGGTATAGTTGGCGTTACCAAAAAAAACCCCAAAAGCTGTGAGTTACAAAAGTTGAGCAAGTAAACAGAAACACATACACAGGTCAGATCATCGAGCTGCAAACACAGAGAGCTTTTTTGACGTTATTCCGTCTTATTGTGTATTCTTTTGCTTTGGCAGAACTGTAACACACCTTTCAAAGTACGTTCAAGTGTTATCAGGCTGTTTGAGGTTTTTAAGGTTTTTTAAGCGCAACAGAAAACAGCTGCCGATACAGTACTGCTGAGTCTCCAGTAATTAAATCAAAAAGGCATGTTTTTACTCTGCTGAGTGCTTCATCTGAGTGGAAATGAGGGATGGGCGATATATTCAATATACTCGATATATATCTCAGCTTGTTCCGCATGCGATGTAGTAAATCACTATATCATGAACACTGAGTACAAATCCTCACGTTAAAGTCAAACACCCAGCGTGCACTTCACTTTCGAGGTGGGCTTCTCTGCCCTCTCAAAGCTCACTCCCTCGCCCCATCCAGAAAACTCTCCTAATGTATACATGTTTTGTAGCGGAAGAGGAGGGAAGTGAGCGTGCAGAGAGAGAAGTGAATATCCACGTGATTTCAGAGACATTAATTGGAGATGGAAGCGGACGACTCGGTTTGCGAAGAAAAACAGCATTAATCTGTGCACAAAAAAATAGAAGTAAAAGCGGAAAAAAACGGCATAAATGACATTCTTGGCGATGTAAACGCGATGTGTCTGCGGGCGCTCGCGACTCTAATGTAGGAACTCCGTCACTCGCAAAAAAAAAAGAAGAAGCTCCAGTTCAGTCAAATCTTCTCCTTTATTACATACAAAATTTATAACAGCAATCAACGTTCTACTCGCAAAACAGCTATTTACTTGATGTTTTCAGTGTTTATTCTGGACGTACGTCCATCGCATTACTGTGTCGCGACTCCGAGTCATGCGCGGGGGACTGTGAAAAGCGAAGTAATATTTTTCAGGATATATCGTCCAGTCCTGCTTACATTGTATGTTACATGTAACATTCTGAATTCATCCCCCATGTTGATTTATAAAACTATGTTAATATAACATGTATCATAATATTATGTTAATATTAGGTAATAATAAATACTGGTAGATACTTCAGCTTAAAACATTTTAGGTTATGCAAAATTTAGTCAACGTGTTAAATTACTTAAAGCCTCACCTGAATATGCTGGACCACACTTTTAAACTGGGTTGATCGTTGCGTCCAGGTGTTGACCAGGTCCATGGCTCGATCAAAGTTTTTCACATATTCTCCGTACATCTTCATAAATGGAGCTAATTTCTGCAGGATGTCTCCTATGCGTGGGTTTGTGTTCCTGTAAAGCAAACCCACAAACAGTAAAGCATACATAACGCACATCTCACACACCCCCTTCCCCCCCCACAATAATCCCTGCTGTTAAGAAGTATCATCTCTCACTCTTCCACACTTCCACACACTATGAATGTGTAGAAAACACGGCTAAAACAGTCTCTCATGTTAAACTGATAACATCACAACCTCACGAACAGGCCCACGCACATTTATTTTGAGAGATGTCAATGGGGTAAATGGTTAACTGTAGCTCTATATTTTTCTTTGTTAAAATCATCACCCAGTAAAAAAATTTTTTTGTTTTTAAAGAACTGGCTTGATCACGCAAACATCTTACCACTCTTGTGTAATCCGCGTCTGTAGTTCCGGAAGTAAGAATTGGTGGTGGAAGCAATATATGGAGGAAATGTTAGAAAAGATGCCAGTGATGACTTCTTGTGGGATACCTGCCGCTGTTAACTTAGTACAGAACACCTACGGAGAGGAAGAGAGCGTGCGAGAGAGAGATTAAACAAATTTGACTGTAAGGAAATGAGTGATCTAAATACTCAGCATCCAAGACAGGTTGTAGACACACAACCCCGAAATCTGACAGTTTGCCGCGTGCTTATAAAAAGCCAGCTTTAGAGTAAACACGAACGTAAAAAGATTAAGGGAAAGTGTCGAGCTCAAGGGTTTAGGATGAAACTCCTCAAGCAAAGAGATCATAGAAATGGAGATCAAAAGAAGGAGAAGTGAGACTCCTGAAATAGGAAGCAGTGTTTGTAAGGCAGATATTTGTAATATATCCACTATGGGTATGTGTAAACGTGTGTGTGTGTGTGTGTGTGTGCAACCTAATCATGGTAAATATTTGAAGTACAACTGAATGAATTCACCTGAATGAGAGTGAGTGTGTACATGGTGTGGAAACGACTATAAACAGCACAAAGCATACAAGACCAGTAATAGCAAAGAGAGTGTGTTGAAACAGCGTGTGGGGTGTGTGTGTGTGTGTGTGTGTGTGTGTGTATGCATATGGGTGCGTGTGCATGTAGACGTGCATCTGCGCTCATTACCTGGTCCAGGAGGTTGAGTCTTTTCACATAGGCCTCCTCCGTGTGCAGTAGTTCTTGAGCAATGTTGAGCAGCTTCTGAGACTGCAGATCCAGAGATGAAGAGAAAGCTGAGATTACGAGACAGAATCCCACACACTAACATCTGCAACCATCACGTAACATTTAACTACTGAGCATAACATTCCCAAACATGATAAAAGAAAGAAATAAAGCAGCAAATAACTGTAAATGTAAATGTAGGGCATGTTGTAATCATCTGTACTGTGGGTTACAGTGGACGTTCAGCTTCAGCGTCCACGTGTTCAGAGCTGTAAATGTCTCTACTGACCATATGACCATCACTCGGACTGTGGAAAAGGTCTACATAGGGGTGGGTGTTGGCAAGGACCTCACGATACGATACGCATCACGATACACGGGTCACGATACGATTATATCACGATATACTGCGATACTACACATATTGCGATATTCTACAGTTCACGGAAAATGTAAAAACAGAGCTGAAATACAAGTTGCTGTGTACGATCTGGGGGGTCTTAATGAATCACATTACGTTAATAATTCAGCCAAAACAACATAACTAAGAGCCGAATTTGAACTTTATTGTCTTTGCATTTTAACACACTGAACTGGTGGACACCAAAAACGTAAAGATAAAGTGCAGAAGATTGAAAATAAGAAATTGTTGGGGTGTTGGTGGCCTACTGGTAGGACACTCACCTTTGGACCAAGAGGTTGTGGGCTCGAATCTGACCTTTGGCATTACCAACATTGGGTCCCTGAGCAAGACCCTTAACCCTAAGTTGCTCTCAGGGGAACTGTCTCTGAAATTAGGAAATGTAAGTCGCTCTGGATAAGAGCGTCTGCTAAATGCTGTAAATATAAATTTAGTGCCACCGACAAGTGCCATGTCAGTTATCTGAGGCTGCTTGTGGTGCATGATTCTCCCCCTCAGAAATATCGATTTTTGGAGCTAGAAATCGATTTAATATATTGTGAAAGGAAATATCGTGATATATTGATGTATCGATTTATTTTTGCACAACCCTAGTTCTACAGGTAAATATTACAACTAATATAACTTATTATGGTATTGTGACAGTGTTACTTACTTACATGTCTGTATTAAGTAGCCTATGTGTTAGTCATTTTTCTCTAATTCCTCAACTCAAGTCCAGTTGCATTTGTTGATTATGTCAGTCAAAGTTTTTATCAGTCGCAAGCACACCACTACGCCGCTACCACAGTGTCATTCTGCTTCACTATGTAGCAACTACAGAATGCTCTATCAAATGGAAGGCAGCTTGTAACAAACCACCACTGTTAGTGTTACCGGATTGTTCATTTAGGTTTTGAACGCAAATTAAACATTTATTTTGAAAACGTTTCGTACCTAAAGTATGCAGTTTGAATGACTTGTAGATTTGTAAATCTTTTGGCATTTGAAAGAGATTCAGGAGGAGTGTCATCCTTGGTAAATGCAAACAAAATTTAATAAATAAGATCAAATTCTTGATGTTGATGCATTGTGCATTGTGGGTTGTTAACCATTTAAAAGAACGCAAGGAAAATGTTATTTTCTATGA
Source organism: Distichodus sexfasciatus (assembly GCA_032718565.1). Classification (NCBI taxonomy): domain Eukaryota; kingdom Metazoa; phylum Chordata; class Actinopteri; order Characiformes; family Distichodontidae; genus Distichodus; species Distichodus sexfasciatus. Next base: position 956,979 of record JAVGVS010000115.1, read on the forward strand.
TTTTCTATTTTTAAAAAACGCAACGAAGTGTTTTTTTACTTTTACGAGACTGCCCATGTAAATAAAAAGGCTTTTTAAAGATTTTTTGCTACAGATAAGTGCCTAGGTCCTCTTTTGCAGTTTACTGGATTTTCCTCCCCTTTACCAAAGAGCATCTTGTTGTTTATTAATACCAGTTCCAACAAACTCTCCAATTATTCTTCCATTTTTAACGTTTCTGAACGCAAGTATGTTTATTCTGCATTTTTATGAATCATATGTATGTTCTGCATGTCTAATAAAGCTAAGGTGGTCACACACACACACACACACACATACAAGTATGACGCAGGACTGCGTATCTCAGGAAACGGGAGGAGTCGTGGAACAGAATGTGTACGGAGATATGTCTAACAAAACAAAATGATCTCCCTCACACAAACACACACACACACACACACACACACACCCATACAGGCACTGCAGGACTCATTTAGGCCGAATGGTTAAAGTGGCACTTAGCTACTCATCTCTGTAGCCTCTTGTCTCTATTCTCTCTCTCTCACACACACAGCGAATGTTCTTACCCACATCCTGTGTGACAGCAGTGTCATTAAAAAACTATCAGCATGTCAGCTCTCTCCCTCTCTCTCTCTCATACACACCTTTCCTCTGAGAAACTGTTACAGTCACAGGCAGGAAAGTCAGGAAACGAGGCGGACCTTACCTCAGCAACATCTCGTTCTGTGCTTATGCATGTACTGTATGAGCGCGGCTGCTGAGCAATGAACAATATGGGCGCACTGTGACAATTAAATCGGGGAGGGGGAGGAAAAAGTAAAGGGGTGTGTGCGTGTGTTATTGTTGCAGGAGAGCAAAGGTGTGCATCAGGCCGTTAGGGTGTGTGTTTTCTGGGTGTGCATGAGTATGTTTCTGCGCGTATGGGAGGCCCACAAAGAGAGAATGAAAGCTCCCTGACACACCTGGGCACAGGAAAACACATCAACACTCCCAAAGATCTTTGGTCCTTAATGACAAAACTCTGTGTTTGAACATAACCAGGACTACTTGCCACAAACCACAAACAGTAACACCAGTCAGGGTTGGCAAGAGAAAGGAGGAACTAGTGCAACTAAGGTAGGTGAGGGGACAGAGATGCTTCACACTCAGTGGGTTCATAAAACACACATACAAAACTGTTCCGACCTAAACAGCAAATAAGATTAATGTTAACAATTAGCAAAGAGCGCATGGGAAACATTTAGCACATTATTGTAAAATAAAAGAATACAAGGAAAAATTACGTTTAAGCTTTGTCATCGATTCAATGTTTCTAAAATCTACAAATGACACTGACAACATTCAGTAAGTTGTTGATTCTAATCTCAGTCCGAGACTTTTTCATTCTCGAGAAGCACAAAACTATGCCACGACGAGGGTGTCAGTACGCTGAAAACATTTTGTAGAGACTAAAAAAAATGACATAAAATGACTTTAAGAATTGAGCAGTTTGTCAGTATTATAAAACTGTCGAGTCAGATGTGAACACTAAGGTATTGTAAATATGTTACTACATCTTCTAGTGACAGATATTTTATACTGCCCTTTTCATTTCCTCACTTTAACTAAGAACACTAAGAATTCTCTTTTCAATTTCCAAATACAGACTTATACGATAAATAACATTTGGAACTGTACATGTCTGTGGAGTTTTTTAATCCAATATATAGATATGAACGTTTTCAACATTTCATCACATTTTTCATCTCATTACTACATAATGCCAACCAAAAGTACAATTTTATCATTATTGAGAAACTCCAATAAATCTGGGTAAGTCTGGTGAATGTTACATGTTACCATTAATAAGGTCAGAAAGTAAGAAAAATCTAGTGAGATTTTAGGTAAGTGATATTTTTCAGTATGATCATTGACTATATTCTATAAACACCTGACCAGAGGTCTAGGGGTGGACAGTCAAGTGAAAACACAATCGTGAGCATGTGGCGATGTCTAACTGTAGTTTTCCACTGTCTTTAGGAAGCGGTGTAGGTCAGCAAAACACGGAACAGAGCCTTCTCAGGCAAGTTTGCCCTCCCCCAAACAGAGAAGACAGGCAGGCAGGCAGACAGGCAGACAGACAGACAGACAGACAGGGCACAGCGACCTTATCTCGAACGAGGTGAAAAGGAACTCGCATTACACCAAACCATCAAGGACCACAGGGTTGTGTGTGTGTGTGTGTGGAAGATGTCTTGCTTGTCTAAAGCATCGTTTGTGAGCTATGAGAACCGTGAAAACCACACCAGCATCATCTCATGGAGGAAGTTAAGGTAGGGTAGGATAAACAGGAAGTGCGTTTATTACTCACTGAGCACCATTCCCCATAATACACACTTACCCTAAAATACTCTAATTGGACTTCATCTCAAATCTAAACCAACTGCTGCTGAATTTCACTGTTTATTAATAAGCCTTCCAAGCTGTTCCTACTGAGAAGCCAGGTATTTGGTTCATAACAGTGACGGAATTGTATGTACTGTTGGTAATTTTTTTATAATATACCGAACAGAAACCTCTAAGCTTGTTCCCCTTTAAGATCTATTATGTAATGGAAACCATTAGATACATTCCTACTTGGTTTTAATGGGTTTCTCAACAGGCTGGTCCACAAAGCAATCTTGTATGAGAAAGTGACGTAAAATATTCGCTAGGTCTATAAGAATTCAGAAAATGACATTAATTAACACTGAACAGTAAACTCCGTGCATTATGATAATGTGGCATAGTAACGTAAATTTGCCATTAATAAGGAAGAATGCGAAGGCCAATAGGGGCTGATTTATAACCAGCTCAACCAGCTCGAGTCCAGAAACGTTTGCCCTTGTGATGCTGAGAACAACACAATTACAAGACATTAATTAATAGACTCCAGAGAATTCTGTGTAAATCCAAACTGGGTAAACTCACCAGTGATGGTACGGTGTGTGTTGTGCTAAGGGAACTGTATAAGGTACAACAGCGTTACTGGTGTCTTTATAAATAGCACTGCGAGGCTGAACACGGTCAACTATCCCATAATTATCCCATAGTTATTTGGGGGGCTAACTTAAACTGCGAAAGGCAACAATCTACACAGTAAGGTGTCCTATTGAAGTGTGAGGGTATTACGCTGCCCCAATGCGTGTTTAAGAACACCGTCTTACTTTGACTTCCTGGACCTCTTCGCTGCTTCCTTCATCCATGTCGCTATCCTCATCCTGTGTTGAATCTCGCTTATTGCTAGCAGTGATGCAGGATACGCTCTCCGTTTCCGTGGTGATGCTGTCATTCCTCTCCTCCTCCTCAATGGGGCCCTCGTTAGGGAAGACCTCTCCCTCGGCGCCGCAAGACGGACTGTCAATTCCGCTGTCCCGGTTTGGAATCTTTCCGTTCGCTTCCGTTCCCTCGTTATCCTGCGCCTCACAGGGGACTCCAGTGAACTCCCCAGCATCGTGCTCTCCGTCGCTATGGTGACGGTCCAACTCGCTGAGGACGCGCTCAGCGTCGCTGTGATTACCCTCCGTATCGCTGTGGTTAACATCCAAGTCCCTGCTGTGCCGCTGCTGGTCCAGTTCGTCTCCGACACCTTTGTCTTTTGCAAAACCTATTCGTAAGCAGTCAAACGCTGTCAAATCCATAAGGTCTGATTTACTCGAAGACTCATCTGTGGAGTTCCCAAAATCTTTTATTCCTACTTCGTTGAGATCAACATGCTCGGTGATTTGAGGGGCAGATTCACCCAAACAGGTGGTTGCAGCCGCCATGCTGGAGTGCAGCTGGATGGGGCTCCTCGGTTGGACTCCCAGAACTGGGGCCCTGAGATGCAGCAAACAAACAGATGGACAAAAATAGACATTATTTGTTGTGTGATCAAAGGAAAAGTTTGGCCTCATCTTCATCTGATTCATCTGAAATTTTTTATATTAAAGAATATTTTAATTGTGACAATTCCAGAAATCACATACATGAAAAGAGAGAGAGAGAGAGCGAGAGAGAAATAAAGAGCAGGATGAAAGTGAGAGGAAAGCAGTTCAAGGTGAAGTCTGGCTTCTTCCTAACTGTTTATATTCCATAGTCGCTGCAAAACCATCACTGCCAAGAACGAGAGACCCACAGCACATACAGTAATACTGACCACAATACCGAATAGCTTCTCTCACACATAAACACCTGCCTTCACACATCACAAGACCAGAAGAAGAGGTACAACTAAAGCACCCAGACACACACATAAACTCTATTTCTTCTTACCTGGAGTTCTCAAACTTCTCAATCAGCAGACACACGGTTTTTGGAGGGTACTGCTGCTGCTCGAAGGCAAGTGCTTTGGGTTTGGGCGGCGGGATCGGGAGAGGCCGACTAGGTGCCGGAGGTATGCGCTGAGGCCGCTTTTGCTGCCCCACAGCTGGAAGACGTGCTGGTTTAGGGGGCACTAAAAAAAAAAAAAAGAGAGAGAGACAGAGAGAAAAAGAGAGGGAAGAACAGACAGGAGCGGCAGAAAAAAAAAAAGTCAGAAACGTCTTGCAAGCACAATGGACTCCATCAAGTAACTCCACATGCTCCAGAACGACAAAGTCTACATGTTGTTATGTCGAGAATCCGCTCTGCTGGCGCATAAAAAAAGGAAAAATAAGCGAAAGTAAAGGCAGATTAAAAGTGCCTGAAACAGGACAGATAGGTACAGATGCAGCCGTCCAAATGACCGACAACTTCCTGCTTCACGAACAGGAAGAGAATTCATTCAAGCTGTGGTTGCACAACTACACATTTACACAGACTTGCAACAAACGCACATCTTTAATTAGAAAACAAAGTCTTCCCGCACAAAGTCAGAATTTGCCAAGCTTATAAAATTAGCTGTAGTGCGTGTTTAATATAGTGCATGTGTGGTTGGTAGTCGGCGGGTAGCTGGAGACACACGAGATTCTAGTAGACTTTAAACTGCAAAATGTGTGCGAGCTGTCTCACCGAGCTCTGCTCTTTCCACTTCCTTCCTCTCTCTTTCTGTCTCCCTCTGTCTCTCTGTGACTATTTAAAATCGTGCAAGTTTACAAACACATGCACACACGAATCTACTGCATGCACTAGGATGGATGTCAGCTCGCTCATTACTAAACAACATTTTGAGTTTTTCTGGCCGTTAGTTTAGTAAAGGTAGCATTTGGAGTTTTATTTCCTTTTTGCTATCCAATAACTGTACCCGTGGCTCAAGCAACTGCCATAATTTTAACTGCACGCTGGTTTAAAAATGGTTTCTCTATGAACGGGTTATAAAGTCGTAACTGGCCCGCTATGAGTCCAGAATAGGACATGAGTCATGGGCTACCCTTACATTTACAGCATTCAGCAGACGCTCTTATCCAGAGCGACTTTCATTTCCTAATTTTAGGGACGGTCTCCCAAAGAGCAACCTCGGGTTAAGGGTCTTGCTCAGGGACCCAGTGAAGGTAACGCCATAGGCAGGACTCAAACCCACAACCTCCTAACCACTAGACCACTAGCACGCTTCCAATAAACACTGCAAAAGTGACCACATGTAAAGGATGGGTGAGTAAATGAAACATTTTTTAATATTAATAAACTGACGGGGTCAAGCAGTGGGGCCTAAAAGGGGTTGTTGTACACTGTGTGGTTTTCAATAATGACGTAGTCACAACCAGAAAATTGTTTACTGTGATAGAAAGCGTTCATGTGAACAAAATAAAGTGCGCTAAAAAAATCATGTAGAATGTGATATGCAGAGGCGGACAGTAACTAAGTAAATTTACTTGAGTACTGTACTTAAGTAGAGTTTTTGAGGATCTGTACTTCACTTGAGTAGCATTTTATTTGGAAACTTATGACTTCCACTTCACTACATTTTAAAGACAAATACTGTACTTTTTACTTCACTACATTTCTATCAAGGTTCTCGTTACTCGGTACTTTCAAGTCTGTGGATAAAGTGGATGTTATTCCCCCTTTTCTAAAAACGTGATTGGTTGTTTGGCAGTCTATCAGTAATTAATGGGTTATGTCACGCCTGTAGACTGGAACTATAAAACCAAGTTTAGACAGTTCTGCTGTTTTCTGTCTTGATTAAAACATTGCTGCTCTTGGAAAGCCATGAACCTAGAGGTGTAGAGCTGGGTTTTACGCAGGTTGGAATGTTGATGTTACGTTGTGAGCTGCACTTACAGCTATTACACTGTCCTCCTGATTACTATACACAGATATGTGCACACACTGCCAGAGATGGGTCAGAACGCTACCATGCTGGGGGTGTGTAGTCTTACAATTAATTAATAAAATAAAACTAATGCCTTTTCTTTATCAGTTGAGGCTGTGTTTCATTCTGTAACATTCTACCAGTTCCTTATTCTACAGCTTCTACAAGCTAGTCAGAGGCATTAGGTATTATAAGTGTTGTGGCAATAATGCAACAATTTGGTAAATTAAGATGTACTTTTAATACTTAAGTATTTTTTAAAACAAGTACTTCACTACTTTAACTTAAGTAAAAATTTGACTGTACGACTTTCACTTGTATTGGAGTAACATTTGACTAGTGGTATCTGTACTGTACTTTGCCCACCTCTGGTGAAATGTATTAAATATATCCAGACATGAGGGTTGTTACACAATTTGATTCTTCTTCTGATTTGTTAAGAAAACCTAGAAGTAAATTTGCAATCAATTCTGAGAGACTTTGACTCTGAATCAGTGATGTGGATTATTCAAATCTGGAAATAATACATGAGAAACATAGAACTGGCTCTCAGGAGGGATTTATTTGTGTCCTAGTCCTCTCCCGGAGGCAGTTTTGGGTCATTTCTATACAAAAGGTTAAATGAGAAATGCTGCCCAAATTTTTGTTTTGCAAACATTTTTGACAAGTTCTCCTCACAGATGGGCTCCTGTCAACCGTAATGTAATGTTGGTCGGTCCAATAGTGTTTGCCCCAAAACTTAATCTGGGCTGGAGGAAGGAGCCAAGCAGTCTCTCATATTTAATTAGCTTATCATCAACAATGGAAGAATTGAGAAGCAACTGGTGTGATTACTCCATTAAGACCTCTAAACCGGAATTAAACCTAGCAAAAGAGTCGGTCACCGAAACTCGCAGACTTGAGTGGAATCCAGAGGCTGAAATGTGAGCAGGTAACCTATGAGAAGAATTTTTGGTATGTTCTTAGTTAACCCAGAACGGCAATCATGATCCCGACTTGGCTGTAAGAGAAAATAAGATGACGCAAAATAATCCTTCCTTTGTTTTTATAAGTGCACAAGGAGTGCTTGCTTCCGTGAGTGATCAGTGTCTACCTTTATGCTGGGGGAAAATCTCGGTGAAAGCACATCTCGGTGCCTTCACGATCCTGATTTATTTATCGCTTAAGACATCAGATACGAATTATTAATAGACCTCTTATACAAAGTGACATCCTTTTGGTAATTACCATAACAATCTCGTTGCAGGTTAAGGGTCTTGCTCAGGGACCCCAGAGTGACTCCTGAGACTTGAAACTCCAATGTTATGATTATCAAATTAGGTTTACACTCATTTATACCAGTGCACTACCACCGCCTGCTGTTTCTACATAATAGACTGTCTTGGTCTGTGTGACACTAGTCTTGCTTGAATTTTATATCATTTGAAAACTACAAATCTTCATTAGTATGTGTACGTCCCTGAACGTGGCCCTAAATGACTCATTTGAAATATGCTATATTTTTTGTGACCATGTCCTGATGACAACAAACTATTTAAGATTAACTTACTGTGGGATAATCCAAACCAAGACTCCATGTACCAGTCCTGTACGAGTATCTCACATACAATGGACGTGAAATGCATTTACCTTGAGGTTTCTGTAAGATGACCTTGCGGGGCGCAGCCGCGGGTTGGGGAGTTTGCGTCCCTGTGGCGTGGCGGTGACAAAGTCCGGGAGGCGGCGGACTTTTCTTTTTCAGCACGTCCACGGATTCACAGGAATACTGGTGGACTGAGGGGACGAGGTCTAGAGAGAAGGAAGAAAATGAGAGGAATGAGACATACGCACACTCTCTACCGTCTGAAACTGGAGGAGAGAGACGACCTTCACTAGGGCACTCGATTTCCCAAAATGTCTCTATGCCAGGGCAAGCGATGCACCAATCGATCGGGCAATCAATACCGGGTTTGCAGAGGTACAGAAGCAAAGAAACATTGTTAAACTCGAACTTCTCCGTTTCCAGACTGAATGTCAGCGTATCTATATTCTGAAATGATCATCAGATGACATTGTGACTTACAGCTACCCTGAAATTGGTTTATTAAAACTATGTTAAATCTTACAAAAATATGATCTAGCTTTTAGTCTTTTAAGATTTCCTACGTAGACGTCCTTCTTTTGACAATGACGATTTAGGAAATATTAAGTGCATATTATTTGGACTGTTACAGTTCTTGTGAACGTAAATATACATAGAGAAACTTCAGTCCTTGAAGACTTTTGTATTTTGACTACAATATAACAGCTATTTTAACCCAGGCCGAAGACATTAACCCTTTAGTTACATCAACCATGTCTTCTGTTTATTAGGTTTACATACTTCATGACGATGATGATGATAATCACAAAAAATGTCAGATAATATGAGGATGTGTGTGGGCACCGTCTGTTTTCTTAAATTCTAACAACAAGCACTCACTATGTTCGCAGTATTATCTCACAAATTATTTTACCCTTCCTCTTGCAGTTTTTCTCTCTCTTTAACACACACACGCACACACACACCCCACAGCATAAAGGTCTAGCCATCATCTGTCCTGGATTTCCACAGTGCTCTAGGCCACAGTGGAATCAGCTTTCGTCTTTTTTTCCCCCCACTTAATGAATCCCCGCTTTGCCTCCCACCCCATCAACACTCCCAACTGCCTCAGAATTCCCACCAGCCTTTCCACAGCGCCGGGGCCGGATAATTCTCCAATTTTCCACAGTCTCACTGCAAATGCAAACACAAATCCCAGAAGACCGGGTGAAGTATCCTAGATGAAGTTGCCTGCTGGCCAAAGTCATAGCAATGCAAAAAAAAAAAAAAAACTAGGCTTTCTAGGATCTATCTAGGACAAGACCTAGTTTACACCCAGCACTAAAAAAGGCTATTTTTGACTAAGTATAGGAAAAGATCCGTCTTGAAAATGAATCATAACCAAATCAGACCTGATCCATGATCAACAACGGCTTTAGTGTAAACACAAATGAAGACAAATATTCATCTGTATCACACTGCCACAGTTGCAAGTCATTATTTCACCCCAGACTGAGAATAAGGCTAATCTCTGTGGCAAATCAGACATTATGACACTACAAATAATACCAGGCAAAGCTTGTTTTGCTTATGAAGCTCTGATGGGCTGCAAGATTAGCACTTCACATTGAGTCACCTTGTCATGTCCTCTCAACATAAAAGCTGCTGTTATCTACTTAAGACAAATACAGCAATATCTCTAGAATAGTCTACACAGTGATGTCATCTTCAGAATCATCTTCAAAATAATAGAGTATTTTTACATACAGACTAGTAAACTAATAACCCTAATAATAGAATTAGTTTTATAGAAATGATATATATTTTTTAAAAGACAGTCCAGTTATTTAACCAAATGACTCAAGTTGAATGCAATATTGCTTCACTGTAGTCGTACTAAAGTGTTACTAAACAGGTTTATCTAAAGAAACATGAGTCAGGCGAAAAGTGATTACAGGTCTACCAATCGTAAGATATTGATTTGCCACGACATATTAAATATTAGGTCATCTTACCTTGTTAAATCAACTCTGCCAAAACCATCCATAAACTAAAGGAAGCAGTGGGTAGAGATAAACACCATTTCTTTTTAAAAGAGAGCGAGAGAGAAAACAAACGGCACGTCCTCAGTCTTTACTGGTCAACTCCCAGACCTGTACAGTTTCTACTTTAACACTCCCTCTAATTCTACGTAGGACGGACACGTGCCAGAGCATGTGTGAGTGTGTGTGTGAAAGTGTGTGTGAAAGAGAGAGAGAGAGAGAGAGAGAGAGAGAGAAAGAGAAAACATCAGGAAGCAGCTACACTTCCAGTTTGCTCCCTTCACAACCTACTGTTTCTGAAGTGCGCACTCACACACGCGCATGTTGCCAGGTGAGAGCGAAAAAACACCTGTGTCCTGGGACTGCACCTGCTATCCGAAGCAGGCAAGAACGGCACCTGCCAAACCTGCTCTGCACACAGATGTGTGTTTGTGTCGGAGCAAAAGAAAAGTAAATGGAAAAACACTTACCAGAACAAGACAAAGAAAGGACCGGAAAAACAAACCGGCATGCAATACAAGAGGAAATCAATGATAATCCCATTTTTAGACCAATAATACGCTTTAATCTGATTAAGAATGTATCATTGACTACAAAAAGACCTTTCAGACGCAAGAACATGACGGTTACTGTTTCAATAAAAAAATCTGCCCTTAAATTGGTCAGTCAAACGTTCATGATCCAAGACTAATCATGGACCGGGTTTCAGACCATCTGGAAGAAAACTAAGACAGTTTTGCTGGAGTGTGGTCGCCTTAGTTTGTCCCAATGAACCCAGCTGTCATGAGTTTGGCAGTTTGGATTAAGTACTTTCCTTGTCGGCTTTAGTGAAAGGATCAAATTCAGGAACCAGACCTAGTTTCAACATATGTGATGTAGAACGGTAGACTAGGTCTGGTTCCTAAATTTGATCGTTGTTGCCATTACTCTAGAAACTCCCAGTCTTATTATTGACTGTTGTTGAAAGGAATACAGTTTTCGAAGATACCTGGTCTGATACGTGGTCTACGTGACTTTGTGAAGTGAACCTTCGTATCCAGTATGTTTTCAGTAAAATTGTAGTGGTAAATATATAGACCCAATACAGGCAAATGTTTTCAACTATAGTGAGTAACATACACTGTAGATATTTGCTCTATTGCTCTGTTCTGCTCACCATTGCTTTTTTGCCAGTGTTTGTGTGGTCTTGTGAGTGAGTGACTGACTATTAGTCATTGTGAACACACCACAGCACAGCACACAGTGCACCACAATGAAATGTGACCTCTGCATTCTCCTCTACACTGGACGGAGCAGTGGGCAGCTTTTTAGGAGCGCCTGGGGAGCAGTGGCTGGGGATGGTACTTGCTCATGAACACATCAGAGGAACTTTTACCAGTCCGGGACCTTCCAATAATGGGGCCAACATCATAAATACGCTACCAGTCAAAAGTTTGGACACACCTTCCCATTCAATGTTTTATTCTTCATTATCATGACTATTTCCATTGTAGATTCTCACTGAAGACACTATGAATGAACACATATGGAATTATGTAGTAAACAAAAAGTGTGAAATAACCCAAAACATGTTTTATATCTTAGATTCTTGAAAATAACCACCCTTTGCTTTGATCACTGCTTTGCACACTCTTGGCATTCTCTCGATGAGCTTCATGAGGTAGTCACCTGAGATGGTTTTCCAACAGTCTTGAAGGAGTTCCCAGAGACGCTGAGCACTTGTTGGCCCTTTTGCCTTCACTCTGCGGTCCATCTCATCCTAAACCATCTCGATTGGGTTTGGTCAGGTGACTGTGGAGGCCAGGCCGTCTGGCGCAGCACTCCATCACTCTTCTTCTGGGTCAAATAGCCCTTACACAGTTCATTCATAGTTTTGATGCCTTTAGTGAGAATCTACAATGTAAATAGTCATGATAATGAAGAATAAAACATTGAATGGGAAGGTGTGTCCGAACTTTTGACTGGTAGTGTAGATGAATAGATGGATAGACAGATGAATAGATGAACAGATGGATAGATAGGCAGACAGGCAGACAGACAGACAGACAGACAGACAGATAGATAGATAGATACAAGTGAAGACTATTCTTCAAAAGTGAAGAATATTCATCTGTGTCGCACTACCACAATTGCAAGTCATTATTTCACTCCTATCTATCTATCCATCTGTCCATCCATCTATAGAAGGATAGATGGATGGATAGATGGATGGACAGACAGACAGACAGACAGATAGACAGATAGATAGATAGATAGATATTTGAAAGATTTTGGTTGACAGATCATTTGGTGAGCTTGGTGAATTGACAACCTTAGTCTTATTACTCAAAGGCACAATAATATGACACTATGGCACTTCAGAGGGAATTTACTAGCGGTTCAGAATTTTCCATTTGTAGTGTTACGGGACAGTTAATGGAACATTCGGAAAGTTCCAACACCCAAACAGAGTCCTTTCCAAAAGAAAATGAAGCACCGCTTCCCCTGATGCTTTTATTTAGAACATCTCTGACGTAGAGACCACAGAACTTTACCTGCAGCCGTTCAATTAATGATTCTATTCATTCATCTTGTTTGCCAGTTTGCACTGAAACTGTGTACGGTAGCTGAACCAGCTTAAAGAATCATGGTGGCTGGTGCACCCAAAAACCCAAGTGGAAGAAATCAGGTACTGAAATGGAGCCAGCCATTCTACTTTGTCTCCAGTGCCTTCCCATCCCAATACAGATGGTCCCCGCGTTACGATGGTTCCACTTACGATTTTTCAACCTCGCGATGACGATGGCAATACAACTAAATTGTAAAAATATTTTACGTTTCTTAATGCAGGCAAACGTAGCAGCACATGCGGTACGAGCCCTTGGGAGGCTGCCGGGATGTACACATCTCCTACCTTGTGAGATGCTTAACTCTCGCCAGCGATCGACAGTTATCTCAGCGTAAGAGTCTCCTGCTGGAAGTTTGTCTTGACATATGATATTTTCTAGTTAGGATGGGGTCATCGGAACGCATCTCTATTGTTGACACTATCGGTGACTACTGTACCTTTAGCACAGGTAGGAGGTAATTGTTTTTGTGTGTATGTGTGTGTGTTCAAGGCCTTGATCTTTTCTGCAGTTGTACCAGCAATATAATATACAACTCTATTACAGTCTTGACCTGGCCTCATTCTGACACCACTTAGCAGAAAGAACAGATCGATAGAAAGAGACAGAGTGAGAGAGATATGGTCCCCAGATATCTTCTGACACAAAAACTCAGAGCATTTTGACCTTGACTTCGTTTTCTGTTTGTGTGTGCGCGCGTGTGTGAGAGAGAGAGTCCTGAAAAGTTTTACTGACAGTGGTCCTACGTGCAAGTAGATGGCATCAAAGTTTTTAAAAGCAGGTCAGCATGAGCAGAAGATGTTGGTCACTGTTGCCAAAAGCAGTTAAAAAAACGGACTAAATAGGAGAAAGAAAGCGGCTAAAAGCAATAAGGTCAGCGGGGAACGGGAGAGATCAAACTTCTCAAAGTGAAGAGTCTGTTTAACAGTAAAAACAGCACCACACACAAAGCACACACCTGGTCTCAGCTGAAGACCACCGCATGAGATTCACCAGGTAGGATGGAAAACCGGAATTGCCCACCCCTGGTTTAGACTGCAGTTCAGTGTGTATATGAGGTATATGTGAGTGTGTATGTGCGTGAAACCGGAGAGAAAGGCCAAACTCATGGTTGAACCAGACCTTGAACCAGTTGAACCGAGTAAACACCTTCAGACCTCAATAACAAATTGGCCATGGCAACCCGACCAACCCGAGCAGGCAAAAAGAGGCTGTAGAAGTCACACCCACCGTGTGTAATGCTAGAAACATGGCTTAGCATGCAATCTGGGTGGGATTTCTTAACACAGTGGCAAGAGGAAGTGATCTTCCACACTACAAACAGAAGCTTGACTATTCTCATGTGCCATGCAAAGGTTTAGTTAATCCGCATGGCATACGCCTCTGATGACGCCAGAAAACACAACCGCCCTGCATTTTCCGTGCTCATGTGACTCAGCAAACCCGAACGTAATGCACAGGTGAGAGTCATTTCACTGGATGTAATATGAACTTGCAAGCACATCTAAAGAGAACAGTTCCCTGAACGTGTCGCCTTTTCACATCTGCTTTGTGTGTCACATAGAAATAACGTAGACAATGTAATAATTATTTTTAAACAATGCATTTCTCATTCTTTTGGCACTTCTAGCTTCTTTATACTCTTCCTTTCATAGTTATTTAATATGTTTTTTAAAACTATGTTGATTATGTAATACACCTGCTTTAGAAGAGTAAATGTAACAGTTCCCAATTCTGGTCCTCCTGACCCAATGCTCTGCACAAATCTGATATTTCCCGCACCAGCACATCCAATCCTACAATATTAATCAGCTAAACGGCTGAATCAGAGGAGGTGCTTTATGAGGAAAAACATCAGCATATTTGTGAAAATCCATCCCAGCAAAGCACTTTTATTTAGAAGAAAATGGTGTTTTTGACCCAAAAAAAAGACTTTTTGCCTTTGTGTATGCAGCGCAAGCTCGCCCAGGTGACTCATTTAGAGGAAATGTGACCACACAGCACTTCTGCATACGGCTTCTCCACAAATATATAAAGAAAACAAAACCTCGACCTCTGTCACACTAATCGATCAAGAATAACCTGCATCTGACGAGTCTAATGCAAGAATAGAACGCAATTGAAGACTGCAAGCTGGTTACACTTAAGCGCACACACATTCACACGTCAACACACACATTCACACGCATGCGAGTCAAACTGCTAGCCACACAATACAGGAAGTACCAATTAGGAGGCCTGAGAAGGTTTTCGCAGTGCATTAATGTGTGTGTGTGTGTGTGTGAGAGGGTGCGGTGTCTGAAAATGTGCCGAATCAGGTTGAGGATGGAATTAGATAAATAAAGAAGTGGAAGAGGATGAAGAACTGAGGAGAGGAAGGAGGAGAGACTGCAGACTATTATCTCCCCGGGGAGGAGAGACAGAGAGGGGAAAAAAAACGTCAGCGGCAACTCACAATATGCCACCCGCTAATTACACAGCACACAGCAGCCAGCATGGCCGAAAGATCTCCAGGCAAAATCTACCACCATGTGCACTGTGGTGTGTGTGTGTGTGTGTGTGTTGATGGAAACTGACCTGCAACACGCCCAGCTCATCCTGCTGTCATTAAAAACAGTGGTACATCAGCTGACAGACACTCAGGTATACACGTGCATGTGAACACACACACACACACTTTCAACCATATGCTCCCCTGACAACTGAAATGGGAAACAGGTCAGCAAAGAGGAGACAAAAGTTAGACCAATGCTTCCTAACTCTTCTGTCCAAAAAAAGGTGTCCTCTGACCCTTGTGACGCAATATGCGTGTGGGTGCATGTCTGTGTGTGTGTGTGTGTGTGAGACTCAAAACTCATGTCCGGAGGTGTATACTGTGCACGCCTTTCTGATGAAAGCATTACTGGCCCGCTGGGCTCCCGAGCTGGCACGAACACACATACAGACACACTCTATCCGCAGCGTTTAAATATATGGAAAATTATTGTACTCTAACATATCAATATATTCAGTAATACATTCAACACAATTATAGTCTTAAGTGGAGAAGTACTTGTTTCCAACATTCAACCCAAATGGCTGTCCAAACCTTGAGAAATTAGCTTCAAGCAATGACTCAAGATTTAAAAAAGTATATTCAGAGGCTAAAGAGCTGACTCACAGTGAATCAGATTCAAAACGCCTGATTCTGACAAGACCAGAAAAAGCCAGGACAGATCCCATACCTAGAACAGAAATAAAAAATGGAATCCATTAAAATACTATCAAATCAATTGTGACCCTCCACGGCAAAGCCAGTCGCTTGTCGCAAATTTTCAAAATTGAGTTATTGTGTTGTCATGAAAGGGCATAAATCAAGCTTCAAAACGATACCTATATGGAATGAATCGGACGACATATGACTGAGATATCAACATTCAAAGGAGTCGGGTTTCTCCTGTCACGCCAAGTGAGAAACGGAGAAATCTGCCTTTGAAGTTGACTATCACCGTAGCACTCACAGACGCTTGGCGCGGTCGCGGCTACGTTTGCATTTACGGTAGCCTACGCTGCATTCACAGCCACACGGATAGCCTACCTGCGTTAGGTTAACTGAACTCGGGAGACGAAGATGGATTCCGGAGAAATATCTTCACGCTAGTCAACCAGTGGATTTACCGTAAATATTGAAGTAGAGAAAAACAGAAACTTTTAACATTCTGCTGGAATTGAATTCCTCACCTCAAGAAAGTCACGTTTTTAGGATGGAAAGGGTAAGTTTTTCAGCGAAATTTATTCACAACAGTACAGTATGGAGGGTCACAATTAGTCAACATATGGTTGAAATGTGGAAAAATGATTCCATGTATAAATTACTCGGTTCTGAAATGAAGTGAAACCTTAAAGTAGCTCCTGGCACTGGAAAAAGACCACAGCGGAGTAAAAACACACGTCCGTTACAGAACACAGGTGTAGACGGCGATGAGGACCACAGCATCTTCTATACGCAGAACGCAATGCACACGTACACTAGGGCATTAACAGAAAAGCCGATTTGTCCACGCGTCGACGTCAGAGGCACAAGTCGACGACCCCTGAGAGAAGTCGTGTGAAGTCGTACGCAATGCAATCTCTGCCTCTGATTGGCTTACGCTGACATGCGTACCTTGACTTAACCAATTATTATAGTCACTTCATAAAAAGGGCGGGAACGTTGGCGCGAGGGGAATTTAAACACAAGACAATGTTTTGTTTTGTTTAATTGTCATGTTGACTGTTAACGTTACAGAGAACTTTAATAAAAGTTGCTCATTGTTGGAAACCTGTGTTCCTCCGCTGCGTCAGTGTGAAAGTGCAAGTGAGTGATTATTTGTCATTGTGAACACACCACAGCACAGCACACAGTGCACCACAACGAAATGTGACCTCTGCATTTAACCCATCCGTGAAGGAGCAGTGGGGAGCAGTGCTTGGGGACGGTACCTTGCTCATGAGTACCTCAGTGGTAACTTTACCGGTGCTGGATTCGAACCCGCAACCTTCTGATCACAGGGCAAACACCCTACTCATACGCCACCAACTGCCCTGTGATGCCCATGTGTGATGACATCATCAAATGACTTGTCGACTCGACTTCGACTTTATTGACGGATAAGTCGATGTGAAAAAATTAGGGATGCACCGATCGATCGGCCAGCGATCGGAATCGGCCAATTTTTGGCCTGATCGGTGATCGGCCGATCACTCACATGTATTGCCAATTTCAAACCGATCTTGCGCATGCGCATTACTTGCAGCACAGCCGCACGCGCATTCAGGCAGCGTTCACATGTAGCGTACAAGGAGCGGCTTTTTGCTCGAGTGAGATTTCTGCGCGTGGTTTGAAAGGGGGCGGGTTTTGGCAGCTTCTGCCTGCGAATCCTATTGGCCGATGGCTCCTGGTTTTGTGATTGACTGCACACTACAGACAGTTTTTACAGAAAAACCAAAGATGACGTAGAAAGAGGAACGGCGACAGGTAGATTAAACGCAAGTTATAGTTTATCAACCTTATAATTGTAATTTAATAGTTACACGTTTAATAAGCACGCAATCAATGGCTCCCCTTGCCCACTTGTCTGTCCCCAATTCAACATAAACACAGATGCACAAGTCAATCACAAGATGATCACTAGATGATCAGCCGTTTTCCATAGTTGAGGATACAGGCTTCAGAAATCTGATAAATCACCTCTGCCCAAAATACACAGTGCCAAGTAGGCGTTACTTTTCGGACGTCGAGTTACCGGAGTTGTTACATTTTACATTTTACGAGTTATATTTTATTTATTTAAATTTGTAAAGAAAATTTGTTATGAAAATAAAGCATTATATTAAAGAAAATTCGATTTTTGTTTGTATTTGCTGTAGAGCTGCCACTATTATATGTCACTATTATAAAAGTAACTAGTAAACAGGAAAAGTAACTACCTAAAAAAGTTGAAACCCATTTTTTTGTGTCGATGTCGTCGACTACTCGCAGCAGCTCTAATTTTCTGTTATCTGGGAAAAGAAATCGGTAATCGGAATCGGCCAAGAAAATTGCAATCGGTGCATCCCTAGAAAAAAATCTGAAGTCGTTAATGCCCTAACGTACACGCGCACACAGAGCAAACTGTACTCCAGTCGGCTCTGCTCCAGTTACTCCTTTTAGCCAATGGGAACAGAATCATCAGGGCATTCTTGTCTGTTCAAGTCACTCTCAACTCTCACCGTCTCCGCTCGCCCACACATACACAATAAAATCTGTAAACGTGGTTTTTGCGATCTCTCACTGGTAACCTAATGAATTTCATCTGTCAAAGCCACCTCCGGGTTGACCTGCAGTAGCAGTGACAGCTGAACGATACAACATTAGAGCCTCACGTGGTGTCATCGCAGAATATCAAACTAGATCGGCGGTCAGCAATTTTAGATTCCGTTCCCTTTTCCATCCTCGTTCGCACTGCTGGCTAAGTGGTCAGATGTAACATAACATTATCAAGCACGGCAATGACTTGTGGGCATGCACACACTTTCCCAAATATAATGAATAGAGGAAACTTGAGAGCCCACACACACACACACACACACACACACACACACACACCTGCTTCGCTTCAGGGCTTGGTATGGGGATCTGAGAGTGAGATCTGAGTAAGGGAGTAAGTCCTGCATTAGAGCCTTGTTAAAAGCCCTCCTGCGATGTGTGTGACAGCCTCAGAGCCGTACAGTGAAGGTCTGAAGCGGTTTTCTTGGATAAGCATGTGCATGTGTGTGTGTGTAAAAGCTACTGTAATGTTCAGTGCACACTACAGGACATCCCTACAAAGTCAGAACTCCTCAGAAGCTCACATACGCACACACACACACACACACTCTCCAGAGAAAGGTAAATGGCACTTTGAAGTTATTTACTACAGGATGGAGACTGTAATCCGTCCTGGTTTCGAGGTTTTTGTGTGTTTTGTGTGTGTGTGTGAGTAAATGACTGAGTGCGTAGGAGAGGGAGACAGAGAGAGAGAACTTTTACTGACATTTTCCAGACCTCTGCGTTAGTATTTTCTGACAGATTTTCTCTCGGTCAACACACACACACTGCTGTGAAATATCACCACCCTCAAAACGGAAGACCAACACTAGTTATACGCCGCCAGCACATGCACACGTGCGTGCGCGCACACACACACACACACACACACACACACACACACACACACACATACACAAACTTGTACAACTATCTTTGTGACTCCCATAATGACTACATGCTTTTACCTCTTTTACTCCCACAAATAAAACAGGTACATTTTCTATAAAGTAATTTTTCCTCATGGGGGCCTCTCAAATGTCCCCACAAAGCCCCCCAAAAATCAATAAAAGTGATTTTAGGGGACAAAACGGCCCCAAAAGGTCCCCACAACGCATTAAAACATGGTACACACACACACACACAATCACTCACACGGCTGTGACAGCACTTGGTATTTGAGGAAAAGTTCAGGCTGAGCCGGGCAGAGAAGACTGTTACTATGACAGCAGACCTCCAGCCGGATCTCCTCACAGACCGAGGCTCTTTGGCCTTTAATAACCTTCCAACCTCTATGCAAGCACGCACGCACGCGCACACACACACACACACACACACACGCTTTGGATCTACTCACCAAATCATCAACCATGGCAAGCACTACACTAGAACTAGTAAGAAACAGCATGTACTTGAAAAGAAGTGCAGCTCTTCAGAACTGTTCTTGACTTAAAGTGGGTTTCAAGGTGGAAACAAAAAAAGTATCAAGTAAAATCTACACAATGAACACATCTTTCGATCTCGTCTTTTGGAGAAAGTGAAAGTAAGTAGTGTTGTGTCTTTAAAAAAATGAACATATAACTATTTTAAGCCAAACCACGCGCCAAAAGTGCCGTGAACATTGCATGTGTAAACATGTAAACGAGTGATCAGAGCAGCCGTTTTTTTTCAAAATTCACCATGCCATTGTTTTTTGAGCACATCCTCTACGTTTCGGGGTGAATTTCACCCCCAGATAAAGCGACGAACCTTTATCTGTTTTTTTCTGTCAACTCCTGACATACTGCCATTATTACAAATTCAAAATTCAGATTTACACTCAGTCTAACCCTGGCTGTATCTCCGTGCGTGGTGCAACACATGATTCTGCAAGAAAGCTGTCTCAGCATCAACATACCCATATAATACCGTTTCTTTGAAGAATTCAGCTTACGGTTAATGCATGTGCTTTCATGCCTGCTGACTTTTGCTGGTGCTGAGTAAACACTCCACTTAATGCCCTTCTGTTCATGAAGGAAGCCATCTAAAATGGGAAGCTGTGTCTCTCAAAAGCTGGCAGCAGACTGACAAGGTTTTCACAAATCTTCTCAACTTTGCCCTCTTTCTTTATGGCAGCTTGAACTTTTAGACAATCTTCTTAATTACTCCACGTCTTCATTACGTTAACGTTTTCTGGAATGAATGCATTTTTGCAAGTGCATGGTAGATATTCAGTAAATATCTTTTTTTTTTTTTCTTGGTGGGTTGAGACTTTTGCTCCATACTCCATATATAAACACTGAGAATGAGCCGCTTGCAGCTTGTAGTAGCTCAATTAAACATGAAGGATTCATGTATATTTCAAGAACTGCGAGCCACGAGAATCCACGTCTTACTACTACTACTACTACTACAGCTGCTGCTGCTGCTACTACGGCTGCAGCTGCTACTATTCCTACCTTACATTCAATACACACACAACTAGTTAAATGGGGAGGAATAAAAAATATTTAAGCTTAAAAAGACGCTATCATACGCTCCAACATAATCATTACACCTTATTCAAACCCTAATGACACACACAAGCTACAAACTATCATTCCCACACTGACTAAAATGCTAACACCCTCCGTAGGATAAAACGGGTGGTGGCAGAAACTCACCGGCTAAGGTCCATTTGGCTTCTGCACCCTGGTCTTTTTCTCAGCTGTGCAAAAAAAAAAGCTTCGCTGGCCCTCGTAGCTCACACGTGCTCCCGATTCGTCTGCTTTAGTTCATAAAAATAGGTTTGTGAGAAGTAAGGACAGTGGTGAGGCTTGAAACGCTCTCTCTCTCACGCACACACACACACACACACACACTTGTCGTCAGCACCGCTCCTCCACACGCAAAACGCACACCCGCTCGCTCTCCATCCCGCGTGCTGACGCTATGCCACTCCTCCTCTCTTCCCTGCGTACCCTCCTCCTCCTCCTCCTCCTCCTTCCCCCCTCTGCACAATCGTTCGGTCTGACCCCAAATCCACTCCCCTCTCTTCATTCTGGCCTTTTCAGAGCCCCCCCCACCGACCCGCCAAACGCTACCAGCAATAATGCCATTGAAGGGTCTCCATAGCAACTAATGACAGTGGGGGAGAGAAAAGAGAGGGAGAAAGGGAGGAGGGACAGAAGCAGTGCAAGAAAGGAGGGAAATCGGGGGAGAGCAGAGTGAAAGAGAGAAGCAAAGCAAAAGAATGCTTTATCAGAGATTATTTTGTGTTGACTGTGCCCTCCCAGGAAAACGTGGGTATCCACAAATTCTTTTCAGTGTGTTTCATGTCACAGACTCACCCTTCCCATTAAGTTGTGCGTGGGCATGTGAAAACCCACAGAGATGGCATGCCAGTTACTAAAGATCTTAGCCACGTAAATTATTCCCGCTTTCATCTACTGTTTTTCCTACGCTTCCCCCAACCGCTCACGGGGACTGACAGACAGGCGAAGGCGACGTCACCAGATCCCCACATGAACCCTCACGCGGTCCCAGCTGAATCAGTCCGATCACCGTGGAAACCAGGGGAGCCAATCACAGCCGTGGACATTTCGACTCGGTTTTAGTCGTGGAGGAGAGAGGGGAGGAGGCGACACAGGAAAAAGGAGGAGGGGAAGCGGAGGTCGCGGGTTGAGGACAGTTCAGACAACTAGGAGTGGGAAGTGGCGATGGTCAAAAAAGTGACCAATTTGAAGAAAAGAGGAAGCGGGATTCGTGAAATAGGATTTGATCTGCGTGTGTGTGTGTGTGTGTGTTCATTTGTGCTCATTTGTGCATGTTTGGGTGTAAGCGTGTGCTGATAAGATATTCTTAGTGTAGGTATTTGTGCATGTACGTAATCTTAAAGACATTTATCTTCTAAAAGTACACATTTGTCTCTATTAGACATGATTCATATCTTGCAATCATTTTCATTTTCATCTGGAATGAAAACTCGCCCGAAGTGAAAGAACGACATGTTTAATATGAAGCACTCCACTGAATTTCACGAGCTGATAATCGCACAAAATTACTGACGTGAAAGGCTGGGAGTTCATGCACAGACAGATGTGCTGCTTCTGTTCATCTGGAGGACTTTTCTATGCGTGTTTCATCGTGACTGGTTGAACTGCAGTGGCTAATGTGAGGATGAGTGTACAGATTAGATACACTGATCGGTCATTGATCAGAGGTTTGGATGGTGCCAACATGGTGTGTGTTTTCCGTGTTTGGAGGCTATAGATCAGCTAAGTGAGGACACGTTATTTTAGTCAGGATTTTCTTGCTATGTGTATTCTACAGTCCCACTGTCTCTCATGGTGGACGCTTGTCGTTCAATAATGGCTTAATGTGGTTTGACTGATAACACACCAAATAAACTAACTGTGTGAAAAGGAGTGATTATTTCTCATTGTGAACACAGCACAGCACAGCACACGGTGCACCACAACGTGACCTCTGCATATGTTAGCAGTGGGAAGTTAACACAGGTAGCACCTGGACAATACCTTGCTCATGAGTACCTCAGTGGTACCTTTACCGGTCTTGGGATTCGAACCGGCGACCTTCTGACCACAGGGCAAACGCCCCAACCGTTACGCTACCAAACTGCCCCAAGCTGCCTCTTCCTCTGTGTGTGTCTGTCTGTGAGTATCTTAGAAGGGTGGGTGGCATGTGATATGTACACAGATGGAATCAAGGACAGTGAAGAGGGATAGTCTAGTTGAAATACTGCTGACCTCCAAACATGCCACAGGAGCTACCACAGAGCATATGGATGGGCTCACTCTCTCACACACACACACACACACACACCTTGACAGGTTTATATGGATCCATAGTGATCACACTTCCAAAGTAAATGCCAAAGTTCCCATTAATGCTCAGTGCCCTTCGTTAAACAATAAATCAGGGAAGCGTTGTCATGGCGAGGCGTCTCCTGTGTTTGTCTTGGCCCAGGCTCAGAGCAGACGGATGCTGCCGGAAGGAGGACACTGGGCCGTTGGCATGGAGACCCTACCAACATTCCACAGCAGGCTGACCGGACTCCAAGACTCCACACTCAAAACCAGAGCAAAACCAGATCACGCGTCCCACTCATTACTACTTCTAATAGGCCTTCCCTATCTCTATCTCCCCCCCCACACACACACACACACACGGCACAGTTAACCGATAATTAGAATGATCTCAGTGTCAGAACGTGATGCAATAGTCTAGCATGGACACACACTCTCCCCTCTTTAGCTCTCACACATGCACATACTCACATACACAGGAAAGAAAGTCAAAAGCTGTGGCTGACCCTAATTAAAAAGGCATGAGAAAAAGGTTTTCTGATCTGTGTTGCACATGCATAAATAGAATTAAATACATTTGAACTATAGCAATTTTATTTACTATTCAACGACTTGTCTATTCTACGCACCGATCTTCTAACAACATTTCTGCAAGAAAATTAGCTCATCACAAAGTTCTACATACAAATCATATCATTTTTTGCTCAGGGCAGCACGGTGGGGCAGTGGTTAGCGCTGCCGCCTCACAGCAAGAAGGTCCTGGGTTCGAAGCCCAGGGACAGCCGTAAGGGAGTTTGCTTGCTCTGCCTGTGTATGCGTGGATTTTCTCCGGGCGCTCCGGTTCCCTCCCACAGTCCAAAGGCATGCAATATAGGTTAATTGGTGACTCTACATTGTGATTGTGTGAGCCTTGTGGTGTGTTGGCGCCTGCCCAGGGTTGTTCCCCGCCTTGCGCCCGTAAGTTCCTGGGATAGGCTCTGGTCCCCCCACGACCCCAGTTGGGATTAAGCAGTTCAGATAATGAATGAATGAATAGTTTTTGCTCATGTGGCACTCAATTAAAAATAAAAACTTTGGCACGACAGAGGGCAGGCGAAGTAAATCCATGTTAGCAATAGAGGTGGGCAAAGTAGCTAACTTCATTACTTAAGTGAAAGTACAGATACCACTAGTCAAATGTTACTTCAATACAAGTGAAAGTCGCACAGTCAAATTTTAACTTAAGTTAAAGTAGTGAAGTACTTGCTTTAAAAAATACTTAAGTATTAAAAGTACATCTTCTTTCACCGCATTGTTGCATTATTGCCACAACATTTACAAAACCCAATGCCCCCAATGCCAATGCTTGTAGAAGCTGTAGAATAAGGGATTGGTAGAATGTAACAGAATGATACACAATCTGAAATGACAAAGAAAACCAGTCATTTGTTAATTTTTTTAATTAATTGTAAGACTCCACACCCCCACAAGACAGCATGGTAGTGTTCTGACACAGCTCTGGCAGCGTGTGCACACATATATATGTATGTTAATCAAGACATTCCAACCTGCTTAAAACCCAGGTCTACACCTCTAGCTTCATGACTTTTCAACATCAACAACGTTTTCAGCAAAACAACGAAAAACGGCAGAACTGTCTGAACTTGGTTTTATAGTTATAATCTACAGACGTGACGTAACCCTACTGATCACTGACAGACTGTCACCTGCGAAAAACCAGTAACGTTTTGGAAAAGGGGGAACAACATCTACTTCATCCACAGCTTTGGAAGTAACGAGCAACGAGAAGCTTGATAGAAATGTAGTGAAGTAAAAATTACGGTATTTGTCTTTCATCTTTAGTGAAGTGAAAGTCACATGTTTCCCAAGAAAATACTAGTCAAGTGAAGCACAGACACTCAAAAGCTGTACTTAAGTACAGTACTCAAGTAAATGTACTTTGTTACCGTCCACCTCTGGTTAGCATGAAATACTATAAACAATGACCAATTGTTTTTCATTCAGCAAACAGCAGTGTTTTATTATCAGTATTGCAGTTTTAATAAAAAGACCTATTTTAGCACCATTAACACCACATAGCGAGATCATATGTGACCCGATCTGCCATAATGAGTCGGAAGTCGGCGTTCTGTTTATTTAGATACGGGCCGATTATGTTGACAAACATCAAAAATATTGATTTTTCTTTTTTGGTCTTATATGAAAGAAAAGGTCTTCAAAATTAATCTGGTCTCCAAAAAAGAAAAATCGATATTTTTGTGATATTTTTCAACACAACCAGCCCGTACCTAAATAAATAGAACGCCGACTTCCGACTGATTATGGCAGATCGGGTCACATATTATGCCTACTCTTAGCTCTTCGCTTGTGTTGGGCATCTTTTTTCTAAAACGTGTGGGTGTATGTGATAAAAGGAGTACTAAACATGCTAATGATTCAGATTAAAATGGGCACACGTTTTAAATTCTCCGCTAAGCAGATGTTTAGTTTCCACACAATTTCCTTCTTCTTTTTCAGTTTAATACACCCGGTGGTATTGTCAATGCAGTCTGTCGAATGCACACAGGAACACACACACACTTCCATATTAGCTTTCTCCTTGAGTACTCCTTCAAAGGAGTGTGTGTGTGTTTGTGTGTGTGAAACGGTCATGAATATTTCACAGATGTGAGGGCTTTAATTTATTATTAATTTCAACACTGATCCTGTTAAGAAGAGGCTGTTAGAATAACAAACGGGGGTTATACATGTTAGTGTGTGAACACAGCGCCCGGTGAAGGTCATTTCAGTTGATGCAAATTTTTGTGCTGATCCAAAAACCAAAACATAAATGGAAATACTGGCAGCAGAAACAACAAGATTAATGATTTGATCAGGCGTAGGAGAGAACCCGGACTAAAATCCGGCCAATTTAGCTACCATTATAACAAAAAGGGGGGAGTTAGTAGTATACTGGTCGGAGAGTTGGCCCCGTGATTGGAACGTCGTCTGTACACGTCCCGGACCGATAAAGGTATCTCTGAGGTACTCATGAGTAAGGCACTGTCCCTAAGCAGTGCTCACCAGGCGCTGCTAAAAGCTGCCCGCTGCTCCTTCACGGATGGGTCAAACATGTCATTGTGGTGCCCTGTGCGCTGTGTTCACAACTTCACAATGACGAATAATTCATTCATTCATTCATTCATATTCCGAACGGCTGTAATCTCAACTGGGGTCGCGGGGGGACCGGAGCCTATCCCGGCAACTTTCGGGCGCAAGGCGAGGACCAGCCCTGGGCAGGCGCCAACACACCGCAGGGCACACACACTCACACATTCACACACACATTCACACCCTAAGGGCCAATTTAGAGTCGTCAACTAACCTCTAACACATGCCTTTGGGCTGTGGGAGGAAACCGGGGCACCCGGAGGAAACCCACGGTGAGAGCATGCAAACTCCACACAGAAGGGCCCTACGGCCGTCCCCGGGGTTCAAACCCAGGACCTTCTCGCTGTGAGGCGGCAGCTCTAGCCACTGCACCACCGTGCCGCCCCATGACAAACAATCGCTCACTAAAATTCACTCAATAAAAAAAAGGCTAGAACGGCCACACACACTTGATGTAAGAGTTTGCATAGTTACTTGGTGTGATGGTCAGTGAGCAGTGTTACTGTTGCATTTGGAGCTGATGGTTAATGACGATTTATGAAATTGGGCATTTATCAAACACACTTATCTGGAGCAACTTCCTTTTCCTAATTACAGAGACAGTCTACCCGGAGCAACTTGGGGTTTAAAGGTCTCGCTCAGGGGCTGAACGGAGACACTTCTGGCAGTAGGACAGAGGTGGATTTGAACCCACAACCTTTTTGGTCGATAGGCGTTACCACAAAACACAGGTCTTATTTGCACAGACTCAGCTGTTTCAGGTATGTCTATTCAATCATGTGAGAAAAGGTGACACATGAGAGCTGAGCTCAAGTGAACGCAATGACAGAACATTCAATTACTGCTGACCAACTGGATGCAAAGGATGTCTAACATTATGTAAAATTTGGAAAATGAATGATATTTAGGGCACTTAGCAGTAAGGGTGCGCGATACATGAAATATACTCGATACATCTCGGTTTGTTCCACGTGCGATGTACGTAGTAAATGCCTACATTGTGAATATCAAGTGCAAATCTTCACGTTAATGTTAAACAGACAGTATGTATGCCACTTTCGAGTTCGGCTGCTCTGCCCTCTCAAAGCAGACAGCTCACTACCCAAGCCATCAAGAAAACTTTCCTAGCGCATGCACATTTAGTCGCAGAACAGGAGGAAAGCTAGCATGCAGAGAGAGAAGAGACTGTCCACGCCATTTCAGAGACATTCATTGGAGATGGAAGCGGATGACTAGGTTTTTTTAGGGATGCACCGAAATGATTTTTTTTGGCCGAAACCGAAAACCGAAAATGAGGAAACACTTGGCCGGAAACCGAAACCGAAACACCGAAAGAGATTATTATACCAATTTTTTGTAATATTGCCGTTATGGCTGGGACTGTGGGTACTTACCTCACTAAAGTCAAGCATTGCAATTGCATAAATTAAAACTACAAAACTATGAAAATATTTATTTAGCGTTCAAACAATGCACAATATAAAATAAAATTTGAAATAAAATATTTTACTTGGGCCCACTCATGAATAGCCTAAAAGTGAGATCGCTGAAATATTATACAATGAAATATCTTCTCTCATAAAACAAGTGAATTCAAGTGCATTTTAATATTCTGAACGAAGTGCATTCAGAACAAGTGCTTTAAAAAGTGTTGAAAGATATAACAACATTCTCTGTAGGCCTATAACAAAATAGTGTATTAAAACACTAAAATGAAAACTTTCTTGCCTTTTCAAAAACGTCCACCACAGACGGAGTGGGTGTGCTCGAAGGGTCTTGCCTCTTCTGTGCTTCATACTCTGCATGGCGATCGGGATGTTTTGATTTTATATGATAAATTAATCCCGACGTTGAGAAAGTCTTTGTGGGTGCACCCCCTCTAGAAATTTCGGCAATGCACGCTTTACAAACGGCTTTCCGTTTTATAGTTATAATCTACAGACGTGAGTTAACCCTACTGATCACTGACAGACTGTCACCTGCGAAAAACCAGTAACGTTTTAGAAAAGGGGGAACAACATCCACTTCATCCACAGATTTGGAAGTAACGAGTGACGAGAAGCTTGATAGAAATGTAGTGAAGTAAAAATTACGGTATTTGTCTTTCATCTTTAGTGAAGTGAAAGTCACATGTTTGTCACATGAAAGTCACAAGTGGGTGTGCTTGAAGGGTCTTGCCTCTTCTGTGCTTCATACTCTGCATGGCGATCGGGATGTTTTGATTTTATATGACAAATTAATCCCGACGTTGAGAAAGTCTTTGTGGATGCACCCCCTCTAGAAATTTCGGCATTGCACGCTTTACAAACGGCTTTCTGTGTGTCTTTCTTAGATATATTGAAATGCGCCCACAGGGCAGACATGTTGACTCTAATCCAATCTGGCGCGTGCAGGTTGCAGTTGTTGCTTGCGTCATCACCGTTTCGGTCGCGTAAAAAAAAAATTCGGCCGAAGTTTTTCGGCGGCCGAATACTCGGTGCATCCCTAGTTTTTTTTTTCTTTTTTAAACAGCACTGGCTCTGTTATTCTGCGCACAAAAACAGAAGTAAATCAATAATATTCTTCACGATGTAACTCGCGACTCTCATGCGGAACGCCATCACATCGCTCCAGTTCAGTCAAATCTTCTCCTTTACTCCAGGCAAAACTGTAAAAAACTTATTATAGCTGATAAATAACAACCAGCGTTCTACAAACTTACACAGCTATTTACTTGATATTTTTAGTGTTTATTCCGGACGCACATCCATCACATTATTGCGATACAGCTCCGAGTCGTGCGCGGGGGATTGTGGGAAATGTAGTTCTGTTCCAGAAAGAGAGAATACATCGAGATATTGTGTATCGCGATATAGCTTAAAAATATTGCGCTATTTTTAGGCCATATCCCCCAGCCCTACTTATTTCCTATTTACAGGAAGAGTCTCCATTTAGCTCAGAGATATAGCGTTGGAGCCCAATTTTAACCTGCCCCCGAGCACCACTGCCTGAAGCACTATTACATTTATACCTTTATTCAGGCACGCTTCTCTAGAGGGACTTACATTTCCCTAATTACAGGGGTAAGGGTATTGCCAACTGTTTTTTAAGGGTCTCCTGGGATTCATTGGCGTGGTCAACAGCACAGTGCATCAGTTACTGTACAACTGCTACAAGTTTGATAAGCTTCATTAGTCAATCTGCACGCATTGAGGCGTTCAAAGACCACTGCAAGCCTTTGCTTTGGTCTAAAAACCCACGCAAGTATTCACCATCAAATTCACCATCAAAGCGTGAGTTAGTCTTTGGGTCAACACTTCGCTTTGGTCTCAAACCTGCCGTCTTGCCAGTGTTAACCACAGCCTTTTTAAATTTAGCTTAACTGCATTTCTTCTATAACCACAATCTACAGATGTGTCTGATCAGGAAGACGGCAGAAACACGGTCACAAGCTGAAGCTCTGCAGGCATGTGAGAAGACTGGGCTTAGGAAGAGACTAACTAGAGAGCCCTCAACAGAAAAGTAAAGGCAGACGATAGTAAATGCTTAAAGAAACTGAGTCCTATGTGTGGTTTCTGGTCCACATCAAATGACTCAAACCCTGCAGCAAAGAAATCAATACTGTATACAATATTTTTGTATCTTTGTCAGCTCCTTAATATCCACTGGCAGACCAGTCGATATAATTCATCAGACTGATGTTTCGACTTTGCAATTCGAACAAAGGAAATATTCGCATATGATAACACAACAGTAAAAATGTAAATGTTTACATTAACAAATGTTCATACACAGTACAAGACATCACACAAGTCTTGAGCGTTGGACATAGTTAGATTCTGTTTCTCTTTCTGGTTTTGCATGCATGTGAGGATGACAGATTTGAAGGAGATTTGAGAGGGGGAAAAAAACTGCTTAATATTTATTGGGGGTTTGGGATGTGTCAGATTTGCACGTGTGTGTGTGTGTGTGATGGTCATCTGCTGAGCTATAGGCATCTCTCCCCACAGCGACCCAGATGGTCGGTAATTACACATGGATCAGTGAGATTAAACCGGAGAGAGTGTGTGTCGGAGCAGGACAATGAGAAGCGGAGAGAGAGGGAGATGGCGTGAGGGATTAAAAGGGAGAAGAACTGAGGGAACGGAGATGTTGGACAAGGGGCAAAATGAATAGAGGGATTGGAAAAAAGGTGGGGGTGGGGTTGACATTTTGCACACAATGTCCTATTAACCTTCTTACAATGTTTGCTAAATGTGAATCTAATTGTGGACTGAGCAGGGCAGAAAAGAAGAGTGTACATATTCATAGTAAAACTGTTTGGATAAGATGCTCTCTCTGTCTTTGTCTCTCTCAGTCTCAGTTTCACACTCATACATTACGCGATCGTGTCTGGTCATGTTTATTTAGATTGTGCTGGGAGAGTAGTTATGGCAATTTGACATGAAAGGCTACAATACTCTCTCTCTTTCATTCTCTGTTTCTCTTTCAACTAGACTATGATACATGATTCACACCTTACCTTAAGGGAACCAGAGAAGTCACTGCGTCCTTATTTAGGCATTGAGTCTTGACTGAGCAGCTTTAAAGGCTACAAAAAGAGGCCAGTTGGATGTCTGACTAAAAATGGTTAAAATTGAGATTCAATGGTGGGTTAGTGGATGTGAAATAAATACAGGTTTACCTTCATGTTAACACAGTGTCTTAAACTTAATATTTATCTCCACTTCTTCCTTCTTATTGTCCCAAAACCTCTCTCTGTGCCTCTCTCATATTGACAGAATTCTAAGGGGAAATGGTTGTATGGTTCTCATCTGCTTTAGGGACTTATTCATCATCATTCTCTTGCACTGTGATGTCTGAGACATCATGACCATTCATGACATCATATAAGAACCGTCAGATTGACCTTTATATTATTGGCAATGCTGCTCCCTCATGGCCATGTTGTATCAGTACAGCTCAAGACTGACTTATTTCAGCAAAAAAATGAGATACCATCAGACTTTCATAACAATCAGCTTGTGGTGTGGCGGGTGTTGACCAATAAGATGTAAATGTATGTCCATGTCTTACTTAAAAGAGTGCCTTAAGTTGGGGCAGTTAGTAACGTAACGACTAGGGAGTCTTCCCCGTGATCGCAAGGTCGGCAGTTTGAATCCTGGTACCACTGAGGTACTCACAAGCAAAGCACCGTCCCCAAGCACTGCTCCTCAGGCATTGCCATGTTAGCTGCCCACTGCTCCTTCACGGATGGGTCAACTGCAGAGATCACATTTCGTTGTGGTGCACTGTGCTCACAATAACAAATACTCACTTTCACTTAATCCTCCTAATTATAGGGAGAGTCTCCCTGGAGCAACTTGTGGTTAAAGGTCTTGCTCAGAGACTCAAAATGGTAATGCTGAAGGTAGGAAACAGCCAGTCACACAACACACGCATACATACACGCACACACACACACACACACACAAACATGTGCAGACACAGGTGTTTCCTCTTACCAGTGCAACTGCAGGTCACCATATATACATGGTCTGTAAACATTTTCAGACTGCTCACTGTCTTACACACACAAGCACACCTGCAATACACTACATCGTCTTCCATCCCTGTCTTAAAGATGACTAAATGACCTATTGACTAAAGTCTCATACCAGCTCTCTTTCTTTCTCGTTGTCTAAAAACAGGCTGTATCCTCAGTGTTTCCACAGGAAGTATGTGCCTGTGGATGAGGGGAGAGAGAGAGAGAGAGACACACAGAGACAGAGACAGAGAGACAGAAGATGAAAGAATCCAAGGACAAAGCCTGCAGTGTTTCTGGAGTTGCTCAGCAAAGAACCACAAAGAAGACAGCGCTAGAACACATGAAGGGAAAGCCTAAAATCCCCTGCTCTCTGTGTGTACTTGCGCTTGCCAAATCTCCCCTACAGTGCATTGTTATTTTGAAGCAAAACTGTCTCCACAGAAATGTGTCCCTTTCATTTCACCCTTTTGTTTAATAAAGACCTGTTTAACTTATGTTGTTTGTTTATCTGTATACAGAACTACACTCAAGCCCTAGCCAGATTTGAGTGTTTTGTGTAATTAAGGACGGGAAAATAAAGAGAAGTCTTAAATCTTCTCATTAGGTACAAAGAGAACCATGAGTTCAAGTGGCTCAGCCCCCAGAGATAGAAATTGTCCACTAATCTGTAGGAGCAGTGGTATGTACTGTGTTGGTTTGTAGTGCCCCCTTCTGGCGCCAGCTCGCTCATCAATGGCTGCCCCTGACAGTCTGAAAGGTTTACTGCAGGTAAACGGAGCTTTTTCACAATAACGCAGTACCACTTATCCACCAATGGGTGACAGAAGTGCTGAAGTTTGCGAACTGCATATGGGCCAAAACTAGGTGCGAGCAGACAGACCATCATGGTCATTAACCGATGTAGACGGGAAACCCGCTTTACACTACGCATGCGCAAAATACGTCATTTACCCACAGAGGAGGTCTGCAGCCAGACCCTCTTGACTGTTTTAGGGCAGCTGCTAGATTTGACGGTTTAACACAGTTTATCAGTAGCGTCTGAATAAAAGCTTTCAGATAATTTAACAAACCGCACATACATAATATTGCAAAGAAGTAGTACAAGTACAATTAAAAATAAATAAATAAATAAATAAACCAAGTTGTAAAATCTAGCATCTGCCATAAAGCAGTAGCTAACAGAAATGACGTAATTTCTGCGCATGCGTAGTCTAAATTGTTTAGCGACTGCACAATAACGTTTAACAGTGGATTAATTTCGTCTACGTTTGCCCATAATTTGTTTGGACGACTACAAAATATATATATATATATATGTCTTGATTCGATTGTAGGTTGTAATCGTGCATGAGCAGTAATTCTCTCCAATCTTAAAAAAAAAAAAAAAATACTGAGCCCAAGTGAATTTAGCAATATGACAGGGAGTGGAAATATGAATAATATGCAGACGATGGAGAATGCTATACATCACAAAAGTCAAGATTCAAATAAAAAAAATTAAATAAACATAGCTAAATTCAAACTGCAAAAGAGCTATAAGTTGTCATAGGGAGAACAAAGGAAAAAGATATGCATATCAAGAAAGCTAGGACTGTGTCATTGAAATGTGTATTTTGCCTCTCAATTAAATAATCACCAGGTTTCAATGATATAAAATAGCTGAAAATGTTCTATGCCAATTACATACTTTTCTGTAAATGTGCTATATGATAACGTCATGACACCTAGTGGTTTGGAGGCTTGAATCATTGAAATTGTTCCAAGACGCAAAAATGTACATGCTTTAAGGTCACAAATGTTTTCTTGATGTAATTTCTTGCTTCTTTGTGCGCCCATTATAAGTCACTGATTATAATATGACACCCTCCATGGGTAGGCCACTTGCCTTTTTTAAAAGGGGTACTTAATTCCAAGCCTAAATACTACTAAACTGTTATGAAAATATAATATTTTACATAGTTATAATTATAGAGAATAGTCAAAGAATACAAAACAGGAAAAAAGAAGGGTTGTTCGATATATAATGATCAAAATACTTTATACTGATCAGAATACTTTATTATAGTCTGTTAATATTACTCATTCATTTATTCATTCATTCACCCGTCTGTTAATATTAATATTAATATAATATTAATATTAATATAATATTAAATTAATTGTTTGCTGTTTGTTGATGCACATAAGTGCCTTGTGAAGTTGTTTAGATGAATAAAACTGTTCATATAATCAAACAGACCAATAACAGCATTCAAAATAATACAGGTCATCACAGAACTGGTCTAGCTGCACTTCATTATCTCAATAATCTCTCTCAACTCTTTCTCATAAGGATACTCATGAGATTCCCACAATGCACTAGCTGGGTTATATAATGCTGACATAATGTCATCACCCCACTCTAATTCTATTATATTTTAAGAAATCATATTAAATTCATATTTAAAGGAAAACTCTAGTGTCTGGTGTCTAGCTCTGCACAGCTGACACCAGATTATTTAAGGCCTAGTGAAAAAGGAAGAACAAGAGAAGAGGCATCCATCAGCAACTGAAGCCAGGTTAAAAATGATAGGTGTGCACTGCCTTTTGATTCTACCTTGAGGCCAAAATCACCAATCCATCCAGCTGTGGCTGAATGCCCCCTGGGGTGAAGAAAACAGACACAAGTTTGAGCAATGCACCTAAAATTGGTCCCAGAACAGTTAGTAGTCCCATTAGCGCAGACAACTTCATTCAAAAACGCTGTAAAAATGCATTCAAAGATCCTGCCCCCAGAACTTCACCAGATCAGGTTCTCCACTCAGGGCTCAGTCCTCACACAGCAGCACAGTGACAAGAAAAAAAACAGGCTTGATGAAAGCCTGAGAGAAACTATCCACACTTCTTTACTCTTGAAGTTAGACCTGCAGATGTTTTAAGGTGATTACTTGTGGTTTAATGTTGCACAAGGGTTTAAAACACTGCCTGAGCTGCTTCACCAAATAGGTTTGGTAGATCCCACACATACATTGGTTGCATGTACAGATTATTTTAAGGTAGTGAAATCTAATAGACAGACTTCATTGTAAATAGTGCTGTTAAGAAATATTGTGTCAGAAGCATTTTATTAATATTCTTGGGCATTGTCATGGTTTTGAGATGAGGCCTTTAAAGATTTATGCTATACTCATTAAAGAAAAAATAAATAGAAAAGATACCATCATGCACATCCACAACATGATAAACGCATTGCCCTTGTTTAAAAATAAAAAGAAAAGATAACACACATAGCTAATATGGCGCTGTTCCTTGCTTCAACCCCCCACTCCCAAACACACACACACACATAGTCCAGTCCACAGTACTGCTAGAAAGGACTTCTCTCTTCTGTTCCTTCTGTTTGACCAGTGAGGGGTGAAAAATAATGATTCTTCCAAAAATGGATTCTCTCTCTCTCTCTCTCTCTCGCTCACACACACACACACAAACACAGACTCTCAGGAGTGGAGCAGAATGCTCTGTTGATTGTCTCATGTCCAGAGCAGCAACCTCTAATCATGGAAAGTAACAAACCAAGACAGTGCTCAGTTACACAGAGAGAGAGAGAGAGAGAGAGAGAGAGAGAGAGAGAGAGGGAGAGCGAGAGATAGAGAGAGAGAGATGCACTAGGCCATACAGTCATGAGAGAGCTTGCATGCTGATAGAGGGATGGGGAGTGTGTGTGGAAGGGAGCGGGTGTAGGAAAAAAGGAGTGTGTGTCCATAAAAAAAGTCCACTGAGAGCTACAGAGCAGTGGAGATAAATGAAAAGACAGTACAACATTTATCCTCCATTTCCCCAATGACACGTGCATTATATTTCTCTGCAGCAGTTCTCCACTCCCCATTCTCATTCCTCCTATTCTCATTCCCTCCCTTGTTCCTTCTCTCTCTACACTGTTATAAATGGGAGTGTTTATAGTAGTCAGACAAATGCAGTCACAGCCAACAGCTTCTGTTATTAACACTGAATATAAACACTACGGCAGAACATACACACACCCATACAAAAGTCACCCATTCACCCACACACACAGAGTTCGACCAGCTGGCATGGTAAATCAATTCTGTTAATATCTGTTACTGTAGATCTAAACTCAGCGGAACTCCACTGCTCCACAACTCTTTTGCTCTAGCGACAGTCTTGCACCATGGCTGCACAATATAGTGTTGGCAAGTCATTATTCCAGTACTAGCGTTTGCGGAAATGACACAGCTTATGCGAATGAGCCTTGTGACCCAATGGACATTTCTCGCATATACTGTGAGCCACGACCAATCACATCCATCCCAGATGAGTGCTCTGATAAATCATGCGATTCACTTGATCCAACCCGGAGTAACAACACAAGTCAAATTCTCATGCATTCACAAGTACAATGTCATCTTTCCATGCCGTCTTACGGGGCCAGAGGCCCTGTGACTGGCTATTAAGCCTGCGGCCGATGCCCTCTGACATATACTGACTGTAAACGGGAGCCACCCGAAATGATGTGGATTGAAAAATTCATGCTTGATTGACGCTTAGAGGAAACCATTGACTAGAAGAAGCTAACTCAAATGGGAAAAGCCCAAGTCTCAGTCCAAGGAACTGTGGTGAATGTAGGAGCAGAAAAGCCTATGTAATGACAATGGATGAGTGCTGCTTTCATTAATGAGGCACATAAAGGTCTGCATGTCAACCCATATAAAGGAATTACATTTTTTTTTGTGAATTGCACTCCCACGACTTAATGGGTTCACTAGATTTATTCATTTTGTGCCCCAGCTCAAGCCTTATATAAATCGTTCTTATGAATTTAACGGGAATCCACTGCGCGCGTATGTGTTTGTGAGTGTAAGGCCTGTTCCCATGGTTAAAGAATAATATCAGAAAAAAATGTCTAACCCAGCAGCTGCTGTCAGACATACAAAACATAACGAAGGAGGGGGAGGAGAAAAAAGGAAACACAGGGGCAGTGAGAGAGGCAGAGCGACACAGAGAGACGTACTAGGTCATACAGTTACAAGACATAAGAAAAAGAGATACGATCGGGAAATGTTAAAGACTGCTTTCCAATTAAGATTCACACCAAATGATCTGCCACAAACCAGTTCCCTCAATGTCACCGCAGCTCTTCCTGGTCATGTCTATACTCCCAAAGATAAAGCTGGCATGAGGAAACAGCGTTTCACGTGGGAACAGGGTGGTGTGTAAATCTGCCTTGCTACAATACAGGTCTACTCCCACGGCCCCCCTTTCCAAAACTCTACAATCACTCATTACTGGCCCCAAGCATAGTGCCAGTCAACATCATTCATGTGAAATGTCTCACATTTCAGCTAGAAAAACCTTGTTGTCTTCAGCCTCTTCCCTAACCACACGACACTACACCAAGCTGTGTTATCAAAAACCCATAACCTAGGAGTAATTTAATGATTTGCTTATTGTTGGTAGCAGCTGCCTACGTCATTGCTGTCGTCATCACTATCAACCATCTTCACTGCTGTCCTCATGCCTACAGCCCTCATGCTGCTTAGGGCGATTTCGGGACACAGTGATCAGATGAGATGAAGTCATAGAGAGAGAGAGAGAAAGAGAGAGAGGGAGAGAGAGGGAGAGAGAGAGGAGTCCAACACAGAGCTCCCATTTAGACACGACGATCTACAAGAGAGCCGCGTTGACGTCAAAGTGACAATAAAGCGAATTTAACGTCATCCCGCCGGCGTCAGCAGACGTGACGTCCATTCTGTCACTTTGGAACTTCACACACCAGCAGCTTGTGAAAGAACAGCATTTCTCTATTACATTAGCCCGAGCAGATTTCTACACCGCCTTTCGTGAACTTCCTCAGTGTAAAAGCTTGTTCAGCGCATCAAGCCGCGCAAGAGGCAGAAACTCCGACTGTAAACCTCCACAAAACAAATGGTGTAATGGAAGTGCGAACACTATTGACAAGTGAATGAGCGCCTTTCTCCACCGACACCATTCACTCCACAAAGAAGGGGAGAAAGAGAAGGAGGAGGGGCTCTGAAAGTTTGCTGCAGACTTTTA
The DNA here is from genome assembly GCA_032718565.1 of Distichodus sexfasciatus. NCBI lineage: Eukaryota > Metazoa > Chordata > Actinopteri > Characiformes > Distichodontidae > Distichodus > Distichodus sexfasciatus. The sequence continues at coordinate 994,717 of JAVGVS010000115.1, forward strand.
GCCTTTCATTACACCAGCTAAGCTACGACCAACGCTGACCTTTCAGTGCAGAAACTAAGTACAAACAACACGTCTGTTCCAATCACTCACCGTTTGTCGGGATTCCCTGCATCTTTCTGAGGAGGGAGAGAGAGAGAGAGAGAGAGAGTTGCTCCTCTCTTTAAGCCGCGAGCAGTCTGTGTGCTTCTCTCTCTCTATCACTCTTACTGTAGTTCTCACACGCAGACGAGTTCCCTCAAACCCAAACCAACCCGCTTCATTTCATCATCTCAGCTCTGCGTAGAGACGCTGCTCATGTTTCGAAACTCGGCCGTGCTGTCCTCCTGCGGGGCTCGGACGCGGCTTGTGTGCAGACCCAGCAGCTCCTTTCTTTCATTTCATTTGTGCATCGATCCATTTACTCCTTCCCCCGGCTCCGTCCGGTTTCCTGTAGCCGACTCTGCTGGGACTTTTTTCCCCCCTCCCTCTGCTCACTGTATCCCTCCCACTCGCTCGGTTCTCTCAGACCACCAGCTTCTCTCTCTCTCTCTCTCTCTCTCTCTCTCTCTCTCTCTCTCTCTCTCTCACACACACACACAGACACACACACAGACACACACACACACACACAAAACTTGTACAACTATCTTTGTGGGGACATTCCACAGACCATAGAGCCATATTGACTAGATGTATATAATTTTACTCCTAACCCTAACCCTAACCCTAACCTCAGTGACCAAAAGCACATCTTTAACCTCCTTTAGTTTCCCAAATAAAACATGTACATCTTCTATAAAGTCATTTTCCCCCATGGGGACCTCTCAAATGTCCCCACAAGGCCCAAAAAAACAGATAAAAGTGATTTTAGGGGACAAAAAGGTCCCCACAATGCATAAAAACATGGTACACACACACACACACTTAAACAGTTGTTCGCAACATACAGTGTCTTGAGATTATTAAATACGAGATGTAATACTTCCTAAGGGTAGCTGCTGGTATAACTCTTTAACTGAGAGAACGGAATCAACTGAAAGAATGACATAATTAGGCACATATAATAATATTATCTTACAGATAGAAAAAACAGAGAATGACAAGTACTCTTTCTCTCTTTCTCTCTCTCTCTTTTAATATCCAACTTTCAATATACAATTCATCCTCACAACCACCTGCTCAACTTGAACAAATACACCAAAATCAACAAAGACAATTTTCTGTTTATTATTTAATGTTTTTTTAGTACAATGGTAACCCAGGGGTAGGATTCTTCTAAATGCTGTAATGATAATTTTTCGGTCTTATCAAATAAACAAATTCACATTGCCTCAAAACTACCACTTTTTGTGTTCAGGTTTACATAGTTCTTTTAAAACATTTTTAGTACAGTGGTAGTCTAATGATAGGATTCCCCTAAATGTATTTACGTGTGAATGTAAAACAAAATATGTTTTACACATTAAATAAACATATAAACATCTTTGAAAGGACTTTATCCCTGGGGCATTAGGAGACTCTAAGGACTCAGTCACGCATCATTACACCGGTATAAGTCAGCATGGTGCCCGCGTGCCTGGCACATGTCCCCCATCAAGTCTGGCCTGGTTAATAACTTCTTATCTGGCTAGGTGCCAGCTGTTACTCTCCTCTTAACACCATCTGGTCGGAGGATTAATCAAATTGGGTGGCATGCCCAACATAAGTCATTAGATCTATCTATCTTCCGTCAACCAGGACATAATGCCACAGCTTTCAACATTTTTAATAACACAAACTGAACTTCTGTTCAGCTGTTACTCAGTCTTAGGACACTGTCCATTACACGACACAATGACCTGCTGTGTAGGGACACATACTAACTAATCAACGTGTTATTTTCTTATGTAATATGTATATTTGTATAATATATTAGGTAAGTGTTTCGGCTTCAATAGTCTTATTACTAAAACCAGGTTTACATATTACTGTATGTTATACTTGTATGTGACACACAAAGAATCTTGAATCTCTAGGTTTTTTAATATATAATTTCATAACACTGCTTACAATCAGCATTAATGCAGAATTGTTACTGAGAACGTGGCTTAGAAATGCAAGGTTTATTCCGTAAATTACTACCTCAGGATGAGGGTCAAAAATATGGACATTGAAGAAAGCTCTTAGCGTGACATGACAGCATCAGATGCTATGGAATATTCAGAAGAAGACAGTGGACACCTAGTCCCTGTGCTTTTTCTGAAAAATGTGTCCTTAATTTAACCAATAATTTAATTTCGCACTCTTAAGGGGTCAGCAACACAAACCCTTTATTTAAAAAGCTTTTAGTATGACACATCTTTCACCACATGCTGATGGTGTGGATTCTTCAGAAGGCAACATTCACCAGGCCTCTGTGCTTTTTGTGTCAGATGTGTTGAGGCATTTAAAGACTCTTTGGGGGCTGTGGTTAAATGAATGTGTTAGCTTTCATCTTATTCTTCATCAGTGATCAGTTTCTGGTTTGAAGAACTGCTCGGTGCATTTCAGCGCCTCTCAAGTTAGCAATGACACCGCTGTGGTTTATAGCTGAATAATATGCAGCAACAGTGAAAGCAGTTTATTTTCCACAATTACAGGCTTTGGTCTAATAGTACATGTGTGCAGCAAAATGTGAGATTAAAATAAAATGTTTCTTTCTCATCCACTCTCTTCTATCCTCTCTCTCTTCCCCTCAAAAGAGCTGGAGGCCACTTTAGCCCATGCTGCGGAAGAGAACGGCGAGTCCTTTCACCAGTATGAAGTCATCCGGACCTCATGCAGAAGGAAAATAACAGTTGTATTTATGCAAGAAGACGTTTCATCGATATAGTCATTCTTATAATAATCAATTTCATTAAAAGTTCTTTGGTAAAAGTTATACTCAACAGAACAGACATAGACACTGGAAGCTTTTATATGAAAGGGTTTGAATGTGAGGAAGTGTATTACCTGAAGTGTTCCTTTGTGAGTGTGAGACAAAGATAAGGACCAGGTTAGTTTTGAAGTTTCAAGATAGATAAAAAGATGTGAAAGACAGAAGTGGTATGTGTGTTCTTGATAGCTTGAACAGTTTTGGGAACTGCAAAACACAAGGGCAGGCAAACATTTAGCAGATAAATAACAAATGTCTTATTTCTTTATAAGGATCCTCAGGAAACTGCATAGAGAATATGCAGTGGACAAGCATTGTGTGTGTGTGTATGTGTGTGATGTGTGTTAACTGCATAGCTGTAATGGTGTTCAATAGCTGATTTATGGGTGTTTGTTTTCGAGTTCTTACGTGGCCCTTTGGGGTCTATATGCCTATGCTGACAATCATATGACATGGCAAAGCTAAAAAGAGGAGTCTTTGTATCTCTCTCTCACACACACACACTTACTTGAACAAGGAGTCGGCAACTGTTCTTCACCCTCGGCCCTATTTCATTTGTCGTGCCACCATGTGGTCAGTGTCTGTACTGTAAGAGCAGACAGCACTACTGTAATAAAGTTTGGCTCTGCAACCCCCCTTCCATTCTTCTGCCAGAAAAAGAGGCAACACACATCACTGACCCTGATTTGGGTCTGCTGATCTGGACAAGAAGATTCTGTCAAAAGGCCCTTTATAGAGAGAAGATGGCTGACGTAATGTTCGAACAATGGGGGAGCTTTGAGCCCATTATGCTTGATCTGTAAATCTGAACTTCAGAAACTAGAGAGGACTTTCAATAGGTTGACCCATCCCAAATTACTATTAACAAATTAAAAAATATCATTGGAGGTGTGTGTGTGTGTGAATGTGTGTTACACAATCTCAGGTGTGAACCACAAGTACTTTGATGAAATGACCCCAAAACTCTTCATGCTGATATAATTTGTACGTCAGCCTGAGACACACATCTTCTTAACTAAATACAAAGAGAGGTGCCGTGCATTTCATTTCAAAAAGACCTGGAAATGGATTTGAATCTTTACTGGTTAACCAGCTTTGTTTGGGTTCCTATTTCATAATACCGTATGGTGAAAGTGATGTTAAGGGTGATTTCCTGTGGCATCTTTGAAGAGATCTGTCAAGGTTTCTTTGAGAAGAACAATCACACAGAAGGCAAGTTTGGTGGGAACATAGAGGTAGGGTACTCGTTTACAGACCAAGAGGTTGAGTGCCTGGGTTTTACTCTATTGTAGTTCTATGAGGTTCATTGGGACACTGAACCCCATGTTGCTCCAGAGCAGGGGTTGTCAACTGGTTCAGACTAAGCAGAAGTCTGCAGCCCACATGTGTGCAGAAAATAATAATAGAAATAACAGAAAATTTTCTATATAAAAAAAAAGATGTTTGCATTCACTTGATTATTCATAATGATGCCCAAATCATCTGGAAAAAAGTGATTTCAGCTGTGAACTGCATTGCTGTCACAAACCACCAGAGGACCGCAGACCACTGGTTGAAAACCCCTGCTCCAGAGAGACTGTCTCTCTAGTGAGCAAATGTAAAAAAAAAACAAAGAAAAAGTAAATGTAAACAGTTCTGGACTTTTTGGCCTAAGCCTTCACTTGCAAATTGATAAATACTATGGGGCAGTTGGTAGCGTAGGGAGTTCACCTCGTGAACCCAGCAGGGTCGTCGGTTCCAGTCCCTTACCGGAAAATGTACCTGGCTCATGAGGTACTCATGAGCCAGATATCAGCCAAAAAGCTGCCCACTGCTCCTTCACGGATGGGTCAAAGACAGAGGTCAGATTTCATTGTGTTGCACTGTGTGGTTTGCTGTGCTGTGCTCACAAAGACAGTCACTCACTTAAAATATGCTGTGGGATTGAATGGAGACCACGTCTGTCTGGAATGTTTGCTTCAGAATATAAAATGTAAATAATATTTTTAAAAACGCTCATGCAAATCCATTTCTAGTGCAATACATCCATAAATTCATAACTTTCTCACTGTATGTGAGATGTACATGCATCAGCAATATCAGAAACATAGTTAAAGAGCATAAATGCTTAAGAATTAAACTCCATTCCAGAAAACTCTTATGCATTCCTCATATTTTATGGCTATATTTGTAAAGAACTTTTCTGAATTCCTGTAAAACACAGAGCCTGTAAAAATGTAAGGCGTGTAAATCAATGAGCTCATTTCTTACAGCTAGAAGGTGTGTGTGTGTAAGAGAAGGAAGAATGAGAAGTGTGTGTTTAAGAGACACCAATATCCTCCAATCACAGCAGACAAAAACAGGAAAAAGGAAAACAAACAGGAAACAGATTTTAGTCCCGTTTATTGATTTTTTAACAAGCATGACTACCTTTACACAGACCGAGTAACCCTCTCTAGAAAACAAAACAACACTTTCTCTGGGTTAGTTCAGCAGTAATACAGCACTTTGGTCACCCTAAACACAGTTTTTTTTTCTTCCCATTTCTAAATTTTTCACCTTTTATTTTCTAACCTCTTAAAGTTCTATGTTTTGTTTTCAGTTCTGTGTAAAAGTCCCACGCCTGCAGTAAAACATGCATATGACTTGAAATTTGAGTTTTGTTTTGTTTTTTTTCTTCTTTGCCATCATAATGCACGTTATTGATAAAGAGTACAGTACTGCAAGACATTTCAAATAAATACCAACATACGGATGAAGTCGTTATTTTAATATAAAGGTATCAAACTCTCCTTGCGGATCAATACTGAAACACAACATGACCATGGAAAGTTTACACAGCTAGTTGAGTATCACAAAGCTATCGCTTCCAGCAAACAGAAAACCTCATTCTCTGCGTAAAATCAGCATTTGTCTTTTTTAGAAAAAAAAAATTGCACTTAATTGAAACCCCCCCCTTTTTTCACTAGCTTCCCAAATAAACTAATTAAATAAATGCCTCAACAAGCCAGGTGTGACTTTCATGGCACTGTTCAAGCTTGTTGATGCAAAACAATGTTTTCTGTTTCCTGAAATCACAATGCTTATGTAAAAAGATTATGTAAAAAAAAAAAAAAAAAAAAGAATAAAAAAGCAAACAAAAAGGATTCAAAAATGGACAAAAATAGGGTGCGCGATCACACTTTTGTCAACAATACTATCAATACCACGTTACCTTCACCAAAGCTATAGATACACCAGTCTCCACCTGCAAACACCATCCAAACGTGTGGTGTTCGTTTTTTGTTCAATATGAGGCAAAAAATGACTTATTCTGATTCCGACCACTTTTTAAAAAAAACACCTTTTTGCTAAAACCCCTGAATTTGCTAATGGGATCACTGACCTCAAGAATTCCCTGCAATCTCAACGTTTCAATCACCTAATAACTTCAACTAACAAAACACACTTGCGCAAAACCGATTGTGTGTCTTTTGCACTTATTGCTGTTCCTAAGCGTGCTCTGAAGTAGGAATCCCCGTCAATTATCTTACGTTCAGAGCGGGAGCAATGACTACCAAAAAAGCCTAAAAGCTAGACTAAAATTCTCTCTTGAAATAATGAAAGGCACTACTGGTCAGAACAAAGAGGAAAAAAAAAACCCGGAAAATAAAGAGAAATCAAAACGGAGGGCATGAAAGTGGCGGCGGCGCAAATTCGCACCCACTGCAACGTCTCCTTTCACTTTTCTTTATTTCGCTTTTCTCTTCAATTTCCTCGTTATCAAACGTACAACGGTGTACCGAGACTTGGCACAATAAATAAAGAGAGAACGAGAGCATTCCAATTTGGAATTGATTTGATTACACTTGCAGAGAATTCATGGAGCCAGCGATCCCTCGAAAGCTTGAGTAAAGAAGCGCTTGAAGAACCAACCTGTGGTCGGTTTTTCGGGAGCCCGCTTTACCGTGATAAGCCAGAACGTCGTCAAGTTTCTCCACGTTCACTTTGAACTATTCCTAAGAATAATAAATAGACAAAAAGCCCAGCATCTGACCACCCGGGGATTTTGTTTTAGAATATGGCAGTAGAACAAACATGAAAAAAGCAACAATAAAAATGATCAACATTTTAAATGAAACATAAATGATGAACGCTCGTGGATTCATTTCACAGAATACAACAGGAACTGGTTTGCAATGTGAGCGGATTGGGTTTAGTGAGAAAGTTTCAGCTCTGTTTTCTTTGCATACCGAGAGAGTATATCAACAAGATCTAGTATTATCAGTATAGTTTTTAGAATACCTTAGGATAGAACTGACTCACAAAAACCAAAACACTACAAACCTGCCCTAGGTTATTAATATAAAAAATTAATATACTCCTATATTAAAAGTGCACAGGTTAAAGTAAAAAAAAAGAAAAGAAAGAAAGAAGACGAGACAACTGTTCTTTGTGTCTTTGTGTGAAAGCTTCCTCGAACTTTCTTCTTCGTTTACAATTTACGAACATTTATGGGCAGAGATTCCAATACTTTGTGAGCACTCGGAGGCTTCCTACTGAAACAGAAAACCATGGAAATAAAGCCATTTCAGCCATGCCAGATTCGGTTGTTACTTATTAGTCAAATATCATGAGGGCGGAGAATTTTCGGAATTTTAGTTTAAGCCATCCAGGTTGATTTCCACTCGGCTAAAACTCTAGTCGTTAGGGCGGCACGCAATTTGCCGGCAGTGGTGACATGTCGACTTCCCCGGCTCAACTAGTGTGGAGCGTTACTGCAAAATGGGGGGGAGAAAAAAAAAGGGAAATATTAGAAATGTGTCAAATTTAGATGAGTTTCAAACTTTGCAAACTGGGGCACGGCTGAGCGTTAAAGAACTTCCAACAGCAGCGCATGTTAAGGAAGCAAAACCGAAATGCTGAAAAAACTGGTTAGTTGCCCATAAAAAATAAAAAATAAAAAATAAAAAAAACACCAAACGTAGCTGAAGATAAGGTCAGTTTTAGGAAGTCCTGAGGTTAGGCTTAGAAAACAAAACAACAAAAACAGCAAGTGCAGGAAGCCACCGGCTCACAAATATCCGAAACCCCGCCCATCTCCTGATGAAGCCCCGCCCTGCCAGACCGCGCTCCAATAACGAGCGAGCTGCAGCTGAGGTGGGCGGGGCATCTCAAGCGCCATGCTTGTTAATAGTAAAACCAGCCGTGTGTCACGCATGCAGGTGGTCGTTTTCACGCCGGCCGACGAGGAAAACGCCGAGTCGGACAGGTTCCTCACAAGCAAGCCATGGACTCAGATTAACACACGACCGTTCGTCTGATAGTATGAAAAATCGATTTCATATTTCAGACGGAATCTATATAATTCCGAATGAGTATTGTCTGAGTCAATGGCAAAACAACACACACAAAAAAAACCAAAAACAAAGCAAAAAAACCCAAACAAACAGGAAATGTACAAAGCGTATAATTTCTGGAACCCATATCACCATTTGGAGGCCGTTACTAGGGTAACGCCAGGTCACGTGATCAGACAACTGCCCGCTGGTTTTAACCGTGTCTGATCGAAAACGTCTGGAGGCGTAACGTTTTGACGCAAGCCTTCCCCGTGCTAATCAATGAGGACGCATGAAGGAACAGAAAAGAGTGGTCAGACCCAAGCTGTGTGCATGTTCGTGTGAGGGCATGAGTTTGTCTGTGTGCTTGCGTAAATGTGTGTGTGTGTGTGTGAGAGAGAGAAAGATGATAGCAATAGCTTTGTGTTTGTTAAGTACAGTACTTTATCTAAAGGCCTAGCGAGGGCTTATATGCAGCACAGGCAGAAGCAAGAGTTGAGGACTGACGCGTTCAGCTTCCCGCTGCGGCCGTGAGAAAGCTCTTGCCCGGGACAGCTGCGAACCTGAATTGGAGTCTCTCTGTACAGAATATAGTGTCTACACTTTTTCACGTTATTAGAAAAAGATTTTTTCGTCCGTCCTCAACTCTGCTTTTAATGTAATAAAGCTAGATTGTGATTTTTTTTTTTTGTAAGTCACCAGCATAATTATAGCCATCGCCGTTTACACGTTTACGATTATTTTTCACTACAAGCTCCACCGTCGGCCTCGTTGTCTCTTGCTTAGCATGAGCTTGATACTTTAAAGCTTTTTTTTGTTGTTGTTGGACCAAATCAGATGGTTTCTCCTTCCAGAAGTTACGGAGCCTCAGAAACAAGCTTGTTTATCGTAGGCGACGACGGCAACAACAACAACAACAACAAAGCCCACGATAAACGGGGCGTTTCCTCGGCACGTTGACCGGAGCTCGGGGAAACTCGGGGGGCAAAGGAGGAAAGCAGCAGCACCACACAACAGTTATGGGAACGTTACCTTGGCGTTATTTAAAGGGAGAGCGGTGATGAAGAGGGAACAAGCTGCTGACGATCTACAGGGAGAAAGAGTTGTCGGGAAGGAGCAGAGGCGAAGAAAAGAGACGTTAAGATACAGGAGGAGTCGCTGACCGCGCACACAGCCACACACAAGCTAAACGGACTCCTCTATAGACCTTCTTCCTACGAGGTAAAGGGAGAAAGAGGATGAGAGAGAGAGAGAGAATAGAGCTAGCTTTTTTAGACACCAAGGACAGGGCTTTTACACTGAGAAACGGCCAGTCGTCGATTAAAACCGAAAGAGAGGCACTTTTTCACGGTGACGTCTGTTGGGAGCGTAGACTCGTTTTCGTTTTTCCGCCCCATCAGGGCGTCTGATTATAATTTGTGCTTTGTTGCCCGAACCAGTTGGATCACCACCGATCAGAACGATTTCGGGTCAAAGGTCTGCCTCTTTATGTGGCGTCACGTGGAACCTGAGGCCCCTAGCTTGAAGTGCACTTGAATCTGAGGGAGAGAGCCGATTTCCTCCCCATCCTTTGTTCTCCAGTTATGGCTATGAGAAAAAAAAAAAATCTCTCTCCCTTCTTCGGGGGAACAGAACGACGGAGAGACCGCAGCTATACGAGAGAGACGTTCCTCCTTAACGAATCCCCCTTCCCCCTTCTTTAGAATGTAGAGCCCTGTTTAGTTTAGTTTTTTTTTTTTTCGAAAACGCGCTCGATCGAGGTGGAGACGGCACCAAAGACACTATACAGTTCTAAGAAAAACGGGAGACGCATCTGCGCAGCCTACGGTCCACTAGCGATTGCGAACGGCATGCAAGTGGCGAAACTACGACCAAAACAAAGGGAAGCGTTTGGCGTGCTGCATAAAACGACACTCGACCCCGCCTCCCGCCCACCTCCGCGCGAGCGAGCGAGACTGGACTGAAACGCGCTCACTCTGTCGTCCTAAATTTCGTCGGCAAACCCATCGTTCCGAATTTAGTTCCCACCCCGACTTCAATTCATGTCCAAAAAATGACCAGTGATTCTGCCCTAACGTTAGAAGAGAGGGGGGGGATTTGCATATTTGAATGTTCCATTAACAATGTAAACATCAGTCACCTGATTGGAGCACGGGTTGCCGAGTTCAGGTTGGTTGTCCGAGGCGGGAGAGAGAGAGAGAGAGGGAAGGACAGAACGAGAGCAGGAGAGAGGAGGAAAAAAAAAAAGACGGTGCTGAGGGCAGCTAGTTTAACATCGCAAGCACGCTGCGACGCCCTCGCGGCTATCTAGCTCCCGCTAACACGACTAGCAGTGGATTTAGGAGATTCACTCACGCACACTCGGCTACAAGCTGCCACTCAAGATACAGCACCATAAGTACAGAAGGAAACAAGCCGTCCTCTGTGGGAAAGAAAAACTCGGATGGCAGCCGTCAGCAAGCGCTGCCTTGTTAGCCGTTCACCTATTAGCACAATGATAGGCAGAACCGTACACAGCCCTAAAGATACACACACACACACACACCCACCATACAGGTCATTACAGAGCGAGCGAGACAGTGCGCGTGAGCGGGGGGCTTTGTACACCGGTCTAGCGCCGCGAGTGGTTTTAGTCGCAGTAGATCTTGTACTTCTCACTGCAGAACACCACCGGCGCTCCCAGAAGGCCGTTGGGCTCGCCGCGACCCCCGCAGGTGGCCGGGAGGGGCGGACTTACGTGGGAGTGGGCGGGGTTGTGGGCGGGCCTGGCCCGGGAGGAGGCGGACTTGCGGACTCCCCGGCGCGACTGCTCGTGGTCGAACTCGAGGTCTTCCAGGCGCTGGGTCAGGGCCAGCTTCTGCTGGATAGCCATGCGGAGGAGAGAGTTCAGGGTCTTCTTCTCGTCCTCCGCTGCCGCCAGCTGTCTCTGCATCTCATCCAGCTGTGTAACGTACTCGTCACACCTGTATGAGGGAAGGAAGGAAGGAGAGAGAGAGAGAGAGAGAGGTGATTATAACAGCCAGTTACCAAAGCTAAATATATTGTCTTTGTAAATGACATTGGTCACATATAGAGCGAAAGCGAGATCGGTGGTCACTAGTGGTCACTTGCAAATTACAAGTAAAAGTACTGGTGTTAAAAAAAAAGTAAAGGTACAAAATACTCTTCTCAAAAACTACTAGTTAGACTAGTAGAGCATTAGTTACTTTTTATTTGTCATTACATGTCATTATGAACGCACCACAGCACCCCACAGTGCACCCCAATGAGATGTGATCTCTGCATTTGACCCATCCGTGAAGGAGCAGTGGGCAGCTAACAAGGGCAGCGCCCGGGGTGCAGTGCTTGGAGATGGTACCTTGCTCATGAGTACCTCAGTGATACCTTTCCCGGTATGAGATTCCAATCGGCGACCTTCCGACCTAACGGTTGCGCTACCAACTGCCCCGATTATATTTTCAATGTCATTTTTCTGGTTGCTAGCCTAACCATTAGGGAGTCGGGCTCCGTGATCGGAGGGTCGTCGGTTCAAATCCCAGACTAGTAAAAGTACCACTGAGGTACTCATGAGCAAGGTACCGTCCCTAAACGCTGCTCTCCGGGCGCTGCCAAAAAGCTGGCCGCAGCTCCTTCACGGATGGGTCAAATGCAGAGGTCACATTTCGTTGTGGTGCACTGTGGGCTGTGCTGTGGTGTGTTCACAATGACAAAATAAACACTTGCTTAAATGTCATTTAAAAAGTAGTTGTACTCAAGTAGGAATCAAATGACAAACTGGTATGAATGTCTCAAATATCCCGTCAAGAATATTTCTGTTCTCAAAACTAGCACACCATGTACCTTAATAACAGACCTGGGCATTTTACGGCCCGTGGGTCACATCCGGCCCGACGACTATCTTTGAGCGGCCCGCGTGACTTAGTATTAAAAGTGTAACAGCGACATCTATTACTTTGTGAGAGGTGCACGAAATAAAATTACACGGCTTTTATTTTGAAGGCCACTATTGTTTTTTTCTTAATTAACGTCGTCAGTGCGCTTATGCACTTCAGCAAATGTGTTGGACAACTTCCAAGAAATTAGCGCTACACCCTTAAATATGTCAGCTAACGTTAATAAAAGAAAAACTGACGCAGAATGGAGAGTTTTTAAAAAGGCATGGACTTCTAAATATTTATTTGCTGAAATCAATGGCAAAGCTGTGTGCTTAGTGTGTGGAGAACATATAGCGGTGTTTAAGGATTACAATTTTAATGGCCATTACGAGAGTAAACACGGAGAACAATACAGCTGACTGATGCGGAGCGGGCACGAGCATTGGAAGATTTGCTAGCTAAACTGCAAAGCAACAAGGATTTTTTTACAAAGCTCCACTCATCCAGGGATGCCGCAGTCACGACCATGAAAATGTCTAAACTGTTTTTGTGATTGTTCATTAAATATATACGGTATATTTACGATTTCTTATAGTGGGATATCATATACGTGACCCTCCACGGCAAAACCAGTCGCTTGTTGCAACGGAGGTTTCCGAGAAAAACGAGCGTTTATGTTGCGTGGGGTAAAAATTTTGAATTTTTGGTTTTTAGTGTTTTGAAACAGTGGAAGGTCTATACTGTACTGTTGTGAATAAATTTCGCTGAAAAACCTACCCTTTCCATCCTAAACACGTGACTTTCTTGAGGTGAGGAATTCAATTCCAGCAGAATGTTAAAAGTTTCTGTTTTCACCGCTCTACTTCAATATTTACGCTAAATCCACTGGTTGACTAGCGTGAAGATATTTCTCCGGAATCCATCTCCGTCTCCCGAGTTCAGTTAACCTAATGCAGGTAGGCTATCCGTGTGGCTGTGAATGCAGCGTAGGCTACCGTAAATACAAACGTAGCCGCGACCGCACCAAGCGTCTGTGAGTGCTACGGCGATAGTCAACTTCAAAGGCAGATTTCTCCGTTTCTCACTTGGCGTGACAGGAGAAACCCGACTCCTTTGAATGTTGATATCTCAGTCATATGTCGTCGGATTCATTCCATATAGGTATCGTTTTGAAGCTTGATTTATGCTCTTTCATGAAAACATAACTCAATTTTGAAAATTTGCGACAAGCGATTGGTTTTGCCGTGGAGGGTCACATTGATTGGAAGTTAATTATAAGTATTAAGTATATATTAAGTATATTATATATATTCCGGCCCTCTAAAACCATTCCAATTTCTCATCTGGCCCCTTTGGAAAAATAATTGCCCACCCCTGCTTAATAAGGCTGATGTTCCTAAAAAATGGCCGGTGAGTGTACAGTATATCCACTTAACGTTCAGTGTGAACACACCCTGCAATGAATGACTTGTCCAGCTGAGGGCACTAGCTTCAGAATTAAGCAGCCTGTCTGCTGTAGTAATAAATGTTTTCTGTTTGCTCGCTTGACATTTGGACTTTTTCCTTGACGCTCAAGCCTTAAAGCCGTACAGGGGAAATGAGTTAGATACCGATTACGACAAAACCTAACTGTAATTAATGTTGTCGTGACAAAACGGTACATTCGACTGAAAGAGGATGGGAGGAGATGGAGCGTTTGCATTTCACACAGACCTTGTATGCTGAATGACTGCCTGCCACGCCACTAGATGGCACTCATGAAGCAGAGACGCTCCCCGAATTGTTAAGATTTACCCGTTAAAGTCCATCTCCTTTCTGCTGCCAGAATTGTGCGAAGCTGCCTCTTATCTCTGAGAAAATGGCAACTGAACGCACGGCGGCTTAATTACCCGAACAAACGTGAGAAACATTTTCACCGCTTGACACAACAAGGCATAAGTAGTGATGAGTCCCGGCCTTAAAACATACTGGTTGTAATGGAAAGGTCCCCGCAAACAGACTTGCTACTGGATGAAATGGCGCTAAACATCTATGTAGTGAAAGAGAGGGAGAGACGTGAGAATGAGGGCAAACAATGGGCGTGTCCTGTTGACAGTGAAAACACATTCCATCGCGTTCTCGTGCTTCTAACTGCCCGTTTGGCTCGTTCTTGCTCTCCGGTTTCTTTCAGACTGGTTTCCCCTTTTGCTCGGGGCAGTTGGTAGCCCAACGGTGATCGGAAGGTCGCCGGTTCAAATCCCAGACCGGTAAAGGTACCACTAAGGTACTGACGAGCAAGGTAGCGTCCCCAAGCGCTGCTCCCCCGGTGCTGCCCATTGCTTCTTCACGGAGGGGTCAAATGCTGAGGTCCCATTTTGTTGTGGTGCACTGTGGGCTGTGGTGTGTTCACGATGACAAATACGTGATAGGGCAGTTGGTGGCGTAACGGTTGGGTGTTCGCCCCGAGGTCGCAGGTTCGAATCCAAGACTGGTAAAGTTAACACTGAGGTACTCATGAGCAAGGTACCGTCCCCAAGCACTGCTGCCTGGGTGCTTGTTAGCTGCCCACTGCTCCTTCACGGACGGGTCAAAGGCAGAGGTCATATTTCGTTGTGGTGCACTGTGCTGTGGTGTGTTCACTCACTTATTAATCACTCACTTAAGTAACGTAGCTCTCTATATCACACACCCACAGATTCCTACCCACAATCCCTGAGTACAGCTCTGCGAGGGGGTTTTAAACTTCTCTAATGAGGGGCCTCTCCTGATCTCTACTCAAAGGACCCTCAAAGCATGCTTTAATAGATGATGAGTGAGTGTGTAGGGCTTGAGGTGAGTTTTAAGGACGTGGTGTCCCCGCATTAGTAAATCTTAGGGCTGGGTATCGTTGCTGATTTCCTGAATCGATTCGATTCCGATTCACAAGGTCATGATCCGATTCAATTCTCGATTCGATTCGATATCGATTTATTTAGAGATTTCTTTGCGTCAATACTAGTTTTCTTGGTTGTAAAATAGGCCAGACGGTGATTTGAGCGGAGCAGCTTCAGCCACGGCTCTATTTGGTTTCGGTTTCGCCGGTCTCATGTTTTTATAGCTCTCCTTGCGCGGTCGCGAGAAGTGGTGCATAGCCGCAGGAAAAGATCGATCCGCGAATCAATATCGTATTTTTCGAACGCGAATCGATTTTTTGAACCCAGCCCTAGTAAATCTGCTATGTGGCAGACAAAGGACATTTTCTTTGTAATGACCGGTCTTATAATAAAATGCTTTTAAACATATGGGACTGCTTTCTTGAACATGGATTAAACCTAGTCTTAGACTAAGTTGAGACTCAAAGGTAGTCTAGTGATAGGCTTAACCACAGTGCAGAAGACTGGTCCCAAGTGCCAGGTTTTGTTGAAAAAATGAAAAGAGGCACAAAAACTCCATTAGGTTACTATAGTAAAAGTTAGGTCTGGAGTTCGGTGAAGCAGTTGTAGTTGATAGTAATATAAAGAAAGTCAACAAGACCTGCATGTGACTGTGCGCATGCATGTGTCGTTCCCTAGAAGATAATCAGCATTTGTTCATCTCCCTCCCTTTTGGCTTTCCAGGCCAGGCCAACACACTCCCACAATGTTCCACGCCTAAACGTTTTGAAGTGCGACTCCCTCGCCCTGAGCTGGACTTGATGAGACGTGTTGTCTTCTTTAATCCTGACATCTAATTTCCATTTCAACTTCACGTCCAACACTTACCCTCCAGCGCTTGTACTTACGTGGCGTGCAGCAACAAGGCACTGTGATATAACAGACAAAAACGGACTTAATTATTATAATTATTATTAACCGTGAGAAGAATTAAACCTCAGTAAAATGTTTCTCAGTTAAACAACAACAAACTAGAAAGAGCGGTGACGATCCAAATGAAAAAGCCAATAGCAATCAAACTTCCTGAACTGTTTTGCTCCTGGCTTGCACCGATTGGCCTGGCGACTGTTTTGGCACGAAAGCCGACCTGCTATTGGCTGTGCTGGGTTTTTCCAATGACTGACCGCGTGACAGACATTTCCCACGGGGATGAACTTTGATCCCTGGAGTGACCCACCTTTGGTCTAGACGATGCAAACGCACACCCTCCGGTTTGTGCGCGCTTGTGAATTAACAAGAGAGTCAGCGTGAGAGTGTGTGCGGCGGCCGCTCTGGCCATACAGACACACACCCTGACAATAGACATAAGTGAAGGTTCATTAGCCGCAGTCTCCTCCTGGGAAAGGCCATTCAAAAGATGCAGTTCAACTAGGGGTGGGCAACTTTTTTCCCGGGAAAAAAAAAGAGGGTGGGCACAAAAGAAGCCTTGAATACTTGTGTGTGTGTGTGTGTGTGTGAGAGAGAGAGAGAGGGGTGGGGGGGCCACACAGGGGTGGAAGGGGGTTTGTTGTGAAGCATGGGCACCACGTTCAACCAAGACAAGAAGCTGCACGTCTGCAAGGCATTTAAATTTGCGCGTACGTGCGCACACACACACACACACACACATCCACATACCCCCTCAGCTGTTCACGGACAACAGGGGAAACTGAAAAGAAACAAAGCTAAAGGGGCCTAAGAGACAAAAAGAGGGAAAAAAAGAAAGAAAAAAGGAAGAAAAAGGGGGAATGAAAGAGTTTTATTGCCAAATGGACATAGGAAGAACTACTGATTTAGGGCCATTAAATCAGGGCTCATATTTCATGGGAGATTTTTTTTTTTTAGAGGTTAGGCATGCTGGGACATGCCTGGAGAGAGGAGGGGACACACACACACCCACACAGAAATCCTAGCTATACCGAATGCACTCACGGAATTACGGAATCACGTTCACAGTCTCATTGAAATAAATCAAACATTCTAAAAACCACGCAGATCTGCTTTTTACGACTAATTTTCCTAAACTCTACCTTTCGTACATTAACGGAAAAAACTGCTTCTACGATATGTAGATGAGCGAGGAAGGCTGGGAAATTAGGCTCGGCTAATTAGCATAGCAATACTGCCCCTCCTTTATCAGTCCAGTGCAAAGGGTTCATATAGAACGCCCGGCCAATCAGAGCCACTGCTGTTCATTGTTTTGTGAGGTTAGGGACGGTGGCGGTTTGTGGGAGTGTGGGGGTGTTATGGGAAATCTATTCAACAGTAACAGTGGAAAGGGGCTGATGGTACTGAACGGGAACATGAAGTGTGTGTGTGTGTGTGTCTGTGTGTGTGTACCATGTTTTTATGTGTTGTGAGGACCTTGTTGTCCCCTAAAATCACTTTTATTCGTTTTTTGGGCTTGGTGGGGACATTTGAGAGGTCCCCATGAGGAAAAATGACTTTATAGAAAATGTACGTTTTATGTGAGAAAGTAAGGCCTCTTTCACACGGACGTCTGAACCAGGCGTTTTTCTGGCGTTCGTGGCGCCAGATGAGCGCCGACTGAACGCCGACCGTTTTTCTGCTCATTGGAGCAAATCAAAGCGTCCACACGGGCGTTCAGTGCCCGTGCGCATTCGGGTGGCGTCAAATCAACGCTGCGTGCAACGTTTTCTTGGCGTCAAAATCCCGACGAACGCGAGGAAAACGACACTATTGCGAACGCCAGTGAAACGCCAATCCAACGCAGCTACAAAACGCAGCAAAAATGCGTAGGGCGTTCATTTCGAACGTCCGTGTGGACGAGGCTTAAAAGAGGTAAAAGATGTGCCTTTGGTTACTGAGGTTAAGGTTAGTGTTAGGATTAGCTGTAGAACTGTAGACATCTAACCATTATCAAGTCTATGCAATGTCCCCACAAAGGTAGTTGTACAAGTGTGTGCATGCAAATGTGCATACAGTGTGTGTGTGTGTGTGTGTGTGTACAAGCAGTTACACAATCTTTCCTGTTTCACACACAATTTTGTTTCTCTCTCTGTCTCACACACACACACACACACACGTCATCAGACTGATAATGGTTAACAAAAGCAGCTACTGTGGCTCTGGGGCCCAAACCGATATCGGATTCTGTGGAGTGTCTCAGTAGCGTCTCAGAACACTCTGGCGGTGTCTGGAGATAACAACCTGGCCACCTCTACGGCTGCGACCAAACTGATATTCAAATAAACACATTGAGGGAATGACAGACTGTGAAGAAAATAAACACCCGAATGGCCCTTTTCTCTCAGGCACGTCTTACAGCTTTCTAAATAGGGACGGGTATCGTTAAGATTTTAACGGACTTTAACCATACGCTTATCGCTACTTTTTAAGAAGGGAAAAAAAAACTAATTAACAACTTAATTTAAACTGCTTTATTTAACAAATCACTATTATGCAACAAACTCACGTGTGACTCGCATGGGACTTACAACATTACTATAATCATTATAATAAAATAAAAACAATCCTTTTTGTTCGTTTTTATTCATTCATTCATTCATTCATTAACTGAACCGCTTAATCCCAACTGGGGTCTTCCTATTGACTACTGACTCGCCATACAGTGTATTTCCATGTCTACTAACGGATATTAAGCGTCATGTGATTGTGCGCGTATACTTTCATACGTCTTTCAATGTATTATATTTGTCATTTTAAGTTTAAGTTTGAGCGCATGCTCTCGCCGATCGGGCCGAGAACGCTCTAGACACTAACGTGACGTATTAGTCAGTAACGGACATGATCGGATAAAGTGGGAAAGCTTACTTTTATGTGGAAACCAAAAAAAAAAATCGGAATTATTAATTTCTCCAGATCCGTAAGCAATTCCGTTAACGTCAGAGATTTTCGATATTCGGCAATTTGGGTTAAGGCATGTACTTTTACTGATCTGGTCTAACCACAAAGTCTGTCTGGCCGAGCAGCAAGAAATGGGATTACTTGTTGAAATCAAGATAACAGACCGTCTATAAATCTATAAATCTACAGTACGTCCTGTGGTAGGTCTTCATAATCGATCTACACAAACTCTTTTTGAAAGCTGGGGTGCGGTAAACTACCTTCTAGGCTACAACCGAAAAACAAATCCATATTATTCATCAGGCGTCTGCCAAGCGTAACCACAAACAGTCTTAGTGGATCTGGAAGATTACAGTCAGATCCTTGGTCTACATCTTTTAGCTACTGGGGCACGGGGTCAAAAGGCTTATCCAATAAGACAAGCAACACTGGGAACACACACACACACATCATTTCTACAACAGTTCGCATCACTCAGCTGGGGATTAGACTTGGCTTTTCCACTGCATCATATACCGCCAAAGTGAACACCTTAGAGCGAGATACTTGATGTTTGAACAAATGATCCACTGCTGCATGTTGTGTATATGTTGCATGTAATCTCTGTTTCAGGTGGTGTAAACAGTATGCAGCTGCGTCAAACTGTCTAAATAAAAGAGACATGTGATTAGTCTAAGGCAGGGGTTTTCAACCGGTGGTCCGCAGCAACGCATGAGTGTAGTTTCACTACTAAAATCAATTTTATTATTATTTTTTAAAATATTTATTTTTCATGTTTTGGGCATCTTTATGAATGAATGAATTTAACGCAAATAAAAAAATACTCCCCTCACATGCAGGCACACGGTGGGCCGGAGACTGCTACTTAGTCTGAATGGTGGACCTGGGACAGAACCAGTAGAAACCCTAGTCTAGGAATTGAGAAGAGGTGGCGCATTTACGATCAGACATTCTCAGAAAACACCTGAACTAACAAACTAGCCCTTTGGGAAGTATTTACAAGCCAATTAACGCACATGTACGGGCATGCATCTGGTAAAACCAGCAGGGGTGTGTGTGTGTGTGTGTGTGTGTGTGGGCTCCATGCCGGAGTGGCAAACATGGCTCTGGGGAGGAGAAGGTGGCAGCATCCTCCTTCAGGGCTTTCAGCTCATTCGCAGCTTCATCGCTGAGTCTCCGTCTGGCCTTCGTTCATACTTGCTCTTCAGGTTGGCCAGGGCCACCTGCAGCGGTCTTCAGGGAAAGCTCGCCAGATGGGTTAAACACACCGCTAAAACCGAGCTAATGTGAGCACGTAAAGTTTAAACAAAAGCGGAATCTTCATGTCAATTCACCGGGCGTTGTCTGTTACGGGCGTTGTCTGTTCGTCACCGGTCTAGATTTTATGTTATTTGACCCGACTTCACAGCTTCAGGCAGTGAACACGGCGTGTCTTTGTTTGGGGCAAGGAGGTCAAAGGCACCTTCAAGAGCAGAAAGACAGAACACCCTGCCCACCCTGCAGCACTCCTAAAGCTTTCATCTTTATCACAAAAAGACAGAGGGTCAGCTGCTTCCAGCCTGAACACATCCCGTCATGTCTCCTAACCACAACTGCGCCTCCTTCAACAGGTGGGCCTGACCCCAATTTTTTTTAGCCCTGTGTTTTCTTCCCCACTTTACTGATCTAAAGCCCAGACGAGCAGGTGCTCAGACCAACCACTATTTCTGCCCGATTCAGCCCAGTAGCTTGAACCCTAGTTGGTGAAGACAGCGTGTATTTACGTGCGCCGGATTTTCTATCTTTATTAGGGCTGGGTATCGTTGCTGATTTCCTGAATCGATTCGATTCCGATTCACAAGGTCGCGATCCGATTCAATTCTCGATTCGATATGGATTTATTTAGAGATTTCTTTGCGTCAATACTAGTTTTGCTTGGCTATAAAATAAAATAAAACCGAAGTGTTGCCAAACATCGGCCTTTAGGCCGAGCGGTGATTTAATGAGCAACTTCAGCCACGGCTCTATTTGGTTTCAGTTGGCAGTCCTCACGTTTTATAACAAGCTCTCCTCCTTGGCAGTCGCGGTAGTGCATAGCCACGGAAAAAGATCGATCACAATTTTTGAATCCCGATATCATATTTTCGAACGAGAATCGTGTTGATCCCAGTGAATCGATTTTTTGAACCCAGCCTAGTCTTTATGATATATATATATGCCAAAAAGGGGTATGTGATTTGGCAGAGGTAGACTCTAAATTCATACGCTTGAGACTCTCCTTGTGAGGCTACCTTGAGGTGTGGCTCAATTTCAAATCTACCAGCATGGAATTCGGGACCAAAAAAAAAAAAATCAGACAATTAGTCTTGTAGTAGCGCAATCACAGTTGTATAAAAATTGGAACATGAATCTGCTTTATCCATTTTTTAAGTAATTTACTCATTTATTTTGGTTTAAGAAATGAAAAAAAAACACCAATGGTTAAATCTGTAAAACAAATGGATTAATGAAGTTACTTATAGATTTATTACTAGACCCTTTTTATTATTATTTTGTTATTTTTATCATTATTCGTCTCTAATTTTCATATTTTTATTTGTTTTATCTGTGCCTGTATTGCTTGTTTTTACTGTTCTCTTTGGAAAGCACTTTGAGCTGCATTGAGATGTATGAAAGGTGCTATATAAATAAAAATTATTATTATTATTATTATTATTATTCTTATTATTATTATTATTATCACGCTCAAACCTTATTCTTTACTATGTGACATTCAACCTTACGCCCGGCAGCTGACCTGCTTGTTGGCCTTGAGGACGGTGCGCAGCGTGGCGATCTGTTCCCTCTTGGTGCTGAGGAGGGACTTGAGCTTGAGGATCTCTTCCAGGCTGGCCTCCTGGTCGCGGTCAGCGCTAGAGCACAGCTCCATGGAGGCCACGCGTTGGCGCGACAGCTCAGTGGTGCGGTCCACGGCCAGCTGCAGGTGCCTAATCTGGTCTCGGATTATCGCCACCAGGTTGTAGATGTTCATCGGCTCCTTGCGAGAATCGGCCACGGGCGAGGGCAGGGAGGAGACGGGAGACGGAGCCTCGGCGTCCGGGACGGGGAAGAGGCCTCGCGTCAGCAGGATGGGCGAGCGACGGCCGCGGCCTTCCGGGCTGCCCCGGCCGCCCACCGCCTTGCCCTCTCGGTAGAAGTCGAGCATGACGCGGTTGGGCGTCTCGTTGTTGCACATGCAGACGTGGTGGTAGAGGTTGGCCAGCTCCTCGCTGAAAGTGGCCAGCTCGTCCTGCGCCACGCTCAGGCTACCTTGCGACTCGCCCGCCACCTCGCTGGCCTGCCGGAGCTCCTTCTCCAGACGGGCCACCTGCTCCCTCTCCGCGCGGCTGCTCTGCTCCAGCACGTCGAGCTCGGAGCGCAGAGAACCCACCTGGCCCTGCAGCCGGGCTCGCTCCTCCTCGTACTGCGACTGGCAGGCTGAGTATTCGGTCTTCACCGTCTTCAGCTCCTCCTTCAGGTGACCCACCTCCGACACGGCAACCTGGCATTTCGCGAAAGGAAAAACACCATTGTTACAGTTCTGCCGTGCAGTCAATTTTTTGAGGCTACGGGAAAAAACAATGAAGGGACCTTTCAAATAAATCTTATTCCAGTTACAAATCCTCAGCTTTTCTTCATTTTTTGTCACATTAACTTCTTTACAAATTGAAATAATTTTAATCAATTTAATCTTTTAATCGATTTACATTCATCACTTTACAGAAATAAACAGATTCCAGACGACACTTAACCCGGATCCTGTCATCCCCCCCTCACCTTGTACTTGCACTCCAGGATCTCCGGGCCATTGATGTCCACCTCGTAGTAGTCGGCGTCCTCGTGGCTGTCGCGCTCTTTCTCACTGTCCAGGGCCGACCTGCGCTCCTTGCTGGCCTGTAGCTTGCGAATGGCGTTGAGGTCTTCAGTGAGGCGGCTCACCTTCTCATGCTCCTCCGACAGAGCCCCTTTGGCCTGCTCCAACTGCTTCTGCGAGTCCTGAAGCGTGGAGAGCAGCGTCACCTTCTCCCGCTCCACCTGAGCCACGGAGAAAAGATACAAAAGGGTCAAGAATGCAACTCAGCTTCCGGCTGTCATTTGTTTTAAATCTGTTTGGGGCTGATTTTTTTAATTTACTGCAAAGCGCAATCCACAATTCGCAATATCAACATCTCTTTGGGATGGTCTGTTAGCGTTGCGGACTCGCTCCGTCACAAATATCAGGTTAGCATCTGTGTTGGCTTCCTCTGTTCACCTGGTATTAGTTTGAGGTTGTGTGAATCTAGAACAGGTTTTTCCGTCAGGATGACAATTCGTGAAACTAAACTGTTCCGCGGGGCACAGCCTGGGAATAAGTATCAGCGTCTCTGCTAGGGAGATGTCACTCCACCTCCTGATCCAAGGTCACTGTTGGCCAAAAGCAAATCTGACAGGACGTGTTTGTTTTTCACGTTCTTCTTCACTATTAAGTGTGGGTATTTGTATTTTACGATAACCCATTTGGCATCGTAAACTCCTACCCACAAACACATGACCCCACTTGGACAAACTGACACACACCCAGGGGTATGAGGGATGTGTGTGTGTGTGTGTGTGTGTGTGTGGAGGTTTTGGGTTACCATCAGAACGAGATGTGAGTTTTTTTGTGGGGGTTTTTTTTCTTTCAGAAAGGTTCATGTTTTATTCCTGACTCTCAGAATCCTTACTCTCCTTCATCTATAATTCAACAAGGAGGAAATACGACCGCTCAAGAGGAGCCGTAATAAGTCTGGATTTAATTCATCTCTTTGTATAGTGGAAAAAAAATCTGTTAATAAAGGTGAATTCCTGACCGTACTCCATAAATGTGACCCTCGACGGCAAAACCAGTCACTTGTCGCAAATTTTCGAAATTGAGTTAAGCATAAGTCAAGCTTCAAAACGATACCTATATTGAATGAATCGGACGACATATGACTGAGATATCAACATTCAAAGGAGTCGGGTTTCTCCTGTCACGCCAAGTGAGAAACGGAGAAATCTGCCTTTGAAGTTGACTATCGACGTAGCACTCACAGACGCTTGGTGCGGTCGCGGCTACGTTTGTATTTACGGTAGCCTACGCTGCATTCACAGCCACACGGATAGCCTACCTGCGTTAGGTTAACTGAACTCGGGAGACGAAGATGGATTCCGGAGAAACATCTTCACGCTAGTCAACCAGTGGATTTACCGTAAATATTGAAGTAGAGCGCTCAAAACAGAAACTTTTAACATTCTGCTGGAATTGAATTCCTCACCTCAAGAAAGTCACGGTTTTAGGATGGAAAGGGTAAGTTTTTCAGCGAAATTTATTCACAACAGTACAGTATAGACCTTCCACTGTTTCAAAACACTAAAAACCGAACAATCCCAAAATTTTACCCCACGCAACATAAACGCTCGTTTTTCTCGGAAACCTCCGTTGCGACAAGCGACTGGTTTTGCCGTGGAGGGTCACAAATAATCTTATAGCTCATATACAGCTCACGATGCAAAGAGTCTATATGAGCTATAAAAGATGAGCTATATGAGCTAAAGTGCGTCTTCACTATACCAATTGAAATCTGGCGTCAGGAAAGACTGGCGCCGTCACACACTCCAACTGAATGCTGTTAAATAATAGCTTTGGTTGCAGTAGAGGGAACCTAGCATTGATTAGTCGGTGGGCGATCAATAGGACCCGTGGCGAGGACGGCGAGGGCATGTCGGAGACGGGACTCTTGATTGCAGTTGTGCTGATAATATCTTTGAATACTGCAGCGGTGAGAGAAAATGTCCTGAAACTGCTTTGAACGCTTCACCAGCACACACACACACACACACACAAACACACACGCACGTGCAGGCCGCTTTGCAAACAGCGATCTGCCAAGTAGCACACAATGCACCCCAGTTTCCACGGAGACGGCCTTAACAGGTCAAAGTTCCCGAGTTGATTTCCCGACAGATGGCATGGCCGACAGCTCACTGTGTCAGAAGAGGGCGGGGCCTGCGGAGGTGGCTTCGAGCTCTGCTAATAGGATTTAACCAGCACAGCTGTCAGCCAATCACAACGGGGCGTGTGTCACACACAGGACATGGTAATGAGTAACGAGGCGCTCGTGGCACTGGCCTCACGTTAGAAGCAGGGCAGCTAATAAATAATCTACAGGAGTCTCGCATCAAAAATTCATTTCAAAAGGTGTATGTTTAGAGGAAGACACTTTTTCACTTCCTAATGTAAACCCAAAGAACATTCGGACAGAGCCTCTGTCGCTACGGGACCGGACCAGACCAACCAAAAGAACGGCACGGCCCCGCTCGAGATGGCGTACCGGAACGGGGAGTTACCTGCACAAGCTGTTGTTTGAGCTTCTGGATCTCGGAGATGTTCAGCTCGCTCAGCAAGTCGTCCACGAGGCTGGGAGCAGGGTGGAAGGACTCTCCGTTTTTGGCCGATGCGACGATGCGGTTGTCCTCGCCGCTGGGGATCTTGCCAAAGCCGTTCTCGTAGTTGTGCATGGCGTCGTCGTTGTTGGGTTCCGTTGCCGCGTCGTCGCTGAACTTCAGCCCGTCAAGAGAGATGTTTAGAGGGTTGTGGTACATGGAGTCGCCGATACTCATGTACTGAGACAGTTCCTTCCGCAAGGCCGCCTGCGACGGGGAATAAGATTTAATACTATGTATGTGGAGAGATGCTCGTAAAAAGACAGGTAGATGAATACCGAAGTAACTATCAACAATCATAACCTGATAAGCTATTTGTGAAAAAGAGCGTATATTTCTAAACTATAGGGTAGAGACGCACCGATCCGATACGTGGATCGGATAGCGGTCCGATAATGACTCAAATAGCTGGATCGGGTATCAGTGACATTGAGCCGATCTCTGGAGCGGATATGCAAATTATGTTTAAAAACTCTCCAAGCCAATAAAACACACTGTTCTTATTATTTCTAGTAGTCATGTCTACAGTGCCAGCACTTTTATACCACATAAAGCTAAAAAAAAGAAGAAAATTCTACAGTTCTTGTATCAGAAATGGACTGATTTCAAAATTGTGTCAGTATTTACACATCAAACTATGTCAAATCTCAGTAGTACAGGACGTTCCAAACACAACAACATAAAGCATGTATGGCTAACTTCTACACAAACACTATAATAAGCCTGTAAACAAAGGTAAAGAAAATTCTCTTACGGCTGTAAAGGTTAAAAACTGGTATCGGATCGGTACTCAGGATCGGCCGATAGCCAAAGCCTAAGTATCGGTATCGGTATCAGAACTGAAAAAGTTGGATCGGTGCATCCCTACTATAGGGACAACAGTAGTAGTAGTGGTATCAATTTGATTCTATTTATATACAATATTCTTGATTATATAAAATATATTATCATATTATTTTATGTGGATTACATTTAGCTACATGAAATCACATTTTCAAATTTTAGACCTACAAGGTTTCTATCGAAGAATTGAGGACAAACACAAAAAGCAAGAAATAAAGCAATAAAGAACGTCTGAAAAAGTTCTTGCCTTCTGCTCTCTCTCAGTCTTGATGGTCTCCAGAGCTTCTCCCAGCTGCCTCTCTGCTATCTCCTTCAGGCGGATGGCATCCTCAAGCTGGCTGTTCAGGAACTGCGTGTCCTCCTCCAGGCGGCGGATCTCATGCTTCAGGCCCTCAAACTCCACCTGAGAAGTGAAACGAGATAGGAGACGAAAGTGAAAGCTACAACTGGGGCGTTGTTATTGGACTGCGGAGCTGTGGTTCTTGTTCATTTAAAGGGACAATCTGTTCATAAACCTGATGCACAGGATCATTATGAGGTAATAATCTGATTCTGAAGGAAAATATATGTGGGGGAAAAACATCTAATTAGGTAATCATCAGTGATGAGAATAACGGCGTTAAAATAACGGCGTTACTGGAAAAAAAGGTCATTTTTCAGGAACGAGTAATCTACCCAATTACTGTTTCCATCGTTACAGCGCCGTTACCGTTACTGACAATAACATGCGGCGCGTTACTGTTATTAAGCTGTTTTCATCCGACCAAGCTCTCAGCTACAGGAGCGGCAAAGTGAGGGGCGAGACAACCGCATGAGGGATGATGATTGGCTAAGGTAGAGTAAAATATAAAAAAACATCTACTGTGTTTTATCATTCTACTATTATATACATAGTAATGACCAAATCTACAATGATATATTAAATTTGAAAGGTGTCTTGTCTCACATTGTCCCACAGCGATATTCGAATAGTGTAGATTCGTGTACAATGTTTTCTGTTAAAAATGTATTATTTTATTTATATTTAGACTTTTACTTATTTTAAGTGTCTATTTCATTAATTACACATATTTAATAGTCAGTGTTATTACAAATAATTGAACGTACAGCTACATTTCCATCAAAGGGGGGAAGGGGATCCACATTTTTAACATATTTGAACATTTTTTAAAAATGTAATGCATCAGTTACTTTCCCTGGTAACTAGTTACTTTTATAATGCTGTATCTCAGTTACTAACTCAGTTACTTTTTGGAAGAAGTAACTAGTAACTATAACCAATTACTTTTTTTAAGTAATGTGCTCAACACTGGTAATCATTACATATAAAGAAGCCAAAAGAAGAAGAAGAGGAATGGCACTAGAAAAATTAATGACTGCAAAGTGAGTGAGGTTCCTTTTTTCTTTAAAACCCTGCTAAGTGCACGCACAGAACACAGAATGAAACCACAAATTACACATATCACTCACGGTGTGTTCTACTGTGAGTTTATCCAAATATTAAGTGAAACGTGGGTTTAAATATAAACCTAAAATTACCACCTAGACCCTGCAAATCCTAAGTGTTTGGAGTCTTATGGTTCTGGTGGCATATCATCAGGTAACGCAATTGGGCATAAGAAAAAAATCTTCATTTTAAATCAGAATAAAGCTACATGCAAATGCTTTCTGACA
Organism: Distichodus sexfasciatus; assembly: GCA_032718565.1. Lineage (NCBI taxonomy): Eukaryota > Metazoa > Chordata > Actinopteri > Characiformes > Distichodontidae > Distichodus > Distichodus sexfasciatus. The sequence goes on from JAVGVS010000115.1 coordinate 1,022,438, forward strand.
CATGTAGGTTCTATGTGACCATAGTTGTGCATGTGCAGGTGTTTTGTTTTTTGCAGAAGATCACCAGACTGTATTTGGTGAGATGCTACTGTTTCCGCTGGGTGATGCTAAAATGACCAGTGAGTGCCAGGTAGACATGTCGTTGCAGAAGACATGTTGAAGTTAAACTATCTGACTCTGATAGGAGACTTTCTGCAGGGGAGCCTTAAATTCATCTCTGAGCAATCTGAGAGATTACCTGGCTCTGCTTGAGCACTGAGACGTGTTTCTGCAGGGCGATGTTTTCTTCCTCCAGCTCAGTGTAGTCCTGCAGCAGTCGAGCTTCGCGGAATTTATACTCCTTAATGTCATCACGGAGGCGGGTCCTCTGCAGCTCCACCATCTGACTGTTCTGTAGGCCGGGAAAATATCAACACGGTGTCACAAAGGGATTTGTGTGTGTGTGTGTGTGTGAGGCCTGGATGAGAGTGAGGGCTATTCCCAGTTGCTATGGAAACCACACACACCTCAAGATATAAGGCACAGAGGTGACACAGATGGTGTGTGTGTGTGTGTGTGTGTGTGTGTATACTGTGCTGCAAAAAGGTGCGGGTGAGAAACACAGATGGCGATTAACGGACAATCAAGCATGAAGCAAAGTCGGTTAATCAAGAATGGCAGTTGATCCTCACGCAAACTCGCGCGAGGACCCGAATTCCCGTATACGGGCCTGTCATAAGAATTAGGAGATTAGTTCTGATATTTGTCACTGTGAGTTAGCAAGTGTGCGGTGACTTTCCCCCTCTTCCTCTTCCTCTCCCACTCTGTCTCTCCACGTTTCTGACTCCATCTTGACAGCACACCCTGGGGCTCAAATCAACCCTGCTGATGGCCCTTTAGACCTCACAATCATTCGGTCCTCCCTCTACCCTCTTCTTCTCTCATCTCATCTCATCTCCAAACGCACACCTCCTAGCACCCAAAACACTCACTGTACCCAATTCCTGTGAGAGTGCTCTGGTGAAGTTGTGCAGCACTCCCTTAAGGGTCCCATGTGGTAACAACGTTTTCCACAGAATGATACCCATAGCTGGAAATGATCATCAATACGAACACACACACACACATATACATATATACACACCTTTATATACATTTTGTTTATCGTGTTTATCATTTTACTGAGTATGCAGGTGTTCCCTGTGATGCCACACAGGAGTGTCCATACCCGCAGGCGCCATGAGAGCATTACATAACTGCGTATTATATTACATTTAAGGGACTATTGCCACGTCTGCACTATTGTGTCCCTTTCCACCTTGCGGTCCTTATGTGGCAGGTTTCAAACCCTCCACAATGTCACGCTGTGCGCCTTTCCAATCCATTCACCCTGTCAACTTTTAAGCCTTTACTTCACTTGTCACGCTACACCTTTTATCTTTCACCTCTTCACCTCGCTCCATCTGTCTTTCCACCACTATCACTCCCTTTAGGCGAGGGAAGAAAAAAAAATCCCAGTCCCAACGGGAGTGCAAACCAGGTGTGGCAACTTTACTCACTAAATGTACTGTTGGTAATGTAGATGGTGTAAAATTTGAATGGGTAAACATTACATTATAAATGAAAGCATAAGAATATATTAAGTGCCTTGATAGTAAGATCATAATAAGATTGCAAGTTTACAGCGAAACAATAATGTGACTAAATAACAGTTAAACTGGGAATCTTACATGTTAAGGATAAATAATCTCAGCTGCTGTTCTGTGTCAAATGTTTAACACATTTTTAACTTCCTACGACAGAAGCTAATGGGAATCTAAATGTGACTACCAAACCTTTTAAAGGCAAATGACTCCACGTGTTTAAATATTTAGCTCTGGCTATTTTAGGAACACATCCTTATAAAAGTGATGAGGGTGATTGGACTGCTGACTGCTTATTGCGTGCCTATTAGGTTACCACACAATTCTCTCAAATTTCAGAAAGAAACACACTTTCTGCCAACGTGGCTGACAACGAAGGGCAGGTACAGTGATCCCATATACTGTATGTTCCTATTGCTTGAAGTACGATCCTCAGCAGGCATGTGTTCTTATTAATAAACACCAAAGTCCAATCCACTCTGGCACATTCATATTAACACGTCGATGAAAATGTGTGCTACTTTGAGAAATAAAAGATGACAAACCAGATGACGTGGCCGAAGTCCTTCGATTCCTTCAAGAAGGCCAGGAACGGCTCGAAAGTCCATTTGCTTAGAAGTGACAATGTGATGTATAATAAGAACGCAATCAGATCAATCAAAAGCCAATTATAAGACTGGTGTCTGTGTGAGTGGGGGTCGTTGATGATCATCCTAAATAAGTGGGGTGACAATCGCAGCATTCCCGAGGCGCTATATTTAAGCACAAAACTTAAGCGACGCAAACTACAGCAGCCCCTACTGTGCTTACATTATGTGATGAGCTTCACTGACATACGGAGACACACTCTGACACACCCTCATTTACACATCAAGGGCCACCGCTCTGTCAATATTTAATGAACATGGCTCAGGAAAGGAAAAAAGGCATTACTGTGACTGTGACTACACTGAAAACCATAGTATAGTGTCATAGTATAACATGCTACAGTTACACTGATATTTCCTGATTTTGATTTTTCGTTACTACAGTACGTTTCAAAAATCAAAAGTCTGCCGTTCGATTAAATCTAGCTCTAGGCATCTCATCCGACTGCTTTTAGTGACTGTATAAATGAACATGACAACACTAATATCAATATTTCACTGTCACTTAACCACTCACTAATGGTCAGTGCGCTATACGCCAGCTCCCTAAACACTGTAACTCCAACATCAGTCTACATTCCACCGCAGCTATGCGGAAGCATTTATCTTTTGACATAGCACTCACACAGATAACAAGAATTGACATTGCAGTAGCCCTCCCGCCATGTTCAATACACAAACCCAACTAAACTCTACATACAAATGCCACATGCCTAACAACCCAAGTAGGAGCAGCACACTGTGACCGAGACCAGGACACCTATCCAAACCCAGCTACTCTGGAACACGGTCGTCCGTGCGATCGGAAGATCGCTGAAAAAAAGAGAGTGACATCTTGCACAGAACATGCTGATAAAAGTTGATAACCCTAGACCCACATTTAGAACACACTCTTCCTGGCATTTCGTGCTGGTTTCCTTATAGTCCAGTATGTTATGCGTTACTCCGTGTTTATCACAATCTAACAGCTGTTAGACATTTTCTCTTGCTACGACCACAGAGAATAGCCTTAGGGTTGTTTTTTATTATAAACAACAATAGCTGTTTGTCAAAAAAGGGTGAAGCTGAATATTCTCAGATTTAAAAAAAAAAAAAAAAAAGCAAAAATAAGTCAACATAATGAAGGGCGTCTTATCCTGTATCTGTATTTTTTTTTTCCTCTTTCAATGAAAATTTCCACACAATGCAATAAATCCCCAAAATTTGGAGTAGTATAAATATTAGTAGTAGCAATGAAATGAAAAGGATCTGCCTTTATCCACAATAAGATTCATACTTTTACAGTTACAAAAGTGAGAACAAAATAAGACCAGCGCAGACAAAAATAATCCATAATGTCTGTCTGTCTGTCTGTCTGTCGCAGGTCTGATAGGCCCTTTTGTCACAGCTGAAGCTCAGCTGTGAGGTCATCAGAGAGAAATAATGACTATAAGACCAAACTACAAACAGTCTGAGATTCACCCAGTCCAATCAAGATGCAAAACAGGGCTGCGACCTCACAACCTGGGTTCTATAGAAAGGCAAAGGCCCAAAGGGATGGCAGACATGCTCGGCTCCCAGGTGGTCTGACGCAACAATGAAAGAGAATGATATCAAATGTGATGGATGTGGACAGAGCATGAGGGCCGGAGGTTACCAGCTACTTGCCTGTCAGTAATAGGTCAGTGATATTTACCCAGACCGATGACTGATTCCTCCCTGGAGATGAGCACATGCTGGAGGGTGGAGTCGTAATTTTGACTTTACAGACCTCAGGGGTCCAGCATTAGCATAACACATTTAGGAAATTACCAGGCACCCGGCACGTCTGCAACCCCTTTTGTTACGAATACCTTACTACTACCACCACCGTTTCCCAATTCCCCCATGTTGTAGATCTCTCACCTACAAATAAAACATTCTGTGAAAAAGCAGATGGGCGAACATCTCTGATTTACATAAAGAAATATTTCTGACGTGCAGAGAACTAGTTGTGGACAACGCGGCAAAATACCTTAATATTGTAAGAACTGTTTTCGCAGCACGCGTGATGTTATTTTGGTTTTCAAATCTCCCATATCTTTACCAACATGCATCCGGTAATTCTAAACTGACCAGTAAAGTGAAAGCTACCTTACAGTAAACCTCCACAGAAGCTTTCAGCTTTTACCAAAATTCATGTAAAAACCAACCTTAAACCTTAAACGGCTATATCTGAAAGCAGTCTGAAGCCAATGTGGGTAAGGGATCATTATTAACATTAAGCTAACTAAAGTATGAGACTGTCAGTACTTCTGGAAAAGCAAAATTATTACGGACAGAATCGCATCCGATGACAATAAAACATCATATGGCGCACTCTGGATTGAGGGAGATGTGCTCCCGTGCTGATTTAACTCCTCCCTTAAGGGAAATCACAGTCACTAACAGCATCTGGGGTGAAGATTAAACACGTAACTGAGTCTGCATGTGAAAATAAGATTGGCTGGAGCGAGTTTCGGGCATTAGCAATATATCAGTCATTCCTCTTTATCACCAGGTCTCGTAAGCCGTAAGCTCATAGGCTTCAGTTTGCCAGGAGATTAATTTAACCTTAATATTATTTTTAAATCAGTTCATTTATAATACTCAGTCTGACTCCAGTTTTATCTTGTCTGATGTTGGTTTTGCTCGAGACCTTGGGTTTTCTGTTTCATTTGTCCCTGGAAAGCAACAGCGACTCCGGAGACAGATTACAGATAGGAGAGCGCAGCCATAACACCCCGCCCCCGCCGTGTCTACATCCCTCTCGTTCTCTCTCCCCCTTCCTGTCGTTTCTTCCATCTTACTCACTCACACCATCCCCCACTTTTTTTGCTACAAACATGGTTCGCCTTTGACCTGGTTTCCTCTCTCTCTCTCTAAAAAAAAAAAAAATCCTGCCTTCAGCTCCCATATACAGTACTCTCTGGTGGCTTGCTCCCATCGCAAGAGAAAAGGGCATACGCACAAGCGTACCCACGCAAGTGTATACTAAGAAGGCTTCTCGACAACATTTTAAAACAAATCATGCAAAAACACCTACGAGCAAAACTCTCATTTCGTCTTGGGGCAACACTGGCCATAATCCGAATCCACAATTATTCTTACCCACAGACCAAGAAAACGAAGGCTAGAACAAATACAGTACACGAGGGGCATAAGGGGGAAAGTGGGGGAGGGTGGATGGCCGCTCCGATACACGTCTGAGGGAGGAGGAGGAGGAAGAATATGAAAGTAGATCTGCTCTGATCAGGGGTTGGATGGATTGAGGGGCTTGGTCTTATAAACTCCTAAAAGACTGTGTTGCTGTAACAAGATCTCAAGGTCAGGAGTAGAGCTGCCTGGTGCCCCTACGGCCAAATCAGATTCAGTTAAGACAGTGTTTGGGTACGTGTGTGTGTGTGTGTGTGTGTGTGCACGCTTGTCTCCTGAGAAGACCTGTAGAGAAGAGAATAAAATATACCTTTACAGACAAAAGCTTTTACGTTCTAATGTGTGTGTGTGTGTGTGTGTGGGTTTGGTGCATTGATCACCCCGTAGAATCTACACGTTATTGAACAAATCTTTAATCACTGCGTCTCCTTCACAGTCCATCATTCAGAAAGTGGACAGTGAGGGAGAAACCAACTGCTGCTTTATTGCGTGGTGGCTTGCATCTGTTTGTGAATTGCCCAGTATTTTACATTTGGAATGCACTTGTATAGAAATGAATACTTATCCTGCTATATATCTAGCTCAACTTCTAGACGCCTACGAAAATGTGCACACACACACACGCACAAACTCACACACACACAGTGTCTCCACTTTCATTCTCTATAAGCCATGTTAAGCACTACATTTAAGCCAGACTAAGACCTAAGGAGAGAAGTGGTGGAAACCATCACAACTTCAACAATACAACGGCAGACTGTCACTATTTTTTGTCTCACGACACATTTATTCCAATCAAATTAGTTTCCGGCAAAGACTCTGTCTGCCAAAGTGACCCAGAAAAGAAAAACAGACGTGGTGGTAACTTTCTCTGCAGCCGTGTCTCAGGATTGAAGGGTTTCTCCGTGCTCCCTTAGACCCGGCATTTTCTACTGGTTCTGACCCAGGGACTACTAGGGCCCTATGAAATCCGGTTTCTTTTTTCCTAAATTCTGTTTGATTTTTTCCTGAATTCCGTTTTTTCCTTTTTTATTCCTCTGAATTCCGTGTTTTACGTTATAATCATATTTATTCTCCTAAAAAGTGTCTAATTATGGAGTGGATGGGAAAAAAGAACAATGCAATAGAAAGAAATTCACATTAAATGACTGTTATTCAACTTCAACAAAGTGCTGGGGTTCAGCAGAACATTTACTGCTTTGGTAAAACATTTACCTGTAAACAACAAACAACATTCTTTTTTTTAAATGCAAAACGAAACGTTTCCGGTGTGAGTTTTTGACTGTCTTACAAAACAGTTGTTCCCCCGATTCATAAAAATCGTTTGGGTATCGTTCTGCTTTAAACTTAGCACTGACACTCGAACTCTGTAATGTTTTTGAGGACTTCGGTGTACAGCGAGCCTCTTCACCATAGCTGACCGTTGACTTTTCCCACTTTGTGTCTGTACGTTTGTGTGTGTGGAAAACTGAGTTCCGCCTCAACAAGTAACACGTATAGGGGGCTGCAGCGGCCAAAATTGATTAGCAACCATTGCTTTGCTTTGCCCACACACCGATATCAGCGAATTATACGACATTCCGCGTTTTATGACGGATTCCATTTTATTTGTTAAATTCCGCGATTCCGTCCGCGTTTTCCGCATCGCGGAAATCATAGGGCCCTAGACTACCATTCAGACTATGCAGAAGTCTGCGGCCCACCGTATGCCTGTATTTGCATTAACTTCGTTATTCATTAAGATGGCCAAATCATCTGAAAATGTTTGGAAAAATAAACCAAATAAAACACTTTTCAAAAGGTGATTTCACTAGTGAAAACTGACTGCACGTCAAGGACCACCTGCAATGGCGACCATTAAAAGAAGAATCACCCGTCTTCCCCTTCCTACCTCCCTCATATACACACACACATCCTTGTACTTATATAGTAGTGAGGACCTCCATTGACTTCTATATTACTGTATCTAAATAATACTACACCTAACCCTAAACATAACCAAACCATAACCTCAGTACCCAAAAACAAATCTTTCTACACTTTTAGTTTTGCAAATAAACTTGTATTTCTTTTGTAAAAGCAGGTTAAAGAAGTGAGGACCACTAAAAAAGTCCTCACTTCCCAAAAATGTCCTCACTCTGCTGGTTAAAAACTCACTAAGTACCAAAATTAGTACAAGAACACACACACTTTCCTCTCCAAACCACGCCGTTTTTATGTCCTCATCATCAGAATAATAAGCCGTCTTGCTCCACTATCCGTCTTCCATCCTGTTAACCCGCAGGATTTTATTAGAGACCCGTGGTAGGTTTTCCTAAAAAAAATTGGGTATACCTTAAACGCATTACGATTCGTTCTTCACGTAAAACCTGCAGCAACTTTATATCGGCAAAAGCAGCATTAACTTCCAAAAATACTTGCTATAACCCATTTTGCAGGTTCACCCTTTTTATTAAGTGTACAGTCCCATGCCGTGTCTAAATTATAATGCAGTTCACGCAAAGGTTCATCACGCGTCTTCCGACACCAAAGCACGCATTGCACAATATTCTTCGAAAATAAAGTGACACGGTACCGACAGTATTCTGAACCCGATCAAGGGAGATGAAAGAGCCACCATTCTGTTTACCCACATTCCCACACCCACGACCTTCTTACGCATTTGTTTTACAAGTAGCCAGCTATGAAGGGAGCATGTAGCACCATGAGCTGCAAGGGGGAAGTTCTGGCCTCTAACGCGCCATGCTGCCGTTCTCTCTCGCTTTTCCAAAAACTCTCTTGCTCAACATTCAGTTAAACCCCTCAGAGGGGGGGAAAAAAAAAACCCTTAAATACCTTCCAACTCAACTTAATCCGTAACAGCCAAGCCAGGCGCTCCACATCTACTGAGAGGGAGGAACCGACAAAGACGCAAAAGTGTGCTGCCTGCTTAATGAGTACGTGTGTGCGCAAGACCACGTCTGCAGGCAGTTAGACAAAAAGAGAGAGAGAGAGAAACATGAACATGAACGTCTGCCAGTAGGGGTAATCTCAGGCTTTTAAAGGTTTGCTTATTTCAGCATATATTCAGCCTTCACATGGCAGACGAGGGCCAAGTTGCTGAGTCTGAGGAAGAAGGGATTTAGGGTCTAGTCAGGCCAAAAAAAAAAACGGAGGGCTTCAAGGGAAAAGAGGGTACACTTACTGAGCCAAATGTGTCATTATTTAAATTCTTGCTGGACATTCTTATTTTTGCTCAGGGTCTTGGTGGTCAGGGGCGTAATGGTGGTAGTGCTGGGACCAGGATAGAGCCAGATTAGAATCCATGACTACTGCGTTCATGATTTGGTGCAACCTCTGACCCAGACAAGGTCCGACTTTCATACTTGATATACTAGTATGTGAAAGTACACCACGAATAGCACGTTCTCAGACCTCAATAAAACTACTGAAGGCCATCGAACCGTTTAAAAACGATTCATATATCACCTAATCGCGGGGGATCTTTTACAGCACACGCTCTCAAAGTGCCACATGCTCTGTACGGGCGAGTGGAAGTGGGTGGATTCTAAAGGCATCAGGCCAGATCTTATCAGGGCACAGGGCAGTGAGGGAAGCTTGCTTCGCTTTTGGCATGAGGGTGCAGTGGCAGATGCCAGATCAGATACTAATCAGAGAGAGGCAGAACCAAGCCAGCAGCAGGCTACAACCCAAGTCAAATAACGCACAGAGAATCCATATTCGGGACGGTTCCCCCACATATTAGGTTATTTGAATTACAATCCCCTGCAGCATCGAATCATAATGCTTGCAGAAGCCTGTTTCATACAGACACTATTTCAGCCCCAACGTCTATTCTCAGAACTTTCATTTTCGCCGCGTAACCTAACCGTATAGGTGGATCCGGCCATCAGACTGAGAATGTCTCTTCACCATAGCTGACGTTAACTTTTCCCACTTTGTGCCTGTACGTTTGCGTGTGTGGAAAACTGAGTCCCGCCTCAACAGGTAACACGTATAGGGGGCTGCAGCGGCCAAAATTGATTAGCAACCATTGCTTTGCTTTGCCCACACACCGATATCAGCGAATTATACGACATTCCGCGTTTTATGACAGATTCCATTTTATTTGTTAAATTCCGCGATTCCGTCTGCGTTTTCCGCATCGCGGAAATCTTAGGGCCCTAGACTACCATTCAGACTATGCAGAAGTCTGCGGCCCACTGTATGCCTGTATTTGCATTAACTTCGTTATTCATTAAGATGGCCAAATCATCTGAAAATGTTTGGAAAAATAAACCAATTCAGACTGTGAATGTCTCACAGTAAAAGGCAACTCAAGTTAAGAACGTCAGAAAGTCCGAGTTACAGGGGATAGATAATAATAAATAGCTGATATTGACTTATTAAATGATACTCTATAGGATCTAAACTAGTGTAGAGGTCAACCAATATTGTTTTTCCGGGGCCGATATCGATACCGATTATTGTGAGTTAACGGGACCAATAACCCATATTTGGAACCGATATCCCAAAAAGAGAAAATCTGTCAAAATGTTAAATTTTACAAACACTAAGCTCAGCTGAAACTCTCCTCTCTCCTCTTCACCTTCTCAGAGCTTCATGCTGCGTTCCTGTGTGAGTGTGGAGTGAGTGACGACAAGGCTTCAGCACGGATTGGCTACTGCTCGTGTGACACATAGCCAATCAGAGACTGTTGTGGGCGGGACATGACATGAAACAGCGAGTCAACAGCAAACGGCACAGACAGAAGAAACGGCAGTGGAGCCACAGTTGGGCACCTAAGGGTGTTTTCACACATAGTCCTCTTTAAAGGAACTGAACTCAGTCCTCTAGAAAGGGAACTCAGTTCTCTTTATGTTCACACTGTGAGTTCATTTGAAAGGGGACTCAGTTCTCTTTCTGCTCCACTTCAGCTCAGATGGGGCCTCAGTCCATTTTCTGTTCATACTTCATTCTTATGAAGCTCTCAGACCTTTACTGCTTTGCATTCTGGGTAGTTTTCACTTCGAACTGTCGAAACGAACCAGCAGCGCTTTGTGTTCATAAGGCGGGAGTTAAACGAACTGTGTCGCGGACTTCAAGCGAACCGGACTGAGAGCACCTCCCGCGGTGGTCTCAGTTTGGTTCGTTTTCGAGGGGTCTGAGTTCGTTTGGCTTGTTCACATATACGTAAAACACGCTGACTAATCGATCTGAGTTCGCTTTGAGGACTGAAACGGACCAAGTGTGAAAACACCCTAAATTACTTAATCGATGATGGTCAAAATTAAACACTGATACCGATAATCGGCAAAATGCCTAATATTGGCCCCCGATAATTGGCCCGGCCGGTAATCGGTCGACCCTTAATCTAAACACTTCCTTTTATTTATTTCTGGATGTTCTCCCCATATTGATGTGAGGTAATAGAGTGCATGTGCTCCTGAACGGCTTGTGTGCCAGGACGAGGAAGCTGTTAATTATTGATCATGTAAAAAGGGGCTCAGTGGAAGGTACACAGAGTAAAGGTCCCTTTATATGCTATAAAAATAATGTTCGAGGTACGGCCCACTTGAAGTGCTAACGGGGCTCAGTTTGCGCAGCTGTAATGCGTGTGTGACGGGGAGGACGTGTTCTGTCTCACCTCCCGGAGTTCCTGCGTGATGGTGGCCAGTCGCTCGTTCTCGGAGCGCGTGTTGGTGAGGGCGTTGCGCGTCTGCCGCAGTTCGGCCTGCAGCTCCTGCATGCGCTGCTCGTAGTACGCCTCTTTACACGCCGACTCCTGCAGAAGAGACTCCTCGCGGCTCTCTCCATCTGCGGCGACCTTCCTGTGGTTGGAGTGGGCCTGGCCGAACGCCTGCAGAGGACAGAGAGAGCGAGAGAGAGAGAGAGAGAGGGGGAAAGAGAGAGTTAAGTTCCCACTTCCATGACCCTTTTCCCTGGGACTGGGCCGTCCACTGTAGCAGAGCATCACATTCCAGCATTAGTATGTGGCCCAACAGTCAGGTTTTGTGTCTTTAAAAAAGTATATGATGGAGTGAACGAAAAAAAAAAAAAAAATCAATAAAACAATCAATAAATCAATTATGTCTTTCAATCCACTAGTTGACATGAGCACAGACTGAGTCCAAATATCTGCTGCCTAAAAGTGGTAACGTTTCTGGATTCCTGAAGACAGCAGTGCATGTTATATAAGCTAAAGACAGGACAACGGTTACTGTACATTAGGGTTGCAGGGATTAACCCGTTTGACTATTAACCATGGTGTGAAACATTGCGGTTAATCCACCGTTATGGCTTCCCCAACACCGCCAAAAAATATCTATATAAAAAATCTGTCAGAACCAAAGACATATAATAGCGCGAACCACTCGGATGAAAACAATAGCGCGAACCGCACGGACGAGAACAATACAAAGTGAAGCACACACAAAACACCCCACGCAGATCATGGCAGTAAAAAAGTACTCGTGCATTCCAGCTACTAGTGTCCCCTCTGAGAGTGTTCAGCAGTAGTGGCAATATTCTCTCGCCTCATCGTTCAAGGCTGAGCTCAGAAAACGTGAACATGCTAACATTTTTGCACGTCAACTTGGACTGATGTTGTGAACTGTTAAAGCTCTTATGTAGACAGGTTTTACATTATTTTCTTGTTTTTCTTTTATTGTCACTGCATTTAAGTTAAGTATTCTAGCAGCAACAAATGACCTCCGTGCTGCCTATAGATGTGTACAGAGACTACTTTTATTTTATTTACAACTTCCATTTGTCTAACTATGCAGTATCTTAAAAAGGCAGCAATTTTAACTGCATTTTTAAGTTAAATAGTGCAATGTTCAAGTCATCAGGTAGGTCTGAATTAATTTTACTTGCTTAAAGAAAAAGACATACAAACTGAAAATGTAAAAAAATGTGTAGTTCATCAAAGGAGCTGGATGTGTTTACAGAGCAAGTTTACTTGAATTTAAATACAAATTCTCTTTTCCATGAGTGTGTTAAAATACAGCTTTAAATATCATCTGTTTGCCCAGAGATTATTTGATTTTTTTTTTTTACTTTAACTTTTGTGACTGTGGCGTATTCAAAAGACAGCAATAACCTCTGTCTGTGCAGCTTACAGATTTTTACAGCCTTACAGATGGTTACAGAGATGACTTATTTTACAAATTCATTTATCTAACTGTGCAGTATCTCTGAAAAGCAGCAATAAATAGCTTCTGAAGTTCAAAACCTTTATAGAATGTGTTTGTGTGATTAATATTTGTGACCCTCTACGGCAAAACCAGTCGCTTGTCGCAAATTTTCAAAATTGAGTTATTATGTCATGAAAGGGCATAAATCAAGCTTCAAAACGATACCTATATCGAATGAATCGGACGACACGTGACTGAGATATCAACATTCAAAGGAGTCGGGTTTCTCCTGTCACGCCAAGTGAGAAACGGAGAAATCTGCCTTTGAAGTTGACTATCGACGTAGCACTCACAGACGCTTGGTGCGGTCGCGGCTACGTTTGTATTTACGGTAGCCTACGCTGCATTCACAGCCACACGGATAGCCTACCTGCGTTAGGTTAACTGAACTCGGGAGACGGAGATGGATTCCAGAGAAATATCTTCACGCTAGTCAACCAGTGGATTTACCGTAAATATTGAAGTAGAGCGTTCAAAACAGAAACTTTTAACATTCTGCTGGAATTGAATTCCTCACCTCAAGAAAGTCACGTTTTTAGGATGGAAAGGGTAAGTTTTTCAGCGAAATTTATTCACAACAGTACAGTATAGACCTTCCACTGTTTCAAAACACTAAAAACCAAAAATCCGAAATGTTACTCCACGCAACATAAACGCTCGTTTTTCTCGGAAACCTCCGTTGCGACAAGCGACTGGTTTTGCCGTGGAGGGTCACATATGTTAATACAGTTGTGAGATCAATTCACGTAAAAAATAACTGTGATAATCGTGAAACCGTAATTATTCCTCAGACTATAATCGTACCACCAAAATTTCGAATCGTTGCAACCCTACTATAGATGTGAATTAACCTTTTACACTTTGGGCTAAACTCTCAGGGCCTATTTCCCAATCGAAGATTAAGCCTAGTCTAGGACTGGTAGTCCTAGACTAGTTTTGAGTTCGAATGGTACCTCCCCATTGATACTACACACAACTTAGTCGAAGACTAGGCTTAATCCACGGGCAAGAAACCAGTCTTCGGTGTTTCTACAACAACAACAGCTGTCAAATCTGTCCTACTCACAGAGTATAAGCTAATATGTGCGTACGTGTGTGAGGTCCTTCCTCTGGGAGATGCAGTTCACTGCACCGTGGCCTTAATATATAAATGGACGGCGAAGTGCTGTTGCTCTTGCTCTCACATTCACGCGTGCACGCATGAATAAACGCGCGGCCTGACTCACACGCAGGTGTAACGTCATGCTCGTGGGCCAGGACCACTTTCTATGCCTTGCACCTGAGGTCAGAAAGCACCATGACCTTGTTTTAAACCAGCCAGTAGTCTCACATTCTCACTCTCACACACACACACACACAAAAGAGTTAGGTGGCAATAATCCCAGATAAACCGCTACAGAAGAGGGAATGAGAAATACATATTTCTAAATTACATTTCTGAAATTGACCCACTGAGGGGACTTAAATGTCCAAGTGGATCAGTGGGTTATGAACACACACACACACACACACACAGCCTCAGAAAACGATCCCTTGCATGGGACTCAAAGCAAGTGAGTATATTTGTGTGTGTGTGTGTGTGTGTTCATGTATTTATCGCATTGTGGGGACCTTTTGTCCCCTAAAATCACTTTTATCTGTTGTTTTGGGCTTTGTGGGGACATTTGAGAGGTCCCCATGAGGAAAAATGACATTATAGAACATGTGCTTGTTTTATTTGAGAAACTAAAAGAGGTAAAAGATGTGCTTTTGGTTACTGAGGTTAAGGTTAGGGTTAGGATTAGGTGTAGCTGGAAAATTATGCACTTTAGTCATTATGGGAGTCTATGGAAGGACCTCACAAAGATAGTAATACATACACTGTGTGTGTGTGTGTGTGTGTGTTTGTTGATTGGCCAGTGCCCAAAGAGACAAAAACTGCTGAGGGATTTCAGACAGGTTTTAGACAAAGAGTTCAGAAGAATATAATGGGTCATTCAGGTTAAACAGCAGAAATTTATTTCGTTAGAGCAAAACCCACCTCAACAAATCTGGTTTGAACACTACGCTGAAATCTGGCACCACAACAGAATCTGCTATACCCCCAGCAGCCACTTTTTCTGGCTTTTTTCTCAACTCCTCACTCCTGAGCTTCCTCCTTTAACACCAGAAAGCTGGCGGGCGGGACGGGAACAACACCCAGACCGAGCTAAACACTCCTGACCCAGATAAAAGCCAGGAAGCCTCCCAGCAGTCCAGTACCGCCAACTCACCCACAGTCCGGGGTCTCGATTAGAAACGCAGATTAAATTAATCTGAGAGCTCTGGAATCCCATCATATTAACCCAGCAAGGGGGTAGAGTGTGAGTGTGTGTTTGTGTATGAGTGTGTGGGGGGGGGGGGGAGGGGGGGAAGCAGGGGTGCTGCTTTAGATTAACCAAGCCAAGCTCCAAAATTGGGTAGCGGGGGGTCAAACTCAGGCCGAAAAAACCACCCCGAGGGTTTTTGCCACTGCACGCTTCTTGTCAACTAATCTCTCAGATTTGCTCTGCTGTCGTGAGATTGGCCCTTAATCTGCGGCAGGTGACTGTGGTGGTTGGTGTAATTACTACAGAAGAGTTTTGTACAAGCCCGGGTTGAATTGAGGCGAGTGTATCGGAAAACCACGGTATACGGAATAACTATCGAGCTCCAAACGTTGAGAACAGAAACGGACAGTGTTTGGTCCTAAACACAAACCTTTTGTTGTTCGGGGTCCGTCTCCCTATTTACATTTTTCCGGCATATTGTAAAACTGGACACAAATTCCTTACCGTGTCTGAGTGTTTTAATCTACGAATGAATCCCCAAAGCAAACAATACACTCCACTTCCCACCGTGCCCTGCAGGAGGGCGATAAGAAGAGCAGGCCATGAGAGGCCGCGTGTGGAGTCTTTGTGTGGAAAGCAGACAGGAGTTCCGCTCGACTCACTTCTAACAATACATATCGTACAATAATGCACCGCACTGGATTTTGTCCAGCTGAATATGACATCTATAAATAGCTCTAAGCGTCCGTAGCTCAAACAAACACTCCAGGCTCGTTCACCATCAAGCAGGACGGCTGTAAAGACATGACAGCTCCGTACTGACCCTTACACTCTCTACAGATCACAGCTTATCTCTGACCCCGAGGATGACGTGGCCAGGGGTCTGATAGAACAGTAAAACAGAGACAAGGACAGAGCGTGTGAGTTTGAGAGGTACAGGAAGGGAACGGTAAATAGTAAGAGAAAGAAAACAATCTAGGCATAAAGTAGGGATGAACGATATGGGAAACATTGGTCGATACCGATAAATGAAGAAAGCAGGGTCGAGTGCTAACGACAAGATATTTTGCTGGCCAAAGTTTCACTGAGCGCTCCAAATTTTGCCACGAAAATAACCTCTTAGTTCTGACATTTCTAACACAGCGCAAGAGTGGGCAGAGCTTTTCGAGCGTAGTGCGCAACATTTGAAGAAAAAGTCACTTCCTGCCCTATGTGGTGTACCAAGTCAAATAGGGTGACACTCCACGTGCACTACCTAGTGCGTAGAGTGCCGTTAAGCTACGACCCCGGTTATTTCCTGAGATGCATACTACTGCATAGACAAGTATGATAAGAGCGCCTTACCTACCATAGTATTAGGCCTCGTTCACACGGACATCTGAACCAGGCGTTTTTCTGGCGTTCGTGGCGCCAGGTGAGCGCCGACCGTTTTTCTGCTCATTGGAGCAAATCAAAGCGTCCACACGGGCGTTCAGCACCGGCGTTCGGCCAGCGAGGAAAACGACGCTATTGCAAACACCTGTGAAACGCTATTGCGAACGCCAGTGAAACGCCAATCCAACGCAGCTACAAAACGCAGCAAAAACGCGTATGGCGTTCAAAGGGCGTTCATTTCGAACGTCCATGTGGACGAGGCCTTAAGTGCGCGGCCTTAAGTGCGCGGCTCGGGACACAGCAGTGGACAACTAGAGTCTGTGCAATACTTTGTTGTGCAAATGTTATGGCAATGTTGTAGCAACAGTCATTTGAGGAGGATTACTATCTCAATCATCTGGCATATGTATGCCAGATCAGATGCACGCAAGTAGAGTTGAGATTTTGCTCGCAAACGTACCACTGTGTGCTCAGAATTTTGGCCCAAAACACCACCATACATTTTAAAGACAGAAGACACGGGCCTCGACTTTAATAACAATAATAACAATAAACGCGTCGGCTGAAAATATCGGCCGAATCTAAGCGTCAGTCCGATGCCGATGACTTTTTTAAAAACGAAAGGAAGTATCCGGCGATTCTGATATGACTGCGATATCATCGTGCGTCCCTGCGCCTCTAAAGCAGTTAACACATGACTGATGATCGACGTTTCACTTGACAGTCTACAGTCTTGCCGAGACACACGGGACTGCTGTGACATGTTCCCTGTAGACCCAGTTCTTACAGAGCCCCAATACTAAGATTCAAGAGCATGTCTGAACATGAAGCAGAGCTCGGCCCCGCATGCTCACTGCGTTACTCATTACACAAATCTGACCCACACTCTGCGACAAACGCACGCACACGGCTGTGTCGGCCCTGCCAATAAACCTTTACTCCCTAAAGCCTGATAAACTATGGTGCCATGTTATCTCCAGATATTCGGATATTGCTACGTTAGATCTGCAGCTGCTACGGTTTGGGGTCTTACAAAAACGGTGAAGAACGGAAAGCCAGAATGGTGGTTGTGTGTGTGTGTGTGTGTGTGTGTGTGGATTTTGTGCCTCGTGCCTCTTGCTGCACATGGAGCACTGGCCATCTGCGGTCCAAAATAAGTAAACTCTCTCTCCCTCTCTCAGAGAAACCAAATAAATACGCAGGAGACAGAAGGGATCGCTTTAACACAGACATGTTGCTTTCTGTTTGTGGAGAAAGACGTGTTAAGAGAGCGTGCGGGTTTTTATACACTTCCTTGTCCTTCTTTCCCCTCTAAACTTTAAACTACTGATAAAAACAAAGTTAATAAGTGATGAACACACACACACACACACACACACACACAGGGGGAAAGAGTGAAAGTGTTTTGTGTGTGAGGAGAAAAAGGAAAGTGATATGGTAAAGGCAGAAAGGGGCACTGCACCCTTGAGCACTGGCAGAAAGCCATATCCACACACACACACACACACACACACACCAGTTAGTTATTCTGCAGTACCTGGTGCTCCTGAGCGAGCTGAACGCAAATACTTTCAAGCACACAGAGTGGCATGACATGCCAGGTTTGCGATAACACACCACCAGCATTTACACTGGTGTGTTGGAATGTGAGCGCGCGCACACACACACACACAAATTTAATTCTGGGCAAAATGAGATTGACCGACTTCGGGATATATGTTTGTGTGCAAATATTTAAATAGGTGTACATGTGAAAGCGAGTGATTATTTGTCATCACAGCACAGCACAACACATAGTGCAGCACCACGAAATGTGACCTCTGCATTTGGCCCATCCGTGAAGGAGCAGTGGGCAGCTAACAAGGGCAGCGCCCAGGGAGCAGTGCTTGGGGACGGTACCTTGCTCATGAGTTGCTCACTGGTAACTTTACCGGTCCGGGATTCGAACCTACGACCTTCTGTATAAGCACGTAACTTTAGCATTTTAAGACTAACAGGCTGATGGAATCGCTATGTTCAGTTACATATCACTCTCACATTCACACCTTACGGGGCCAATTTAGAGTGGCCACTCAACCTATATTGCATGCCTTTGGACTGTGGGAGGAAACCGGAGCGAACACAGGGAGCGCATGCAAACTCCACACTGAAAGGCCCTATGGCCGTCCCGGGGTTTGAACCCAGGACCGTCTCGCTTTGAGGCGGCAGCACTAACCACTGCGCCGCCGTTGCGCCCGCTCGTTTATTTCTAATGAGTAAATGGTAAATGATTTGAAAATCAAACTGCAGCGTTTCCCCAACCATTATATCAGGGGAGCAGGTGAGCACACTCCCACCATCGGACAGAGCTGCGAAATAAGCAGGGAAAACATCGTCGTGTCAAACACCTGAGAAGCAGACAAAAATATCTGCGACTTCCCATGTCACGAGGCTTTGGAAATGTTCTCACATACGTCCGAAAAAATACACTGCAGTGACAAGAGCTGCACACTTTGTGGATAGTTCACATAAAAAGAACACCGTGATTCCTTCAAGTGTTTGTGTTGATGTCCGTCCAACCCTAACCCTAACTGTGGAGTCCAAAAAGCACACAGCTGCAGAACCAAAAGTTTAGTTCATTCCATCTTTATACATCTACAGTAAGGGTCTGAAACAAGGTCCGCTACTAGAAGTAGACACAGTGGGCACAGTGGTTAACGCTGCCGCCTCACAGCGAGAAGGTCCTGGGTTCGATACCTGGGTCTGTGTGGAGTTTGCATGCTCTCCCCGTGTTCGCGGGGATATCCTCCGGGTGCTCCGGTTTCCTCCCACAGTCCAAAAGCATGCAATATACTGTAGGTTAACTGGCGACGCTAAATTGGCCCCGTAAGGTGTGATTGTATGAGTGTGTGTGCCCTGTGGCGCGTTGGCGCCTGCTCAGGGTTGGTCCCCGCCTTGCGCCCATAGTTCCCGGGACAGGCTCCGGTCCTCGCCACCCTGATAGGGATTAAGCGGTTTGGATAATGAATGAATGGATAATGGATCAAACAACAGCAAACCTGACACATCGACTCTTTGTTTATCTAACAACGTTGGTGTTGGTGGCCTAGTGGTAGGACGCTTGCCTTTGGACCAAGAGGTTGTGGGTTCGAATCCAACCTCTAGCGTTACCAACACTGGGTCCCTGAGCAAGACCCTTAAACCCAAGTTGCCTTTCAGGGGAACTGTCCCTGGAATTAGGAAATGTAAGTCGCTCTGGATAAGAGCGTAACAAATATATTCAAAATGATTCAAGTGTAAACATTCTGTGCTTTTAAAAAAAATTATATTACATTTAAATTTGTTTATATTCCAGTATAAAACAAAAAACTAAATCTAGTACAAAGTACAGAACAAAAAATAACATTACACACTAATGCAAACTGGCTTTACATTAGAATTTACATGGTTAGTGTAACACGTACTTTGATGGTGTTTGGTATTTGAGACGGTTAATCCGATATCAGTATTGGATCGGCCCATCTCAAGCAGAAACAAAAAACGGTGGTCACAGTGTCCGAGTAAAGTGACCCTTTTACTCAGTCACGAGTTGATATCGGTCTGCGCTGGTGTTACAGCCAGCAGTAAAAGAACAGAAGAGGGTCTGTAGCAAATCAGCGTGGCCTCCAGAGAATGTCGTTATGGTTACCATGCCAATTAGGGCGACAGAAGAGGCGGGCATGAGGCACGCAGATGGCCATCGACAAAGCTAAACGCGTGATGCCTGTGATTTTTTTTCCTCATCTTTTTTGGCTCATCTTTATTAATTTCCTGCCACACTCACATTTTTTTAAACATTTCTGACATGCTTCCTTTTTGCAACACAGACACACACACACAAAAAAAGATTACGGAGTGTCCGTTATGAATCCGGCTTTTCTGATTTCCATTCTGCTCTATTGACTCATTCGGTCTTTCTTCAACGTGACTTTCCCATGACATCAGCCCCCGCAGCCCATGTGGATCTCTTATCCAGCTGATCCACTTCCTGCCGCAACCGGTCCAGAAACGTGCAGCTGTTTTTCACAGCCAGACTCGGTGCGGAAAAGGAAGTATGTTTCCACTTGTTTACTATCCTCTACAGAACAGCCAAGGCAATATTCGCTAGCTAAAACAAAGGATCTCCTTGGTCGGGGATGTGAGTGGAGGAACTAGAGAACTAGGGTTTAAATCAGGGTCTGAAAGATTTGTTGAATCTTGGAGAATTACAGAGAGCTTAAACGACTTTCAGCTTTTAGTTTTACCCCAAGTATAGTCTTTTTTTAGGGGTGGGTATTGGCAGGGACCTCACGATACGATACATATCACGATACACGGGTCACGACATGATTATATCATGATATATTGCGATACTACACATATAGGGGCAGTCGGTGTCGTAACGGGTGGGTGTTCGCCCCGTGATCAGAAGGTTGCAGATTCGAATCCAGGACCGGTAAAGTTACCACTGAGGTACTCACGAGCAAGGTACCGTCCCCAAGCACTGCTCCCCGGGCGCTTGATAGCTGCCCGCTGCTTCTTCACGGATGGGCCAAATGCAGAGGTCACATTTCGTTGTGGTTGTCCTGTGCTGTGGTGTGTTCACAACGACAAATAATCACTCACTTTCTTTCACTTTTCATTGCGATAAATTGTGACATTCTACAGTTCACTGAAAAGGTAAAAACAGAGCTGAAATGCAAGTTGCTGTGCACGATCAGGGTGGTCTTCATGAATCACATCACGTTAATAATTCAGCCAAAACAACATAACACAGAACCGAATTTGAGCTTTATTGTCTTTGCATTTTAACACACTGAACTAGTGGACACCAAAAACGTTAAGATAAAGTGCAGAAGATTGAAAAGAAGAAAAATTAAAGTGCACGGTCAGTTATCCGAGGTTGCTTGTGGTGCATGATTCTCCCCCTCAGGAATATTGATTTTATTTTTGGAGCTAGAAATCAATACAGGAGGCTGTGGGTTTGGGTGAGGAGAGAGCAGCACCCTACAGCATGGGCGTGTGAGGCAAAGGAGAATCGGCAAACAACTGTGCCTGTCCGACTCAGCTCATAATTAAAGGCTATTTTGGAGCTAGAAATCAATGCAGTATATTGTAGAAATGTTGCAATATATTGATGTATCAGCTCTAGTTTTTTGGGTTTTTTTAACAGATCAAACTTTCTAAGCCACATGAGCATCGTTGGGTAGAGTTCATCGTTAAATGAGCAGAAGTAAAACTGGGCATGACCGCAGCAACTGCTAAAAAAATTGCACGTTTGTGGCCTATTTATTTTGAACAAAGATGTACTAAAGATATCCTGCAGAAAATTAACACCTTACATAAAAAGAAAATGCAGATACACGCCCATCTATTTGCAGGTCTGTCCTTTTAAAAACTAAGCTCTATAAGGTAATTAACTTCTCTATTGAAAAAGAATGCTTAAAAACAGAGTTCTCACAGGAATATCTAGGTTACCCATAAACACACACTCATTCACGCATGCATGCTTCCTTTCTCTCTCTTTCTCCCTCCCCTCTTACTCACTCTTTCACCAATAGTCAATTCTCAAGAACCACTAGCTACCTGGAAAACAGCCAATACCTCCTTCTAGCCTCCTGTCCTAGAGATACTCCTAAACATGCCCCCCCACCAAAAAACACAATGTCTCACACACACACACACACACACACACACAGTCTTTGTATTACTATCTTTGTGAGGTCCTTCCATAGACTCCCATAATGACTAGATGTATATAATTTTCCACCTACACCTAATCCTAACCTAACCTTAACATAAACAACCAAAAGCACATCTTTTACCTCTTTTTATTTCCTCCAAATAGAATTAAACACATTTTCTATAAAAGTCATTTTCTCATAGGGACCTCTCAAATGTCCCCACAAAGCTAAAAACAGACAGAAGTGATTTTGGGGACAAAAAAAGGTCCCCACAATGCGATAAATACATGAACACACCCCTGCCTCCACTCCTCCTGCGTTACTCGATCACCAGAATCCTCCCCTTGCCTCCTTTTCCCTGTTATAACTTTTCCCATATATAGCTCCCAGACAAAAACTGAAGCACTGAGAATCTAGACACCCGGAAAGAGTGTGTGTGACAAACGTTAGGGCTGTAACAACTAATCGACTACATAGAGTCAAATCTATTATTAAGATAGTTGGCAACTAATTTAATAATCTGATTAGTTGGGTCTAAGTTATCTTACACAGACATACAGTGGCTACCGCTAATGTAGGGGCAGTAAGCCTAACCAAAGCTTGACGCGGTGGCAGTAAAAGCACATAAAGCTGGATGCCGACGCCGCCAAAAGAATAAAGAGCCAGAACCAGGACGTGTCTTGCCCGTCCTGCATGGAAGTAGTGCATAGAAAGCGCGCAGATGACTTTTTTAAATTACTTGCGTTTGTTGTAGCGCCGCGACTCTCTCAGGGATCTTTCATTGAGGCGTTCCAGTTCAGTCACATCTTCCCATGTATTACAGACAAAACTCATTTTAAGCTGAGAAATAACAAAAAACAAGCAGCGTTCTACTCACAATACTGCCATTTACTTGGTTTTCAGCGAACAATCCGACGCGTGTCCTCCAGCGTTATTGTATTATGACGGCTCGTGCACCTCCATCTTGCTACATAGAAAAAACTTAGTTCTCCACAGAAGGCTTATAGGCCAAAATGAAGAGGCTAAAAATGAGCTAAAAATGGCCCAAAACTTATATAGTTCTTCATTAATCCAAATCTATTTTATAATGTTAGAGAGTAAAAGAAACTAAATCTAGAAAATTTAATTAAAAAATGCTGGAAATGAAAACCTTTTTTTCCTTCTTTTTATCCAGTTAATAATCGATTCATTGAAAAAAAATAATCGGCAGATTAATCTATTAACAAAATAATCGTTACTTGCAGCCCTAATACACAAGTATATATACACCACATCTATAAGAAGGTGAAAGAAAAATGGTTTCCCCTCAAAACGACCGAGGGATTTGGGCTCCATCTCTCTTATATGGAGGGTGAGCCTGAGGCTAAAGTTGGGGGTCTAAACTGAGCTCAGCTTCCGCTTATGCCACCGCCCCGCTGCCCTACTTAGACTGGGTGGAGGCTGCGGGTTTGGGTGATGAGAGAGCAGCACCCTACAGCATGGGCGTGTGAGGCAAAGGAGAATCGGCCAACAACTGTGCCTCTCCCAACTCCGCGCTCACGCAATTAAGGCTTAGATGTAAAAAGAAACGTGATTAGAAGGAACAACGGGAGGAGCAGATGGCTCCAAATTTATGCTCTGAGAGAGTTTCAGTTTCTCCAGTTCTCACTCTGTGGCGAGTGTGTGATAGCCTGAAAGACGGATGGTCACTCTTGGACATCCATGCCACCATCTGCTCAGTCTTTAACACAGACACACACACACACTATTATAGGACCCTATGATTTCCGAGATGCGGAAAACGTGCACGGAATCGCGGAATTCAACAAATAAAATGGAATCCGTTGTACAACGCAGAACGTCATATAATTCGCTGATATCGGTGTGTGGGCAAAGCAAAGCAAGGGTTTCTAATCAATTTTGGCCGCTGCTGCCCCCTGTAAGTGTTACCTGTTGAGGCGGGACTCGGCTTTCCACACACACAAACGTACAGACACAGAGGGGGAAAAGTCAACGGTCAGCTATGGTGAAGAGGCTCTGAAACACCGAAGTCCTCAAAGAAATTACAGAATTCGAGTGTCAGTGCTAAGTTTAGAGCAGAACAATACCCAAATGATTTTTATGAATCGGGAGAACAACTCTTTTGTAAGACAGTCAAAAACTCACACGGAAACGTTTCGTTTTGCATTAAAAAAAAGAATGTTGTTTACAGGTAAATGTTTTACCAAAGCAGTAAATGTTCTGCTGAACCCCAGCACTTTGTTGAAGTTGAATAACAGTCATTTAATGTGATTTTTTTTTCTACTGCATTGTTCTTTTTTCCCATCCACTCCATAATTTCACTTTTTAGGAGAATAAATATGATTATCACGTAAAACACGGAATTCAGAAGAATAAAAAAGGAAAAAACGGAATTCAGAAAAAAATCAAACGGAATTTTCATAGGGCCCTACTATTATGTTAACAGGCATCTTCACTCTATGTTCACTTCTCACTCAAGTCCTCTGGTGAATATCACATGAGAAACGCTTTTTTTTCCACACTGAGTCACGGATGTAACGATTTTCCAACGCCCGGGAGGTCCATCTGGAGGCAAAATGAGCTCCTCACTTCCATCAGACTCTACTGGTGCTTGCATCAAAGCAAGGGTTTGATCAAAGCAAAATGAAAGGTGTCGTTTTACTAAACATAACCTTGCAAACCATCCTGGGATGCCTGAGCTATCATTCTGACGCACATCTAAACAGCTTACCACATTCAGAACTTGCGTAAGGCTATCTAAGCTTTTCTTCTCCATCACCATGGCCGTCATTTTGATTAGCACCTTTTCAACGAGTCTCTGGCGAAGTCCGTGGTCCACACCTGCTTCAAAAAAGCCACCATCGTCCCCCTGCCCAAGAATAACAAACCTTCATGCCTGAATGACTACCGCCCTGTTGCACTGACATCGGTAGTTATGAAGGTGTTTGAAAGACTGATCAAGCACATCATCTCCTCCTCCATCCCAAGCACCACAGACCCACTCCAGTTTGCCTACCGCTCTAACCGATCTACAGACGACGCCATCTCCCACGTCCTACACACCACGTCCTAGAAACAGGGTAACTATGTGAGGTTGCTCTTTATCGACTACAGCTCAGCATTCAACACCTATAGACTGTTTACCGAGCTGAGAGACCTAGGACTCGACACCACAGGCAGATCTCAGGTGGTGCGGGCAGGCAGGTGTGTCTTCAGCAGCACCACCACCAACACAGGAGCTCCTCATGGGTGTGTGCTTTCTCCGCCGTGGTATTCACTCTACACTTCGGACTGTGTGGCCACTCATGACTCCAACAACATTGTCAAGTTTGCGGATGACACAGTGGTGTTGGGGTTAATCTCCAACAACGATGAGACGGCCTACATGGACGAGGTGGAGAACCTGGCACTCTGGTCACATATAGTTTTATTTTTTGTCTTATTTCCCTGACCTCCTTATTTAAGTGTGTATTTGTATCTCTATTTTGTTTTTTTTCTAATTTGCCTAATTCCACAGTTAAAAGAGCGGATCAGGACACATTTCACTGCATGCTGTGAATGTATAAAATTTGCACGTGACAAATAAAGAACCTTGAATCTTGAATCTTCAGTTCCTGGTGGCACCACACTCTGCACAGCTATTTAAGCCCTCACCCGGAAAATAGCCAGGAGCCTCGCTGAAGTAAACAGGAAGAAGAAATTCAATTGCGGGAAGAGAAGGGGAGTTGAGGAGGCGGGAGGCCGGCAGGCTGCTGCCAGAAGAGGTCAGGGGTCTGCTGGTGGACGGAAGACAGGCACACACTGCTGCCACTTTGACATATTTTTGAGTGACCAAAGGATTTGTGGGTGAGTAGGTGCAGCAGTCTGAGGCTTACATGCAGGCTCTATTAAAAGGATCTTGACTGGCACTGGTACAAGAAGACACACAGACGCAAGACACGTCGGTCCACAAGTAAAGACGCTCTAAACCTTGAGCGTCTGTACACTAGCCTTTGGTTTGAGCTGTTTACGTAAGGTCGTCAGGGATAACCGGTCAGCGACATCCATTGCAATAACAACAGTGACAGCACTGCTTTCAATATGCTCCTGGTTAATTTGCTTACATTTCCAAAATAAACCTCGCAGCGTGGTTCGTGTCAGGGAAATTCCAACAAATTACCCCCAAGGTCCAGGAGGCCACATCAGTGCTCAGGCAGGCAACAAAATATAACGAAGACCACTTTGGTTTCATCTGTAAATCGTAGAGGAGATAGCAAAAGGCACAACAAAGGTAAGGGTCGCCTACACGTGAGGACACGTGTACGGTTTGACCACCCAAAACTTTGACTAGCAATAACTGAGTTTTAGCTCAAACCCTTCACGGTGAGGTCAGCCTCTACTTTTAGACGCCTGACCGCTCCAAGCTAACCAGATTAGCTAGCCTCCATTCTCCCTCTTGCTCGCTCCAAGTGTCGCATACAATAACATCGCTTGACAGGGCAGAAAACCCAAGCGAAACATTCTTCAATGACTTCAGGAGGCAAAACGTTTACGTCTAAATCTAGACACACACGCGGGAGAACCGTTTACTTGATTCCAATTTGTTTAAAAGCCACGTCTGAGGTGGTCACACACCTTTACACACGTTCTATTTGCATAGATTCTCATTCCTACTGAATACACTCCGTAGAGCACATGAAGGTGAATTTGCATAGGTGCAAACAATTCAAATGACCAGTATAATCTCTCACACAAACTGGAAAAGAGCTTCATGATCCAGCGTTTTAGAAACGTAGAGGCACATTTTGAGGCTAAAGCCTTTTTGAGAAAGATTTTTGAAAAACAGCTTTGAAAATGTAGACCTAAATGTCAAATATGCAATGGAATTTCATCAATTCATTCAGTTACAACGTAAAAATATTTTCTAAAAATGACGTCCCACCTTAATCACACATCGTGTGGCCAACATCTAAAACTCCTAGCACAAAGCTGCTTAACGAGCAGCCCCCGGATGAATTAACACACGTGCACACACCCCACTTCATAAACTCACGTATCCGTCTTTTAATGTGCGAAGCCCCGTGCATACACTCAAGCACACAATAAGGGAGTTTGTGTTGTTAATAAACTGCCTCCAGGGGAAATCTGGCGCCAAAGTGACGAGTCCATGTTTTTCCATATAAGGCAGAAGAGTGCTTCGTACCTCTCCCCAAGACCCCCCCACCCCCACTAGGCAACCACGACCCCGGGGGGATGGCGGCTTAGTGTAAGTTCCCGACGTCACTCGGCCCTGGGAAGTACTGAAAATGAAGCCAACCAGCCACAAGAGAGAGATTAATAACTCTCAGACGCTGCTTTCATCTTCACCTCTACTCAAGGACCTCAAAGAACTAGTGGATGTCCACTGACATTTTTTTTTTCAAATCCAGGGTTAGCGTTAGTTAAAGTCAAGAAGGACAATGCATTAAGAAAGTATGGACGGGTTGCGCTGTGTGTTCGTGCACGTGGTGAACACAAAAACCATGGCTAAGTCATCTGATCTGAGTGCATAGGGAAAGTCTGACATCATAGTCTGAGATCAGACGTGCGGAAATATGTCCCAGAGAAAAGTGAGCTACTGCACTCCTTTTTAAAGAAGGAGGGAAAAAATACTAGGCACGTTCAGGACCTTTTACTAGGGTTGCATGATAATATCGGAATCGACCATAATTGTTTTTTTTAAGTCACCGACATCGGACCGACGCTTAGATTTGGCCGATGCTTTCAGCTGATATTTGACGCCGCGTTTACTGAAAAGGTAGCGCTTGTCCCAGGCGCGTCCAAAGTCTGAGGTGGGATTTTAAACAGTCCGCGTCGTCTGTCTTAAAACGTATGGCGTTATTTTGTCTCTAAATTCGGAGGACGCAGTGGAACGTTCGTGAGCGAAATCTCCTGTCTTTAAGCGCTCAGCTCTGCCTGCACGCACCAAGAAATTTGTAACTAACTCAACTGCTTCACTAAGCGAATGTGAGCTCACACATGGGCTGTGTCCCGAGCTGCGTACTAGCACACTTAATAGTATGGTAGGTAAGCTGCTCTTATCATACTTGTCTATGCAGTAGTATGCATCTCGATAAACTAGCCGGGACTGTAGCTTAGCGGCTCTCTACGCACTATGTAGTGCACATGGCGCCCTATTTGGCTTGGTGCACCACATAGGGCGGGAAAAACGTCCTGAAAAGGTTGTGCACTACGCTCGAAATTAGGGCTGCAACGATTATTCGACATTGTCGACAATAAAAATAGACGCCGACTTCCTTTCTACCTGTGCAGTACTACCGCTTTCCAATAGAGTGCACCAATACACCACACTCTGGTGAGATTCGCTCTTGCGCAATGGCATTCAGTGACAGCCAGAAGAATGGCCCTATGGCGTCACATCAACGCCAAAACTACAGCGCGCAAAATGGCTCGCCGCAAAAATTTTGTGGGCGTAAATTTCAAAGTCGCGAGCGCAAATGTGAAACTTGAGAGCACAAAATTAAGAATCGAGTGCGCGGTTGTGATATTGCGTCGCAAACTGTATTTTTCCTCTCTCAAATGTCTTTTTCCTCTCGATGTGTTAAATGTCCTCGCACACAAAGTAGATTATCGACGAGCGGCTTTTTTGCTCGAGTGAGATTTCTACGCGTGTGGTTTGAAAGGGGCGGGTCTGGACAGTTTGGGGGCGGGGTTTGGACCGTTTGGGGGCGGGGTTTTGGCAGTTTCTGGCTGCGAATCCTATTGGCCGATGGCTCCTGGTTTTGTGATTGGCTTAAGAAAGTTCCTACAGAAAAACCAAAGACGTCGGAGGAAGAGGAACGGCGACGGGTCGGTTAAACGCAAGTTATAGTTTATCGACCTTATTATTATAATTTAATAGTTAGGTCTTACACGTTTAATAAGCACGCAAAACAGTAAAGTAACCAACGCCTTTGTCACTCGCTCATAAATGTTATAAATGGTATGTTACCATTTTCTCAGTACCATCACAAAACCAGGAGCCATCGTAAGGCTAGATAAGGCAAAGAAGAAACTTATTTATTAAAATACGCTTTTCAGTGAACTGTCTTTCTTGTCTTTATTATTTACCCCAAAATTTTAATAACCTCATACTAAATGTAAAAGCTGGTAGCTAAATCGGAGCCATTTTATAATTATGCAATTTATAATCCGATTAGTCGACTAATCGTTTTAATAGTCGATGACTAGTCGACTCTCAAAATAGCCGTTAGTTGCAGCCCTACTCGAAATGCTCCGCCCTCGCTTGAGTTATGGCGCCATTTTTGTGCCAAAATTCTCAGCGGCCAGTGGAAGTTGGGGGAGCAAAAAATCTGGTCTTTACTCACTTTCAACTCTGCCTATTTATCACAAAAGGATCGGATATCGGCATCGGCTAATCGTTCGCTTATCGTGCATCCCTACGCTAGAATTTTAGAGCATTACAGTTAGTATCAACACTGAATATACTGTGTGTATATAGGCAGGACCTACTAGTCAGTCAGACACACACAAACACAAACACACACCAACACACACACCAGGTCAATCCTGGCTGTGGAGCTTCTCTCAGTAAGCCAGCCAATTCATCCTCTTTTTGGTCCGTACGGGAGAGGATTAACTACTGTATTCAGACCCATTTAACTCTAGATTAGCCTTTAATTGCAGCGCAGAAGCACCCTGTCAAACTCACTCACTGTCACACACACAAACACCACAACTGCTTCAGCATACATTACAGACGTTTCGATCCGTCCATGAATAAACCTTTGAAAACACGCCTTTCTCTTGAGTTTTTGTGCTTCACAGTTGGAGCCTTTTAAGGACGACTCTAATTTATTCAGCTTCCTGCCTTGCCTTTTTCTACTGTTCACTGAATATTTCGGAGAGCGTTATTCGAAACGTTGGACAACGTCCAACGCTCATACCCATCGCCACTCGCCACCTCAAATGCTCTTTTTTCATATGCTAAACACAAGCCGACGTCTTCTAATCTCTTAATAAACGCGCCCAAAAACCAATCATGAATTCTCGAACCAAGTTCGGTTCCGCCCCTTCGGCCATATCGACCAATGAGAAGAGACCGTTGCCAAGGGTCGCTGCCCACCTTCTGAGAAACACAACAGAGGCCCATTCAGCTCCAAGTGTCTGTGTTGTGCCAGGACCAACCTAAAAGCCTTCCCACGCCCAAATAAACGCCAGGATTAAGACATGGCGGTGTTGAGGGTCCGTGAAACTCGCACCGTGTAAAGCCTTCTGAAGGACCACCACGACTGCGTGCCAGGGCAATTAGCATTACCCTTAAGTGCTTAATTAGCAACCTGTTAGCCGTGCCCGTATTTCAGCGAAAGGCTAATGGACGACTGTTAACGTGGCACGATGGTCCCGGAGTGAGGCCTGGACACCACAGGATTTATTGTGATCTTGGAACTTTAAGGCATCGATTGTCTCACACAATACCAGCAAACAGCTGCTGCCGTGGCAGTCGTGGGAGTGGGGAGGCTTGTGTGTGCCTGAATGCCTTCACTGTGATCATCTCACTCCCCACAATACCAAAAGGCTCTCTGTCATGGCAACCGCAAAAGGGGAGGGTGTGTTTGTGTGCTGACGTCTTCATGATGTCCCGCACGCCTTCGCGACATTCCCAGCCACCTCGCTAAGAATCGGCTCGCGGCATTTCCCTTTTCCTCTCTCCGTCAGCAAAACTACCTTTGCAGCATCGGGTCTCGGCATCTCCAGTCATCAGAATCGAATTCCTTAATGCCAGCTATCAAAGCCTGACGCGTGGAAAACTACAACCTCATGGTCACAGCCGTCCAATAATTTTCACTTCAATTACGTGCTGTACGTACAAAACGTGCTTTTGCAAACAGGGACGCCCACTCACAAAATTAACAAGAGGCCACAGCCGACAACATCCACTCACACAAACACAAAGTGACTCACCATGTGCCCTCAACGTCTGAGTCAGGAGTCAGGTCAGGGGCAAACAAAAGGGTCACAACCTCAACGTGGGGACACACTGGAGCAGAAAGCTGCACGAGGGGAAGAACGTGATCGCAGCCCCACGTCACACCGAGTGTCAACAAACTGACCAGTGGTGGCGGAGAAAAAGGAGAAACAGTAACTATAGGCGCATATTAGAAGAGAAAACGGCACTGAAAAATGCTAAAAATTAGTAAATCTCTTGTCTTTTCGCGCTCAACTCTGCCTGCACACGGAAAATCTCACCTGCCTCACTTAGCGAATGTGAGCTCGCACATGGGCTGTATCCGGAGCCGCGCCCTGCACCACTTAATAGTATGGTAGGCAAGGCTCTCTTATCATACTTTTCTATGCGGTAGTATGCATCTCAGGAAATAGCCGGGGTCGTAGCTTAACGGCTTTCGACGCACTAGGTAGTGCCCATGGAGTGTTACACGTGCCCTATTTGACTTGGTACACCACATAGGACGGGAAAGTGACATTTTCGTCAAATGTTGAGCACTACGCTCGAAATGCTACACTCTCAAATACCTTTTCTTTACATGCTCGACTCTGCCCACCTCATTTATCGGCATCGGTAGATATAAGCGGCATCGGCCAAATAATTCCTATATCTTGCATTCCTAATACTTACCTTTGGAACAAAAACACTTTATTGTCAATATTGCATAAAGATGTAACAAACCAATAGAGAGAGATATACGTGGAAGTCAGAGCTCTGGGTCAGTGTCTCCGCCACAGCAGTGGGTGAGTTTAGGACAGGACTGCACTAGAAAAACATAGACATGTCATATATAACGTTGCATGTATATCTTATTCACGCATGAATACAGCGGCCGAAAAGCTGAGGATAAAAGTGAGCAGAAAATAGACCAAGCACTTACAGCACAAAGCAGTGCTTAATAACACCACTTGCAGAAGAGCTTAATCACACTGTAGCGACGGCGTGATTAAACTGTCGGCTTGCTTGTGAGCGGACAAACGCGGCCAACACTCTCTTGTCCGACAAATCCTGGTTTTCAACGGCTCATGCGACACTAGCATTATTAGCTAACATCTCAGGTTAGGTACATTAAAGGTGGAGATACCTTCAGGGCCATTCCATCACACACAAGCACAGCACCAATGTCGAAACTTCTAAATAAACACACATAAAGCTGTGTCACAGGTAAAGCACAGCGCATCCTACAATCTGTTACTAGGCAACGGGCCGAAGGTCCGCATCGCGGCTCTGGAGGATGCAGTGGGTTTAGCAGCCGGCGCTGTGAGCAACACTGGCCTACGGTTAGCTGCGCTGTCATTTCTCATCGTCTTTACACAAAGCGCATATGCGGTCACTTAGGTTCTGACCCAGATTTTCTTTGGCCAGACTGGCACAAAGGACATCTGGGGCTTTAAAGCACTACGTAAATGCAGAGCACAGCTTTTGCCGTGCGTGTACTGCATGTGTAGGAATGGGGTCATCTGGCCTCTGGGTCCTATTAAGAGAGACAAGGTAAAACAGAGCCGTATCTTTGTGTCTTTAACTTAGCATGTAGAAAAGAATGAAAATAGAATGCGGAGTTTGCTTTGGGTCAACACTGTCACAGCTGTAGAGAGCAGCTGCTTCAGTCTCCAAATAACAGACTTAGCTGTAAAGCTGTCACCACGTGCACATAACCCAATACATGACTTACAACCGTGCCCACTTTTCCGTCACCACCTCCCTTCTACGCACATACACAGTAATTAACTTAAAGCACCATGTCACCCTGCAGTTCACATAGACAATCTTGCCTATTCCTACTTTCCACATCCACGGGATTGTCACCACAGTCATTTCAAGCCCCAGGTCCATTTGCATTTCGTATTTTTTATTATAAGGCCAAATATAGCACCGCTAAGAGGAAATGTCTAGTGCTTCCTTCCTCTTACCTGCCAAGAACAGCTTTAGAGAAGGATGCGGGTGGAATCTCAAGCCCCTGAAATGAAAACCCGCTGCGATATGAATAAATAATGAGAAACACCCTTTCACCCATACACACAGAATGCGTCAGTGTCAGGCTGGGAGGTTGAGATTGTGACACTTCATATCATATGATCCTGATGCTAGGAAGGAGGCAAAGGATCATGGAATCAAATACTAACGCAAAGTAGTGAGGAGACAATTTGGTAAAATGTATCATATATAGTTAACATACGTTTGTGTTAACATTCTCATAAAACATTTAAAATAAACGGTTTACGAAAGCCTAAAAATGTGGAGTGTAACTGATTTGAATCCAAACTGTTTGGACTGGTCTTTGGTTTATGAATGTTTTAATATAAATAATTATTTTGCATCTTAAGACATTTGTCATTTAACCCTGAACTTTTTAAAAAGTTAATAAAAATTGCATGTCAGAGCTAAGTATATATAATTCCTACTTATGCTTCTTTAAGCTTAATTAGCAAAACTACAAGATCCAGTGGTGAGTCAATCACTGTGCCTATTAGCAGACCATATAAAAATCAGCAACTCGGGTCAAAAGTTCATCTTTAGTATTTTTAGGGTTCACCTTTATACTAAAGATGTTACATACAAAAAAACAGTTGAACTTCATAGAAAGCAAAACCATCTATCTATTAGTTTTTGTTATATTGTCTGTACCTGTATACACTTTACACTTTGAATTGGACTTCTAGGGTTAGGGTAACTTTCACAGTAATAAAAGCAGGTGTTTGAGTTTAAGGTTTTTATTAAATAGTCAGATAAAAAAGGAACAAAACACTGACAAACAAAAAGGGAGGCATAGTCTAATACTGTTGGAGTAAAGTGAAACATTTTGAATATCTACCTATTAAATCATCTTTCATCATTGATTTAAGCAAATGCAATAGCCAAAGAGCTTCTGAACCAGTGTGGAAAGTTGGTTCGACACAAGTAGTTTTCAGTCCTAACAGTGCTTTGTAATGTCTTCTGGTCATCTGGAGAAGAGATAAGGGGTTTATTCTTCTATTCTTCTGATAAAAGTAGACAATAAAAGTCTTTGAGACAGATACAATAGCTACATCCTGCTTCTTGTCATGCACCCTGTCTGAATGCATCGCTCTTGCTTACAATGTGGAAGATTTACCGGCCTTTCTATTTTCTGTTTTGAGGGGAAGGCCTGTGGAACGCATGAGAAATCACTCGAACACAAAGCCCAGGGAGAAAGACAGGGGGAGAAGTGGGATAAAATATTACAAAGTTGAAAGAAAAAGGTGAGGAAGGCAGACAAACTTCCAAGAAACAGACAGCTCTCTATCTCTCTACTTACCGTCCTCTACATTAACCCAGTTTTGCATACTGCAAACTGTTTAACTCTTAACCCATACTGTATTCAAGGGCGATCTGTAAGTTGTCTCTTCGTTTGCTTAAAGAAACATTGCATAGACTCCACTAAAACTGGACCGACCAAATATAGCCTTTGTATAAAACCAACAAATGAGCTGCTGGTAATAATAATACTGTTATCACAAACAGAACATCTTCTTTGCGAAAAAGGAACTCCCCCAAAATCAAACCAGATGATAATCCATGTGACAGGAAATAACTCAAGCACCCTAGACTTACTCACACACTTTTACACAAATATTTAACACTACAAATGATTAACTTCAGCTAGACCCGTCCTCAAATCAGTTGTCTAGTATAGACAATGTCTAGTATGTAGATCTAGTCAAATTCCAGATTTTGGTCATGATGTCCTACAGCGCTGCAGGACTGACCAACAGCTGCAGTTCGTCACACTCCTTCACCTACACATCCTTTCTCTATTTGTCTCAATGTGAATCACAAGTCGAACATCTGCTTAAAACAAGAGAGTCATTCTCCCAGCAGCGAGGAAAATTACGGGATGAAAATCCCCACACCGCAGAAAGAAGACAGAGCTGCCGTTTATCTGCAGCTCTGCTCAGGGGAGAAGCATTGCATTCCAGTCATGCCTTGTGTAGGTTGTAACTCGTCCAGCTCGCCTGTCATGATTTCCAGGCGGGAAAAAAAGTCTTCCGCAAAAGGCAGGAACAAAAAAAAAATTCAAACTCACCCCGCCACTTTCCAGCCACATGAAATGACAGCAGATGGTTTGTTTTTAACAGAATTTTTGTGAATTCTGTCTTCAAAAGCAAAACAGCTTCAATGGGACATTATAGGTAGGCAGGTAACCATGAATGCAGGACCAATTTAAACGAGAACAATAAAAGCAGATAAGAAGCTTTGGACCAGTAAAACGTCAAAAAAATTCTAGGCTGTTCTGTTAAGCTGCTGTGACAAGATTAAACCAAAATTATATTTTGCCTAACAATGACCAAATTGAGCCTAACAATGACATTTCTCTAATAATCAGTAAGCAAATCTGACCGAGGCCTTGCTTTAGAGAAGCACAGTTTCCCAACAGCATATTCAGGCACAGAATAAACAAATATTTCCAGAAAAGCGCCTTCTCCTCTTTACCATCAAAACCATTAAAAACCAATAGGATTAAGGCCCCAAATGAGGCTAAAATGAAGGTTTCGCTCATTCTCATGGGCATTTGACCTTGTGCTGTTGCGTGACGTTAACTGAACCGAACACTAAGTTTTTACAATGACTCAGAATAACAAAATCGGTACGCAACGGCCACGGGTGTACGATTTATTCACAGCGCAATTAATAATGTACTAACGTAGGCTGTTACGGGACCGTGACGTTGACCGTTTATCTCCGTAACGGCGGCGCGCAGTCACGCCACGCCGCGCCGCGCCGGTAACACGCAAACGGGAGGAGTCCAGTTTAACGTTAACGTTACCTCTTTGAGCTGTTCCAGTTCTTGACGGACGGTCTCGTAGTCGATCTCCAGTTCGTCGTATTGCTGCTTGAGCGCCTGTTTCTCCTCCAGCACCGCTAAGCCGTACTCGGCCGCCTGGATCTTCTCGCGCGTCGTCTCGCTCAGCTCGCGCGCCAGGCGCTCGAGCTCGCCGCGCATCCACTCGGCTCCGGCGTCGCTCACCAGCATCTCCTCCACGGACATGTTGACCGGCGAAGGCGCGCTGTTTCAGCCTCGGCTCGAACCGGGGGAGGGACGGTCGGGGAAAACCGCAGGCGAATCCAACCTCGAGGGGAATCACCGACAAAAAAAAGGGGTGTTTTTTTTTTTGCCGGGGCAGTGAATATTTAGATTCTTCTGTATTGTTGCATGGTTGATTTATGGCTCGGTTTTGCCGCTGTCTCGCTCGACATCAAGCGATAATTATTCCTTTTTCCCGGGCGAGAGCTGTTGTGACTTAATGTTGCTCCATGACTGCGTAACGCTCTGCGCCTCTCTGCTTCTCGCCCGTTAATAAGCGGACGGATAGAGGAGCCGTCAGCTGCCGAAAGATCAACCAGCTGGGAGTTCCAATGCGGCACTGTGGAATTGTGGGAGATGGAGTTTGGTGTAGGCCCGAAGAGGCGCGCCAGGCGCTGAAATGAAATCACATCCCGTGAGTCAGTGAGGGTTTGTGCACGGAGATCCCGGAAGGGAGCCTTAACCGGCTCCTGTGCGTGACGTGGAGATCCTCGACACTGGGCCGTGTGAATGTCAGTGTAGAGCGCCGCCACTTGGTGAATACATGCAATTACTACCGCCGTTGAAATCACAGCGTGAAACTGCGGCAAGAAACACGTCCATCACGCTTCTTCTGAGCGCAGGAACGAATTAAGTCTTGGGTACATCAGACCGCTTCTGTGAAAATACCCCAGATTTACATTGTTTTTTAAATATATAGGATAGATTAATAGTATGTCTGAACGTCGTACACTGAACAGTACGTTCACTGCCCATCCTATATTACTCCTGTCCAAACCTACTGAGGATACCTTCATCCTCCTACACATGGGGCTGGTTTCTTGCTCATGGATTAAGCCTAGTCTTGGACTAAATTGTAATACCAATGGAGATTTACCATTCAAACTCAAAATTAGTCTAGGACTAGGCTTAATCCACGACTGGGAAATTGGCCCTTAATGTCTGAATAATCACTTCTTCAAGGGGAACCTAGGGGAGAAACTTTACATTTACGGCAAACGCTCTTATCCAGAACGACTGCCATTTCCTAATATTCCTAATATCTCCCTGAGGGAAATTTGGTGAAATTTGGGGTTAAGCAAGACCCAGTGATGTCAGTGCTAAAGGAAGGATTCGAACCCACGACCAGAGGCGAGCATCCAAACCATCACCCCTGAAGTAAGTACTAACACTTATTGTTTACTCTGTTTTATTCACAGTAAAAACACCAACCCATTATATTTCGTGCATTTATTCTTGTTGTCTGTGTATTTTGACCTTTTTATTGACAGGGCTTGTGAAGGTGTCAGTGGTAACCTAGTTGATTGTTGAATGAAGTCTGGCTTTACAGGTCTGAAGAATAGGCGTGGACTACAAAGCACTGATGTACTTCGGTCTGGATAAGAACGTCTTCTAAATGCTGTAAATGTAAAACCATTAACTATATTACTACCAGAGGCGGACAAAGTACCTAACTTCATTACTTAAGTGAAAGTACAGATGCCACTAGTCCAATGTTACTCCAATACAAGTGAAAGTCATCCAGTCAAATTTCACTTAAGCTAAAGTACTGAAGTACTTGCTTCCAAAAATACTCAAGTATTAAAAGTATTAAAAGTAATCTTTCACTGCATTGTTGATTTATTGCCACCACACTTACAATACATAATGCATCTGACTAGAAGCTGTAGCATAAGGAATTGGTCTTTTTTTAATTAATTGTACACTACACACCTACACAAAAGGTATGTGTGTGTACTATATATTTGAACTAAGTTGACAACTGAACCGCTGTAAATGCGGCTGGAATGGAAAAAAGAAACACATCCAACCAACTTTACATCACAACTTCATAACAGTGGCTATAAAACAGCAATTCCACTTTAAGCAGACAAATATGCAAAGTGGCTGACAAAAAATGTTCAATACTTCCATCTCACATGTCTCTAGCGATAACAGTACAGGCTAATCTCAGTGTGGTCAAATTAGTCAAACTTGTAAAAGTCCTTATTTACCTTAAGCAGAAGCTGGTTCTCAAAGTTGCATGAGCTATCTGCTGCCCGTCTTGGCCTAAATATCAATCCAGCTGTACTAAAAAGCCTCTCACATGCTGCTGATGCAGGCAGGGCTGTGTTTAGCTTAAGCGATAGGTTACATACAGAAGGATAAGTGGTCAACATAGACAAACTTTCAACTGCACACGTTAGGTATGTGTCTAACTGTTTGATCATCTCCTGTGTGTGTGTATTCTTGATATTAGAGAAGAAATCCTCTTCGTCAAAAGTACTAGAGCAGTTGTCAGCAGGCCGAAGACTCTCACAGTCAGAAAGATGGTCCTTAATGTAATTGAGACCTGAATCACAAACAATTATACAGTTATAACATTTTTCATCATTACATTAAGGTGTATGCCTAGGCAAGTAAAAATTTCATTTTTTAAAGAATAGGCAAAATTAGGAAATTATTGGACACTTAGAACATTTCTTACCAAGTCTGAAGACATCGTTACTGGTCCAGGAGGTTTTAAACTTTGGATGAAGAATGGCTGCTGCATCTAGCTCAGGATCAGACATCTCCAAACCGTTTCCTCAAACCATCTAGGAGGGCATCAACTAGTGGCTTGCAGAATCTCAGCGATGCTCTCATTTTCTCAAGCTTGGTGATGAGGGTGGTGATAGTAGGGAGCAGCCATCCCATCTGAATGTTGGATTCTCCTTGCAATATGTTTATCGCCTTGTCAAATGGGCTGATGGTGGTGGTGTATTCACCCAAAAAGGCTATGTCAGCTGGACTGTACCTAACAGAAAAAAACCCAAATCATTAAAAACAAGCCATTTCCTCCCCCAAAATGTACATACTAATACGTTCAAGCACCCTCACAAACCTATTAATTTAATATTACACAGGAATAAGCCTTATAAATCTTTTTTTTTGCTACATATTAATAAATAATGCAGAAAGTTTCAGAACCTTACCAGGTAATGAGTCAAGCATTTCTATAGGCAATAAAACAAATAGAAGATCCCAGGCAACCATCTGTTACTTACATAGGAACTTTGAGTGCAGCACAGACAGCTCTCATAGGCCCTTCTCCTTGATCATTGAGGATTCTCACGGTACGCTCCACAGCCAAATAAAAGGAATTCCATCTGGTTGCATTGGGCTGTACCAGCTGAAGGTTACAGTGCTTCTCGACTGTCTCTGCAGTGTAGTAGACCTTGAAGTTTTATTCAAGAGAGCCTGGGACTTCGAGAAGGCTGATCTTGAAAGTTTCTTATAGGCCTCTGCTCTGTTTACATTCTTGACAACCACTATGGAAACCAAATTCAGCAAATGACAGGCGCACCAATGATGTTTTGGCAATTGGTAATGAAGGCCGTAATGGCATCAACATCGATTAATTTCACTTTTGTCTCTTCATCATCAGAGCAATCATCTTCATTGGCTGCTTCCTCCTCGGTTGCCTCTTCAGCAACGCCACTGTTTTCATGTAGTCTGAACTCACAAAAAGCTTTAATAAAATTTGAACCCTTGTCAGTTGTGGTTCTGACTGTTTTGTGATGAAGTTTGTACTCTGTGTGTATGTCATTCATTGCACGTGCCAAGGCATCAAATGTATGAGGACCCTTTAACCACCTAAATGTAAGAGCAACAGAATACCTCTCAAAAGTGCATGGATCCAGCCAATGTGCTGTGACACCAATTAAACTCCTTCTCACAGTCCAACAATCAGTCAAACTGATTGTTGGACTTTCTGACATTCTGACTTTTTTCTCACAATTCTGACTTTAATCTCACAATTCTGACTTTTTTCTCACAATTCTGACTTTTTTCCTCACAATTCTGACTTTAATCTCACAATTAATCTCAAAAGCAAAAAGTCAGAATTGTGAGATTCTCAGAATAAGCTATGACCCTTTTTTTTGTTTTTAGTGGCCCTAATCCTCTTCCGTAGAAAACAACACCCACTTGCAGAACTGAAGGTAACAAGTAACGAGAACCTTGATAGAAATGTAGTGAAGTGAAACGTACGGTTTTGTCTTTCAAATATAGTGAAGTGAAAGTTAAAAGTTTCCAAAAAATACTACTCAAGTGAAGTATGGATACTCAAAAACTGTACTTAAGTACAGTACTCAAGTAAATGTACTTCGTTACTGTCCACCTCTGATTACTACTAATAAAATATTATTATATCGTATTACACAATATACAGTATATCACAAGTACAAGGTATAACTTATCGTTTTTGCGGTAATGCTTAAATTGCAAATCTTATATAAAGTTGTATTTATTTTCATTATTTATTTAGTTACAATTTTACATATAATTAATTATATAATTATGATTATTATGATTATTATTATTAATGATAAATGACTGTAATTAATTATTTTAAGGATATAATTCTTCTTCTTTTTTCCTTTCTTTTTTTTTTTTTTTAACAAAAAACCAGAACATTTTCTTTACCTTCCTTCATTTGATTGTATTTCATTATTTTTGTATAGAATATTTGATAAGTGTAGAATAAGTGTAAGGCGTGAACCATGATGGAACTATTCATGTGGCAAATGAAGTCTCGAAACTTCATGTCTCGTTGATTGATGAGTGATGACCACCCTGCGGTCCACCAAAACTGTGGAATTTGCGCGCGCGCGCGTTTCACACACACGGTCCTTGGCGCATCTCAGTGTTCTAACATTAGAATATTAAAACTGCGCCATTGGCACAAGCTGAAGTGGTCAATCCATGGTGAGTCGTGGTCTCTTTTCGTGAGGAACATCCGAGACTCGTTAAACTGAAGAAGATTCTTGCGCTGCGACTCTTCTACCGCTAGAGGTCGCGAGTGCGTAAGATCCATTAAATCCATTAAAGAGCCGTACAGCTCATACTGCATTTCCATCCATTCACAAAAGGAAGGCTCTTAATACATTCACGCATTGTCTACAAACATTTTAGGTTGTATACACTTGACCATCACTGTTAATTAATGAATAGCCCATAAATGTGTAGTACTAGTAATTATAAAACAATGAAAATTACACAACTGTCAATAACTATAAGACCGGTCAAAAATGCGTATTAGACCCATCTAAGTGAGCTGCAGTTTGTACATGATGCAAAAAATACATTGAAATTCAAATGAAATGAATCATCATGCTCATCGCTTTACAAATCAGGCCTTGGGCTAGACTGCTCTACACTGGCACTGAAGCGAGATGATTGACCCAGTAAAAAGAGCCCTCTGGAGAGTGGAGTTATGCAGCTCAGACCATGTTGTGTCTGGATGTTCTCTGGTTAACAAGCCACACACACCCCTACTGCCCAACTACACTGAATGTAGCACCAAGCCACCCCCTTCCCCAAGAGTGCTTTCTGGAAAAGGTGGGAATAAAATAACATCACCATGATCTCCTTATAAAACAGTTCCATATTTATTGCAAAATATTTTGTACAGAGTAACTTAAAAAAAGAAAGAACCAGGGACGCACAGTAAGGCCAACATCAGAACTTTGCGTGCTGAACTGTACAAACATCAACAGTAACACTTGGTTGCTTAAATAAAATAAAATAATAACCCTGAAAACAGTCTTTGAAGCGAAACTTTGTGTTGCCCTTTTTGTTTCTGCTGCCAACTCGCACAGAAATCACATTTCATACCCGACATGGACACCATTTCCATGCCCCATCTTTTTGATTGGCTTAAAATCACCTTCAAACACTTTTGGGGGCGTTTGGTTCTGTTTTGTTTATGATAAATAATTGAGTTTTTTAAAGTCAACTTGACATTCTCTGCCCAAAAGAGAAATATATTCACACTTTAGAACAAGTTTTTAAATCAGATGCATTTCCTCCTACACTTCAGTCCACTCACCTCATCTGCTGTTGACATCCAATCCCATTTTGAACCTACACAACTGACCTGTGCTTTTGTCTGACCTGCAAACTAGAGACCATTTCTATACACACACACACACTACTGTATGTTACGCAACTATCATATTCAACCTATTTAGCCTCACCTCAAAAGACAAAAAAAAAAGACAATGAACATGTCGTCGACCCCAAAAGGGGGCTCTGTTCAAAACCAGTAATGTGGTTAAGAACAAATGCTTCACAACAGGTCACTTATTTAATGTCGCCGTTCACATTTATACTTCAAAATATATGTAAAAAGACAACGTGGTTATGTCCCAGCCCGGGGAGGGGGTGTCTATAGTCTTAAATCAAATAGAATCAGCTGTAAGCAGATGCCACGTTTCTTACCAAAAGTTTGGAGAAACATTCCCCGTGTTGATGTTACCCCGTTGTTCTTCTAGAACTGAAAGAGAGGGAGGGGAGTCTACGTAAACTTCCAGTTCTAACAAATTATGAAACAATATTAATGTCAAAATTCTGGGTAACAGGGTTGACGTCTCACGTCCCTAAAAGCTGAACTGAGCAAATGAGTCCGTAGAATTACCGAGGCTTTACACGGAAAGGGGACCTCGGAACTACAGGTGTGCGCACGCACATCACGTTTTGGCACTGGTGTTCATGGTCTCATGAGCTTAGCTTGTGTTCTAAAGCAAACAGAGCAGGATACCATTACTGACATTCAAATGTACATCTTAGTAGTGGCTATCCCGAAAGTGAGACCTACAAAAACCCCTGATGCTGGACACTGAATATAATACAAAAATGAATGTGTACAGAGTAAAATAGATTCATTTCTTTGATGCAATAAGCCCTTCTGGAACAAAACACGTAACTTCTTTTTTTTTTTTTTCCGCAGTACACTGGGGGGATGCAGTGGATGGACGTAATCCTCAGGTTGGGGAGTATTTCACAATAAGCGATTGACAGACAATTTCTGACATGTGCACACATTTTTTTTTTTGTTGCCATTCTTATATAATGTTTACATTATAACTGTTGCGGGGAGGGGGAACAATAATATGTTATAAGGACGATAGGTGAGAGATATCCAGGCCTAAAGGCGTGTGGCGGTTTGGCCCTTCCGCATCGTGTCTGGTAAAGAGCAGAGCAGAGCAGAGCAGAAGGTCTTCTCACTCCACAGCACAGCCAAAAAAATCAATAAAAGGGCCCAGGTTTTGACCACTAGGAATCATCCACAGCCTTTAAGACAAGAGCGCCCAAATGTTCCTTAAAGACAACGTTTTGGACGTTAGCACAGACAGAACGTAACGGGAGGATCGCAGGAACGAGCTTGCGTGTCTGAAGCGTCACAGTGTGAGAGCGCAGATCACAGAACCTACTTCCCATGATGCACATCTGAACAGTTTGAATTAAGACACACAACCTGGTCTTAAATGGCCACCTTTCACTTAATCATATGACTACACATCCCCTAGAGCAGAGACCCTCAGTCCAGGAGTCTTAGTCTCGTCCAGCTCCTGAGGAAAGAGAAATGAGACCTCACAAGCATCTCCTCTAAGACCACCACTCGGGTTGAATCGAACTTGACTTTAAAGGCCGCACTAAAAACTAGAGATCCGTCCTAGGGTCTGGACAGTTAGTCATTTTGGATGTAACGTTTAATCTCCATGTATGTTAGAGAGAGCAGGTTTTCTCACACAGCGCAGACCTCACCTGCATTTCGCAATAAAGCGAAACCTTCCTTTTTGTAAATGCGTCAGTCTGTAAAGTAAACGACATTTTGTCACTCTTTTTAACGCTCTCTGACGAGACGCGGTTTTCGCAATAAGCGGTTTTCAGCGCCCGGACCTCAAATCTTTGAAGGTCGACAATCATTTGTAAATACAAAAGGGTGATTGCCTTGTAACATCACAAAAATGTAATCCACAATTTATTGTATAGATAATGTGCATATCAGCATGCATTGTACATCCCTTGCTTGTGCAAAGCTTTTCGGGGATTCGAGAGGTGGAGTATAGAACAGCCGTACGCCGTCACCCTCCCACAAGCCTCTATGTGTCACGCTTTGGAACATGAGTACGGAGATCTTAAAGCTGCAGTCTGTAAGATTGAAAACATCCTTCACATGCAATCTCCACCCACAGAGCGTGTGGATCGGCGCGGGTCCATCCAGTTGGTTCTGCAGTGAAAACGGGTCTCTGTGTGTAAACGTCGCGACTGTTTTAAAGCCTAGTGTCGTCAGCGGGAGGATTTCGAGTCAGCAAACTAATTCAAGAGAAATGAGTAAAATCTTACAGAAAGCAATTCTAAGGATTAAACTGGGGGGGGAATGGTTTTTTCTTTCACGGTTGGCGAGCTGTGACGTTGTGTGTGCGCGCGACTCACTACGACCCATTCTCACACACACACACACAGCGGATGGGTCAAGACCGGGGCCATGAACCGTCCCGGCTCAACGCGATCACGTGAAGCTTGGCGCGAGTCGACGACGCGTCTCCCTGCCGACGAAGATGATAGACGGGTAAGGCTGAAGAAGCACAAAACAGCTGATTGGCTAATTACAGCAAACCCCTCTCCCCCACCACCTCCTTCTCCAACAGCCACAAACGCCTTCAGAAGCTGAGGGCAAAACACCCCTGCAAGCTGCCACCTGCCACCCCAGCGTGGGCGAGTGTGTGTGTGTGTGTGTGTGTGGGTGTGTGTGGGCTCGTGTATGTGTGTGTGCGTTTGTGGGTTGATCAGACGAAGAGCTGGATCCTCTCGCGGATGGTCTGGCGGCAAATGGGGCAGGTTTTGAGGGCGGCGCTGCAGTCGATGCAGGAGGCGTGGCCACACTGGAAGACCAGCTTGATGTAGTTGTCGATGCAGATGGGGCAGGTGATGCGCTCCTCCATCTGCTTGTAGCGAGACTGCAGCTGCTCCAGCAGGTGG
Source organism: Distichodus sexfasciatus (assembly GCA_032718565.1). Taxonomy (NCBI): domain Eukaryota; kingdom Metazoa; phylum Chordata; class Actinopteri; order Characiformes; family Distichodontidae; genus Distichodus; species Distichodus sexfasciatus. The sequence continues at coordinate 1,067,192 of JAVGVS010000115.1, forward strand.
TGCTGCTCGGAGCTCTCCGAGTTTGGACTGCACTCCACCTCTGTTTGGTCTGAGGAGAGCGAACATGTTGAGCACCTTCAACTTATTAACACCATCAAACATCGTCGTCTGCACGCGCGGCAGAATATTTACAAAAACGGTAACCGACCTTGTCGGATTTTCTTGGTGATTGTGACCTGACATTTGATACATTTCTTCATTCTGTGAGCACACTCTGAAGATTGAGAGAGAGGAAAAAGATCACGTCATCATCTAAGCCAATGTGGCATGTGAAGCGTGAATATTAGCACCCATGTCAGTGTGTGAACTGTATATGCATTCAGGCATATGTTTGAGTGTGTGTGTGTGTGTGTGTGTGTCCACACCTTCGCAAGCGACACTGTGCTGGCAGGGCGAGAAGAGCACGAGCAGAGCGAGTTCGGAGCAGATGAGGCACTCGCTGGGCCCCGCCGTGCTGGGCATGGCCAGGTTGGTCATGGTGTTGGGGGTGGTATGAACCCGGCGCAGACTGCTACTGCTGCCGCTGCTGCCCCCACTACCGCCCGTGATGGCCTGCTGGAACCTGAAACACATGCACCGTGTTGTTGTTAGTTATTGCGTAGTAGGAATACGTTCTTAGGGAAGCACTATAGCTATATACACTATCAGTCAAACGTTTGGACACACCTTCCCATTCAATGTTTTATTCTTCATTATCATGACTATTTACATTGTAGATTCTCACTAAAGGCATCAAAACTATGAATGAACTGTGTAAGGGCTATTTGAACCAGGAGGAGAGTGATGGAGTGCTGCGCCAGACGGCCTGGCCTCCACAGTCACCTGACCAAACCCAATCGAGATGGTTTGGGATGAGATGAACCGCAGAGTGAAGGGAAAAGGGCCAACAAGTGCTCAGCATCTCTGGGAACTCCTTCAAGACTGTTGGAAAACCATCTCAGGTGACTACCTCATGAAGCTCATCGAGAGAATGCCAAGAGTGTGCAAAGCAGTGATCAAAGCAAGGGGTGGTTATTTTCAAGAATCTAAGATATAAAACATGTTTTGGGTTATTTCACACTTTTTGTTTACTACATAATTCCATATGTGATCATTCATAGTGTCTTCAGTGAGAATCTACAATGTAAATAGTCATGATAATGAAGAATAAAACATTGAATGGGAAGATGTGTCCAAACGTTTGACTGGTAGTGTATATGTTCACATCAACACGGTATTAAGGTTGACAAAAGCCCTGCGTGTTTGGTCATCAATCAACGATGGCTATGTGTGAAGTAGGGCTGGGCGATGTGACTTCAACTCACGTAGCGCTAACCCTAAGACTTCAGTGCCTTATTTCGTACCAACATGCGCAACCATGTCAGCAGTTTAACACTGCTGTGTTAAAAAAAAATAATAAATAAAATCACCCAGCCCAACCTAGTTCTGTGGTCAGAAACGGACAGGTGGTGAAGGAAGTGTAACCTTTGAGTGAAGACGGCAGTCAAGTTAAGTTAAGGGCAGGACAGATGTTCCGTCAAAAAGCGGTGTCCAGATGTCCCATGGATTAACGGCAAGACGTGGACTACTACACGCTAGCCCCACGCCGAATTCACTAAGCCTCACACCCACCTGTGTTTCTCCGAGAAGCTTCTGATGAGCTGAACCACGGTGCTGTCCGTCACCAGGTCCAGAGGACTCTTGCCCTTATGGTTAGCGTAGTTGATGTCGGCGCCCTCTTGAGCCAGGAAGCAAGCGATGGCAGCTCCCACGTTCAGCTCCGTGTTTCCCAACAACCCTGAGCTACTCAGCTTTAAAAAATAACCCAACAATGAAGAGTAGTTAAAAGCTACATGCAAGGCGGTGTACGGCAGTGGTGACTGAGTGAGCGATTATTCGTCATCGTGAGCACACAAGAGCACAGCACTAGGGATGCACCGAACCAACTTTTCAGTTCCGATACCGGTGCCGATACTTGGGCTTTGGGTATCGGCCGGTCCCGAGTACCGATCATAACAAATAATGCATCCTCCTATATTTATTATTTACTCTCTAACACTATAGAATGTAAAAAAAGAAAGAAAAAAAAAATTTTTTTTTCTGATTAATTGACTCATTTTGGCCGACGCCTCATTTTGGACTCATTTTTGACATGACGGCGTTCCACGCGAGATTCGTTTGGCACGATGGCGTTCCACACGCCATAACGTGTCGAGCTCGCGTCTCGGAATAAACAATGAAAACATTGAGTAGAACGTTGTTATTTATCAGCTAAAATATGAGTCTGGTTTGTAAAAACGGGGAAGATTTCAGTGAAATGGAACGATTTAGTGAATGTCGTACTTTCCTGAGAGAGACGCGCGCGCTAACAAACACAGCGAGGAACGCGAAGATCGCGAGCGAGAGCTGGTGGTGCTACGGAAATGAAACAGTATAATCATGTATAATTTGCTTTTAGGGTGTTAGTGTGTTGTTGCTTGTCCTGCTCATCTTAATTTCTATCTAATTCACGCCAACGTCGAGCGAATTGTGCGTCCGCGATTACATAGAACGTAGAAAAACCTACAATTCACAGACGGGCTCTATAGATCGGCTCCAGGCCACCGATATCCGATCCAGCTATTAGAGTAACTATCGTACCGATATCCGATCCACATATCGGATCGGTGCATCCCTACACAGCACCACAACGAAATGTGAACAGACATGAAGAACCAGTGGGCAGCTCTATCAGTGCCCGGGGAGCAGTGCTTGGGGACGATGTGTTGCTCACGGTAGCTTTACCGGTCTGGGACCTGAACCGATGATGTTGTGATCACAGGCCCAACTCCCTAAGGCTACGCTCACACTGCCATGCTGAAGTGACTCAAATCGGATTTTTTGCCTTAATGTGACACAGATCTGATCTTTTCAGGGCTGTGTGGACACGCAAATCTGATCTTTTCAAATCGGATTTGTGTCACTTTCATATGTGGTACTAAATCCGATACGCAGCCGATTCGCGGCCATGCGACCTGATTGTGAACGCTCAGATGGGAATTCATGTGGCTTTTTGCTTATACGCGTGCGCTGACATCATCAGCCTGCACCGGCAGCGCGGGGAGGTAAAAATGGAGGAGAGCCTTTTCGACCTGCTCGTGTACAGCTGATCCACTGTTTGTCGTCCTCCAGAGCAAAGTGCGATGCATGCGTGAGCTACTAACGCCTCCATTTTTAATGCCATGAGTCGTCCCACAGATATGACGTTTTTTGTTGTTGGTGACGCAGTTGACCCGTGGAAAAACGTCCCAATGTGCGCATGCGTGACGTTTCGGAGGACCGATGCGCTCACATGACAGTCAGATACAGGTCACTTGTAGTTCTGAATGTGAACCGTCAAGACAAACCCGATCTGAGCAAAAAATCGGAATTGAACGATGTGGCTGGCAGTGTGAACGTAGCCTAACTGTTACGCAATCAAACTGCCCCGATAAATACCATTCCATATCAGTTGTTACAATTTGCAAAATCACTGCACTGCAGAAACGAACTTATATTGTGTCTAATCCTGTTTCCTAGAGGTGGGAGGTGTCGAGGTGAGTGTATGCTTTCGTGTGTGTGTGTGTATGTGTGTAAGACCAGGCACTCAGATATTTTTGAAGACCTGAAGATTGTCGGCAAAATGACAGGAAAACCCAAGCTTGGTCATTTTTGTGGTTTTATGTGACGATTTTTGTACGTGAGGATTGGTTCTTATAAGAAAGAGATCTTTATGTAGGTAATATAAATGTCAATAGAAGTGTGTGTGTGTGAGTGTGTGTGTGTGTGTGAGTGTGTGTGTGTGTGTGTGAGTGAGTGAGTGTGTATTGCTTCCCAGCAATCACATTAGGGAGTTTGGGAGATACGTCAAGACGATATTTAATAGAGTAACAGCTATGGCAAGTCATAATGTGATTAGCCTTCCCACAGCGCAGACACACACACACACACACACACACACCCCTACGCAGACACATTGTGCTGATGCAGGATAACAAGGGACAGCCACATTAATATACATAGGTATTTTATTAGTGGCTCGAATCCAGCCAGCGAAGCTGCAACTGTGTGAGAGAAAGTGTGTGTGTGTGTGTGTGTGTGTGTTTGTGTTTAACCTTCAAAGGCCACAGCTACTTTTTTGGCACGCTATGCTTTCAAAACAATCATAGAGTTTCAGTGTTTTATTGAACCGTACGTGCTAAATAAAACTAGATTCAGTCAGAAAATGACGAGAACTGACCAGCCCTTTGGTCAGAATTTCCATTCCCTTCAAATGACTACCGTGAACCACTCTAATAAACGTACCTTGCGATATTTGTCTTGTTTTTATGCCTCATCAGTTTTCTATTTCATCTCTGCATCAACCCATCCCTCCCCTCCGCTTCTCGAGGCTCCGCACAAAATCGAAACTGCCGGCACCAGTCGGTGAGGTTTGCAATCAAAATCGAGCAGCGTGCTGAGCGCGCTGGTCAGACTGGCTGGCCTTCCCCCTATTCAATCCCCCCACTCTCCTCCTCCTCTCTCTTTTTGTCCAATTTTGTCCTCCCCTCTCTTCTAATCTCCTCCATCCCCTCCTTCCTCTTACCCTGCTATAGAGGGCCGACCCCTCTCTCTCGCTGCTGCCCAGCGCGGAGGTGAGCTGCTGCCGACTGAGGGCGGTGTGCATGGCCGTGTCTCCCTCCTCGTCCTCGGCGTTCACGTCAGCCCCCTCCGACACCAGCAGGGCCACCAGAGCCACGTGGCCCTGCGTCACCGCCAGCTGCAGCGGAGTCTGGTTGCGGTTGTTGCGGATGTTGACGTCGCAGCGGCCCTAGCGCGGAAAGAGAAAGAAAAAGGCGTGAGGTAAAAGGACGTTCGGGAGACAAAACCTTAAAGGGCGAACGCTACCATCTCGCCGAGCGACCTTCCTGACGCCAAATGGGAACGTAATCGCGTGCGTTCAACCAGCAGCAAAGCGGAAAGGAATGTGACGTGCACAC
>JAVGVS010000115.1:1077167-1147167 GCA_032718565.1 Distichodus sexfasciatus
CTCCCTGATGCCTGCAAATTGAATGAAATATCCCGGAAACTGGAGCAAGCAAACAAGAACCTGCACGCGAGACGGTAGCGTGCGCATCGCGCATTTGGAAGAACTGTAAATAAATCGCGCACCTGACGGAGTGAGAGAGTGAGAGAACGTGCGTATGTGTGGATCACTGCGTATTACTGCGATCCCCTCGCGCCAGTCCCCCCCCGCCCCGGACGTTTTTTTTTTTTTTTTTGGCGGACCTCCCAGAAATGAGTTTTTGCAGGTTGGGATCCCTGTAAACAAAAACTTATTTCCATCTCTCGCGGTCACCTTTTTGTTGCACAATTTGCAAATTGCCTCGTCCGTATTTACCGCCTCTCCCTTCTCGTTCGGTCGAAACCCGAAATACTGCCAAACTGCAGTTGTGTTCTTTTTCGAGACCACGTCACTTGGTGCCCACCTCTCTCTTTCTCCTCCACGCTGTCACGTGATGACAACCACGCATACGCATTTTTAGGCATTAAATAAATGATATTTAATATTTAATCCTTGTCTCCTATATAAATGCATTGTTTTTATGACGGTGTAACGGTATTGAAACTGATACCGTTGCTATTTTTAGATCCCGCGGTATACCATATTACCGTATTACCGCCCAAGCCTACTCTAGACAAACCGAGAAAGATTCGGGATTACTCGGCAGCAAACTCCGAGCCTCTTCCTTTAGGGTGTTCCCCGTCTCAGACAGTGTAGTGGACGGACAACGCTGCATGAATTATTCAGTGGCTTATAATCACGTTTCTCCTGCTGCCGTGTACGAAAAGAGGCGGAGAAGGGGAGATGGAGAGTGGGGGCGAGACTGGGGTGCTTTTATATTAGGACATTAAAGCCATCTGCATTCAAGAGGCGACTCCTGTAATGTCGGAATGTGTATGTGTGGGTAGTTATGTGCTAGACAGAGAGCGGGAGATATAGCCAGAAAACCAGTAGCTGTGCTCATGTGCACCTTCCGCATGCTGTATTATTTATATATATCTGTGTTCTTGGGTGTGTAAGGAGCACACACACACACACACACACACACACACACGTAGGAGGCACTACAAGGGAGCACTAGTCAATGCTCACCCCATCAATCTTGCTCTCTCTCCTCCCCACCCTCCCATTCCCCTTTCCAGAACGAGCAAGCACACAGAGGGCGAAACCACGCTGGAAACGAGGACGTTCGCCTGCCGGCCCTCACACTCCACCCATCCACCCATCCATCTCTTTCTCCTGCCAGCTCATCACGCCATTGCACAAGCCAGCTCCCTCGAGCAGCATAAAAGCTTAATGTGTGAGAGAAAACGAGTGAGAGATGAGAATGGTAGAGTTGCTGCACTCTGTAGCGGCGCTGAACGCGAAAGCTCGGCCGAGCCAAGAAACGATATTTACATTCCACCTTCGGAGAGTATTTATTCTGGAAACCAATAAAGAGTGTGTGTGTGTGTGTGTGTGTGTGTAAAATCGGAGTGCATTGTGTGCTTTCAGCCCCTGCATTTCAGCTAGTTTTGGCCATGGGTTCATTTTGTATTAGGGGTGCACGATATGGGAATTATTCGCCAATATTTTCGCGCTGATGTCTGCCGAATGCAGAGTTGAACGTGTAAAGACGAGATATTTTGCTCGCCCAACTTCCACCGCGCGCTCAGAATTTTGCGCCGTAACTCTGACATTTCCGACACAGCGCCAAGTCAAGCGAGCGTGAAAGCAGAGTCGAGCGAGGGCCGAGCATTTCGAGCATTTTAAGGAAAAGTCACTTCCTGCCCTATGTGGTGTAGCGAGTCAAACAGGGCGCGCGTGACACTCCACGTCCACTACTTAGTGCGTAGAGAGCCATTAAGGTAAAAGCCCGGCTATTTCCTGAGACGCATAATACCACACAGAAAAGCATGCTGCGGCAGTACGCAAGCTCACATTCGCTAAGTGAAGCAAACATGCAATTTAGTTCGTCTGAAAAATATCCGGCAGGCAGAGTTGAGCAGGAAAAAACAAGACAATTCCGCAAACATGCCACTGCGGGCTCAGAATTTGGGCACAAAATAACGCCATACTTTTTTACGACAGAAGACGCCGGCCGTATTACAATCCCACCTCAGACTTTGGACATGCGGTGCTACCTTTTCAATCAATGCGTCATCAAATATCAGCCAAAAGCTTTGGCCAAATGGTCTGATGTCGGTGACTTAAAAAAAACAATCATGGCCGACTCCGATGCCTGGCACAAGCGCTAACTATCGGCTGAAAATATCAGGCAGTATAGTATAGTATAGTATCGATCTGACTTAAGTAAAAGCAGTTATCGGCAACGATTACTTTAAATATTAAATGTTCCCGCTCTCTGGTCGCCCAGAGAAGGATGGGGTCCCATTCCGAGTCTTGGTCCCTTCCAAGGTTTCTTCCTACTAGAGGGAGTTTTTCCTTGACACAATATAAATAAAACTGAATTGAATATTATTGTGCATCTCTATTTTGTTTGTACATATGCACATTTGTTAGCTCACATGGAAGTGTTTATGCTACCAAAGGCCACTTCAGCCACCCATGTGTGTGTGCGTGCGTGTGTGTGTGCGTGTGTGTGTGTGAGTGTGTGACCGGCACGACTCCTCATCCTTGGTAGCCAAACATTAGCACTTCTAAATCTGCACCCACGGTGATTAGCCGTCAGCGCCACGTCCCACACACACACACACACACACACACACTCATACACGCGCACAGCTGGGCCACACACTCCCAGCGCTTCCTTCTGCCTTCAGCTGCCCTCTGACTGGCCACTGTGACACAGATGAGATTCTCACAGCCCCCGTCCTTGATTTCTCCCTCTCTCGTTCCCTCGTTCCCACATATCATATGAGAAAGGAGACGCCCTTTCTTTCCATTTCCTCCACCAAGAAGAATAAATAGTTTCTAAAAACAAACCACACGTTAACCCCGACTGGGGGGAAAAAAAAAAAAGTGCCAGGGACCTGCTGATGCAGTTCAGATTTGTTGTTGTTTTTGAGGGTATGCGAGAAACATAAACAAAGACGCTAAAAAAGGGAGAAAAAAAAAAAAAAAAAAAATCGGGAGAGGCCTAAACCGTACTCCTGAGAAGCATTTCGATTTGGGCAAAAGGAGCAGGACAAAATATAACAACAACAACAACAAAATACAGAACACAATAAGTGTGTTTATGGGAAAATATATTTAGGCTTTTTCTGTGTTGAACATCCTCTCTCTCTCTGGTCGATGCTGAGGCGAACGACTGCCGGGGCAGAGCTGCTAAACTGTGGTTCTGCACATATGACACTTGCCAGAACAAATCTGCCGTTTGTTTTATGATTCTTATGGCCTGCAAGAGTGCGCACACCCCCAACGCCCCTCCTGCCTGCTTCCCTCTAAGGACTTAGCAGCACTGTTCCCCATACAAGGCGAAAGCTGTCACTGCAGGGTGCATCGAGTACAAGAAGCAGGGACAGACTCAGTGCAGAGCTGTGGGGTGTGTGTATGTGTGTGTGTGTAAAGGGGACAATTTATGATGCATCTTGGAGTAGTAGCCGTAATGCACGGGCTCGTATGTAGTCACATATGTGACCCTCCACAGCAAAACCGGTCGCTTGTCGCAAATTTTTAAAATTGAGTTATTATGTTTTCATAAAAGGGCATAAATCAAAACGATAGCTATATCGAATGAATGGGACGACATATGACTGAGATATCAACATTCAAAGGAGTCGGGTTTCTCCTGTCACGCCAAGTGAGAAACAGAGAAATCTGCCTTTGAAGTTGACTATCGCCGTAGCACTCACAGACGCTTGGTGCGGTCGCGGCTACGTTTGCATTTACGGTAGCTTACGCTGCATTCACAGCCACACGGATAGCCTACCTGCGTTAGGTTAACTGAACTCGGGAGACGGAGATGGATTCCGGAGAAATATCTTCACACTAGTCAACCAGTGGATTTACCGTAAATATTGAAGTAGAGCGGTCAAAACAGAAACTTTTAACATTCTGCTGGAATTGAATTCCTCACCTCAAGAAAGTCACGTTTTTAGGATGGAAAGGGTAGGTTTTTCAGTTAAATTTATTCACAACAGTACAGTATAGACCTTCCACTGTTTCAAAACACTAAAAACCAAAAAATCCAAAATTTTACCCCACGCAACATAAACGCTCGTTTTTTCTCAGAAACCTCCGTTGCGACAAGCGACTGGTTTTGCCGTGGAGGGTCACAAATGTAGTCTCATGTACACAAATGCAAGGGAAGGTCCACATCTAGAGCGCCTGAGCTCAATTTCAGGAGGGCCGGTGTCCGTCCTCCAGGTCCAGAACTGGACAGCCCTGCTGTAAAGGTTCTGAAAGCTTATGTAAATGCGATATTTCCGTTTTTCAAAAATATATTTACAACAATAAGTAATCACTGGCAGAACAGTGAGGGGGTTCGTCCTGTGATCAGAAGAAGGTCGCCGGTTCGACCGGTAAAGGTACCACTGAGGTAGACATGAGCAAGGTACCGTCCCCAAACAACGGCCCCTGGCTGCTGCCCATGTCAGCTGCCCACTGCTCCTTCACGGAGGGGGCAAATGCAGAGGCCAGATTTTGATGTGGTGCACTGTGTGCTGTGTTCACAATGACGAATAATTACCCACTTTCAAATTGCAATTTCTAAAATGCTGCTTTCATTTGATCATATTAAGGTACTGAGTGTTGATTAACGAGAAAAAAAGAAGAAGAATTGAAACGATTGTAGAAGAATAATAATAAAATAGAAAAACGTGGCTACTGGCCGTTGAAGATATGAAGAGGAAATGATAAAAGGGTGTGTGTGTGTGTGTGTGTGTGTGTCCCCATGGTGATGTAAGTTAACGGCGCCAGTGTTAAAAATCTAGGTCAAAATTCTCACAGAACTGGGTGAGTGTGTGTGTGTGTGTGTGTGTGTGTGTGACCACATGGGCACTGAACAGGAGTATCCCGAGGGGCAGAGTAACAGACTCCATCCCAAATAATACCACACACCCTAACCCTTAGTCCTGCTCTCGTCATATTAGACAAGACAGACAGTTGAGCTTGTACGACTCAACAACAACATCCAGCTCAGGCCTTATGGAAAGACATGTGTCTGACATTTGTCTTTTCCATGGCGAGGATCGAACTGTTGACCCTTCGGTACCCCGAGCGCGCAAACGCAGTCACACCCGAGCCTGTGTTCCGTCAGGGATGGGATCCTTTCTTCTTTTTTGCAGAAATACGAGGGTGGAACCGTCTGTACCATTCTTGCCTCTCTTATCTGAGAGAGCAATTATAAAAATGGGATGCGACGGCCCCATTAGAACAAGCCCGTCACTGTGGGCCACTGTGTACAAACTGCTGAATCACTGCGAAGGCCAAGGCCGGAGAGCCGAGCAAGCCTTGCGAAACAGATGTGACGTGGGAGTCACGCTGACACACACACACACACACACACACAAACTTGTACAACTATCTTTGTGGGGACATTCCATAGACTCCCATAATGACCAGATGTATGTAAATTCTACAGCCAATCCTAACTCTAACCCTCACCTTAACCTCAGTAACCAAAAGCACATCTTTTACCTCTTTTACTTCCTCAAATTAAACGTACATTTTCTATAAAGTCATATTTGCTCATGGGGACCTCTCAAATGTCCCCGAAAAGCCCCCCAAAAATGAATAAAAGTGATTTTAGGGAACAAAAAGGCCCAAAAAGGGCCATAAAAACAAGGTACACACACACACACACACACACGCCCACACCAAGGAGCGCGCCAAGAGAACGCGCTATCTAATCGCAGGGGAAAGCCAGGGTTGTTCTTCCACACATGAACAGATATAAAATGCCAACGTCGCCGCAGCAGGAAGGACGCCGCCAGCGCCACAAATGGAGTCAGCGCAGCATTAGCAGCAGCAATATGCTAAGGCTAATCTCATATGAGGCTGCGCCCCCCAAATTATTGGATCAGTGTCAGTTTAAATCGCGCGCAAACGATAAAACAGTCGCGCGACGGCAACAGCTCTAATCTGTTTCCCAAGGTGGTACTGACCTCAAGTCCTTGCTTCAAATAGCACATTTAAAGCTTTAAAACGTCTAATTCTGCACTCAGCATCTGGTGTGTGTGTGTGTGTGTGTGTGTGTGGGTTTTTTTTTTTCCTCTGAGCATCTGTCCTAGCTTTGGGTTATCCGTTAAGCCTGTATGATACACTAAACTGGACTGACACACTTTTCCCTGATGGCGTTCTGTAGTTAATATGCCGACCCGGTGTGTAAACTCGGAGAGGCCTCCGTTCAAAGGAAACCAGGGTTTTCACGGTTACTGGACACTTAAGAACAGGCGGAAGTTTTCAGAACGGGTCCATTCGGGTCCGCACTTGTGAACAGACCGTCATAGACTAGCAACTCAGTGAATCAATGATAAATTTCGTTCCTGTTGTGCGTTTCTAGACGCTCCTAATGTACAGTACAACACCCTCGGGACTATGCTACAGCACGCACGTTGTGCCTCTAGGTTCATCCCGCAACAGATATGACGAGGTGGTGAAGCGGTGAACTCGGAAGAGAGACGTGAATGGGACGCGAACGTCAATTTTCCCCTGACGAATTGCCTCAACTTTACACTACATCGTGTGCATATGGATTTACTCATGAGTGTTGAATTACTTAATATGGCTAACGTGGTTGAATCAGTGCTGAACTGACAAACCAGTTCTCACACACACACACACACACACACACACACACACACACACACACAGATAGTGGAGTATGTTTAGCGGTTACTGTTATTGCTATTATTATCATTGTTGCTATTATTATTGTTATTATTATTATTATTATTATTATTATTATTATTATTATTATTATTATTGCTATTATTATTATTATTATTATTATTATTATTATTGCTACTATTATTATGGTTATCGCTATCATCATTATTATTATTATTATTGCTATTATTGTTATTGGCATTATTATTATTATTATTATTATTATTATTGCTACTGTTATTATGGTTATACATTATTATTATTATTATTATGTTTTATCATTATTATTATTATTATTATTATGGTTATTGTTATTATTATTATTATTATTGCTACTGTTATGGTTATAAGCTATTATTATTATTATTATTATTATTATTATTATTATTATTATTATTGCTACTATTATTATGGTTATCGCTATTATTATTATTATTATTATGTTTATCATTATTATTATTATTATTATTATGGTTATTATTATTATTATTATTATTATTGCTACTGTTATTATGGTTATAAAGCTATTATTATTATTATTATTATTATTATTATTATTGCTACTATTATAGTTTATCGCTATTATTATTATTATTATTATGTTTTATCATTATTATTATTATTATTATTATTATGGTTTATTATTATTATTATTATTATTATTATTATTATGGTTGTTTTTATTATTATTAGTGTTATTATTGTATGTACATGGCTGCGTGTTATGATGTTTTCATTCATTTTTTATTCATTCACCTTTTGTGTTTAATGTATTACAGAATTACATATTTCTTTTTTGTTTCTTTTTGTTTATTGGTTGGTTGTTTTTGTTTTGTTTTTGATTTGTTTTTGTTTTTGGACTGTTGTAGTTGTTGTTATTGTCCTTGTTATTTGTTGTTGTGTTTATGTCTTACATATTTGTTCACTTTTTCCTGTCCATTCTTAATATTAACCGTCTGTGAATAAATCTACAATGTGCAATATGAGAGATTTCCTCCTCCATTAGAACTCGTCTGCCCGACCACCAGGCAATCAGACCATAAATTCTGTTTGTCCTAGCATAGCAGGACAGGACAAGGGGGAGTAGGGAGGTCGTGGGGGTTGCGGAAAGGAATCAGTGCTGAACATGTGAAAATGTGGAGCTGCTTGTATTCAAAAACAGCTTTCCAGGCGAAAATGCAGGTTCCTGCTTGGCAGGGCTACTTACAGTTTGTTGCCTCTCAAGCTGGCGTGATGCAGCAGGTTCAAATAGCCGCGATTGTTCTGCTGGGTGAAGTCGATGTTGGGCACCGCCGTCAAGATCTCAATGATGCTCCTGGAAGTCCTTAGCGATGGCGTGTGCAACGGCGTATCGCCATACGAGTCCTGAGGGTTAAATACAAGTCAAGTGAGTCCTTATGAGAAGTTAAGGGAATGAACACTGACATAGGGTTGAAACTCAACCACAATCGACATCATCTTTCCCGTGTCAGTTATTCTGATTATTTTGGAAATTCTGTGAATACTTCTCCCAGTGTGCGTTCATGTACTGTCCTCTTAAAACACACTACCGCACGACTGCGTATCTGGCGTACTACATCTGTGTTTTCTTCAGCTATTTTAAAATCACCAAGATATGCATTCTTTCGTTACAAAAACAAGTCCCATCGGTCGAGCATATCTGTGACCCTCCCGCAGCTTAAAACCAGTAAGCAGCCACTTAGCGGAGGTTTCGAGAAAAACGGCGTTTATATTGCGTGGGGTAAATATTGGATTTTTGGTTTTAGTGTTTTGAAACAGTGGAAGGTCTATACTGTACTGTTGTGAATAAATGTTGCTGAAACTGCTTATCTAAAAAGCATTGACTTTCTTGGGCTGAGGAATTCAATTTCCAGCAGAATGTTAAAAGTTTCTGTTTTGACAGCTCTACTTCAATATTCTGGTAAATCCACTGGTTGACTAAGCGTGAAGATATTTCTCCGGAATCCATCTCCGTCTCCCGAGTTCAGTTAACCTAACGCAGGTAGGCTGTCCGTGTGGCTGTGAATGCAGCGTGGGCTACCGTAAATACAAACGTAGCGACCGCACCAAGCGTCTGTGAGTGCTTCGGCGATAGTCAACTTCAAAACTGAATTTCTCCGTTTCTCACTTGGCGTGACAGGAAGCCCGACTCACTGAATGTTATTCTCTCAGTCATATGTCGTCCGATTCATTCCATATAGGTATCGTTTTGAAGCTTGAATTAAGCCTTTTCATACATAACATAACTCAATTTTGAGTATTTGCGACAAGCGACTGGTTTTGCCGTGGAAGATCACATTTACAGTACAAACCTTGTCAGAGAACTATTAAGACAAAAAAACAAACATAACTAATAACAAAACCAAATAAAACTTTTCATTAATCAAAATCAATGTATTTAATGGTAGTCGATTTGAGGCCATATCGCCCAGACTCACTGACATAAACTCTGCCTTCACGGCTTAACAAAAGCCCGCGCCCACATTAATAACGCAAGATCAACTTGGGGCCTGCGGTCAGAAGCAACAAAAGGGTCTTCCTCTTCAGTGGGAAGAACTCCCTCATACATTCCTGTGCCTGTCTAACCCTGTCTGTCTGTGTGGAGACACTGTGAGGATTAATTTCTCTGCAGCCTCAATGCCCAATCCCCCCCCCCACACACACACACACACCCCACCCTGCCAGAGAGCTTCGGCGTTCACTCCAAGTTTTGATGATATCAGCTTTATAAGCTGCATGCCGCACAAATTAAACACCGCCATACCTCTCTGCCCAGTGGACTTTCTCCCCTACTTGATCGGATGGGGTCTGTAGTCCATGTGCATGCAATAGAGGTGTCTCGCTCTGCCTTTATTTCGGCCCGTCTTCGCTGTCCTCCTCCACCGAAATCACTCTGGTCCAGCTTCGGCCTTTCCCAGTTCTGGATGCACTTCTGCACAGCAGCCGCATCGACCTTTGTCTGCTGCATAGAATTCTGGGCGCAGGGCAAGCTTTCAAACTAAAATTCGACCCAAAAAGTGGATGTAGTGGGGTCTAAGGCTACGTTCACACTGCCATGCTGAAGTGACTCAAATCGGATTTTTTGCCTTAATGTGACACAGATCTGATCTTTTCAAATCGGATTTGTGTCACTTTCTATATAATAGTACTAAATCCGATACATTATCGATTAAGCCATCGACCTGAATATGAGCGCTCAGATGGGAATTCATGTTTTTTATATCACGCGTCTTCTGACATCATCAGCCTGCACCGGCTTGGCCTTAAGGAAAGGTAAAAATGGAGAGCTGCGATAACTGAAAAAAGCTAACGCCTGACTTTTTCTCCTTTTACGCCCCCTGCTTTCGTGTACAGCCCCAGTCCACTGTTTATGCGTCCTCCGGAGCAAGTTGCGATACATCGTGAGCTACTAACGCCTCCATTTTTTAATGCCATGAGTGCGTCCCACAGATATGGCGTTTTTGTTGTTGGTGGCGCAGTTGACCGTGGAAAAATGTCCCAATCTGCTTTATATCGTGGCGTTCGGAGGACGATCGTTCACATGACCCAGTCAGATACAGGTCACTTGTAGTTCCTGAATGTGAACCGTCAGACGAACAAACCGATCTGAGCAAAAAATGGAATTGGGCGATGTGGCTGGCAGTGTGAACGTCGCCTAATTAATACAATAACTCATCATTTGGGCCAGTAGCGTAACAGTTAGGAAGGCGATCGGTTCAAATCCCGGACCACTGAGGGGACTCATGAGCAAGATACCGTCCCCCTAGCACTGCGTCCCATCCAATGCTCCTTCACAGATGGGTCAAAATGCAGAGGTCACATTTGGCCGTGGTGCACTGTGTGCTGTGCTGTGGTGCGTTCTAAGCGGTTTCACTGCTTGAAGTGTGTTAGTAGTCGTTTTGAGGCGATGATTTTTTTAAATGCGTCGTCTTGAGTCCGGGAAAGCGATATGTCAGCGCTATGGATTACATCAACTCAACGTACAAGAAAACCTCACCGTTTTGTTTTTCTCTCCCAAAATACTCATCACGACTTGTTTATTACATATCCTAGGGTGGTCCGTCTTGCATAACCACGCACATCCAAGGACAGCAATCTCATCTACCGCTTGTCAATCTCCTTCCGTACGTCACCCCTCTCTCAGCTTCAGGTCAAGCGCCTGTGAGTTACAGATGTCGTGCATTAACATAACGAATAGCAATGTAGGTGACCCGGAGGCAGCTGAGACGAGATATTGTCTGAATCATAGCGAGGTGAACAGATGCAGCGGCGTTCCCTGCAGACTTTCTTGCCTTGTGTGTGTTTGTGTACATACGCACCTGTGGGTATACACACACACACCACTGTACATACACACCACGTACGTACGTACGTCTTTAGAACGTGACTGGCAGAGTGGAAGTATTTGTGTGGTACTGTCAGAAGTGCAGACCAGCTGTTGTTGTGTGTGTGTGTGTGTGTGTGTGTGTGTAATCAAGACTCCTTCAGGGACAGTTTCTATCCAGCTGTTCTCCACTGCTGGGGTGGAAAAAAGTGGAGAAGGCTGGGTCTGGCTGAACTGCAGCTCAGCCATGTAGTCCAGGCACCACCGTCCTCCCAAAACCACCCCAAGCACATTAAAGTTAAGGCTAATAGGCCCTAATGGCCAGAGCTAAGCGCTGCATTCCTGGTGGTCAGCACCACTTGTGACTACCACGTCAACCAGCTTCTAATGAGGGCAAGTCAATAAAGCCGGTGTCGTTTTCGAAGTGTGTGTGTGTGTGTGTGTGTGAGAAAGTGAGTGGTTGGTATCTATATTAAGTAGCAAGCGTGGGATCTGTGGCCTTTTACCTGCAGGTTGCGTCGGCGAATGCTTCGATCCAGCACCCTCCTGCGTCGGTGAAGCCCTTGTTGGCCTTGATGTGGAAGCGAAATAATTTTATGGAGTTATTCAGCAGGTTGGCGTTGGCGCCTTTGCTCCAGCAACGAAGTAGCGCGATCTCGCCTGGTTCCTACACAGCATACAAAAGGCGCCGCGGAGTTAAGGCGGCGTTAAACCGAAGGCGGCGGGACCGCGATGCGCACAGCTCACACGCTTTAAGACACCGACGTGAACGTGATGCACAGTTTGCAGGAGCTACTCGTGGAGGCGGGGTTTTGTCGGTCAGAGGACTTCGCCCGGGTGACAACTGGGTTTACCGCTAGTGTGAAGGGACTGAAAAATAGTTAACCGTTTGAACGTTATTTTTGAAATAGAGTTTGAATCCTCTGTAAACAGTTAGACACATATACTCCACTAACTGTGTGAAAAAAATAACGTTTTCCCTGGTGTGTTAATAACAACGTCAGCAATAAAGTTCCGCCAAGCGTGCGGCAAATACAAAAACACTAAAGAGGCTAGAGCTGCTACGCGCCAAGGCGAGCCGCGTTAAGCGTAATCTAGTCCTAACCGGTCTAAGCGTGATTAGAAGCGTGTGTTTTAGCGCCAAAGATTGGGTGATACGTCCTAAAACTAATATCGCAATATTTTTATGCTTTTTCACGACACGCAACATCGATACATTCATTCTTTCTGGGAGAAAACTACATTTCCCACAATCCCCCGCGCATAACATGCATCCGGGCGTGTGCTTCATTGAAAACGCTGATTGCTGTTGTTATTTATCAGCTAAAATCAGACGTTTGTGGTCAAGGGGAAGATCTGACTGAACTGGAGCATCTCTGCGGCGCTGGCGTTCACCAGCGCCGCGACGCGTTTACGCCGCCAAAAGTCCGCGAGTTTTCTGGCGTTTTGTGCCCAGACTAACAGCACCGGTGCTGTTTCTCTGCGGAAACCGAGTCGATCGCTTCCGTCTCCGATTGACGTCGTCGTAGCGGACTCCGCTCATGACGGTAGTTGGATTGGAAGTGACGGTGTAGTTCAAAGATATTTCAGGAGTCATGTCCTCGCGTGAATGGCTCTGCCATTGAGTCGACCTGGCTCTTTCGATTCATTTAAACACTGTGAGTACTCAGTGTTTGGTTCATCTCTTTGTTAAGTGTTCTTGATCAACTTTCGCGGCCATCCTACCTACCTACTACTCGCGCTCTCCAGCGGCGTTTGGGCTAACCACGGCGCGCAAGAATATGGTCGCTACATCTAACCAGATCGCTGACGAAATGTGAAAGTCGGCGTAAGGTTCATATCCTAACCAGATCACCGTCCGAATCGCGAGCATTCCTACGGTCGCCTAAGCCGGCCGCTGCAGGTTTGTAAACGTCTGTCTATTCTCGTCAAATCCTCACCCGATCCCTGACAGACGTCTCTGAAAGCGGGCGGATATTCACTTCTTCCTCCGCCGCCTGCTTCCCTCCGAAGCCAAGCGCTTCGAAAGTGAAGTACTGCGCTGTCTGTTTAACACGAACGTGAGGATTTGTAGTCGACGTTGACGACATAGTCGTTTACCGCCCCACACCTGGAACAAGCCGAGGTATATCGAGTATATCCCATATATATCGTCCACCCTAGGGTTAGGTTAGGGAAGAGCAACGCACGACTGAAAGATAAGATTAGGCTTTGAATTAGGGCTGCTCGATTATGAAAAAAAACATGAAATCTTGAAATCACGATTATTGAACACGATTACTTTACGCTTTACTTTTCTTGCCGACTAAATGATGCTGCTCTCCTCCTTCCGCCATCTTTACTCGCTCAGACTGTACACCGCCGCCAGAGCACACACGTGCGTTTAGTCTCGGAAGGTGCGTTAGTGCGTCACGATGTGTCAGCCGAGCATAAGACAAAATACGAGTATACTTGCAGAAGCGTAGCGTGGCCTAAATAATTATGTGAGTATAATTGTTTTTGGTGATTAACTTATTTTTGTGATTGTTTGGAGCCGAAATTGAAATAAAAATTCGATTAATTGCACAGCCTTAGTTTGAATCCCAATCTTCTAATCTGAAGTAGCTCCTTCTGCTGGTTGAAACTCTTAGGCCTCGTTCACACGGACGTCTGAACCAGAAGCGGTTTTTCTGGCGTTCGTGGCGCCAGGTGGCGTGACTGAGCGCCGACTGAGCGCCCGACCGTGTTTCTGCTCATTGGAGCAAATCAAAGCGTCCACGCGGGCGTTCCGCACTGGCGTTCCGCACTGGCGTTCGGCCGGCTGCCGCGTTCAGAGTGGCGTCAAATAAACACTGCATGCAACGTTTTCCTGGCAAATCGGCAAACCTTGAGAAACTTCGAACGCTGCCTTGCTTCAGTGAAATATGTCAGCGCAGCCACAAAAGCGTAGCAAAAACGCGTATGGCGTTCAGAGGGCGTTCATTTCGAACGTCCGCGTGGACGAGGCCTTAAGATCATATTATATCAGTCAAAACAAGACCCTCAATACAATGCAAATAGTGAAGCATGAGAGTCATGGCAACCACATTTTCATTAGGAAAAAACAAGCCTGATCAAATTAAACAAGGAATAGATACATGAATTATACACACAGAACACATTAATGAATTGGGGAGAAGGGAGGAGGGAAAGAAGAGGCGTAGGAAGGGCGAACATAAGGGACGGATGTAAAAAGGGACGGAAGGAAAGTCATGAGAAAGGAAAAAAGGACGCACGGAAGGAAGAAAATGTTCATAAACTGCCATATGTGACCCTCCACGGCAAAACCAGTCGCTTGTCGCAACGGGGGTTCCCGAGAAAAGCGGCGTTTATATTCGCGTGGAAGTAAAATTTACCAGATTTTGGTTTTTAGTGTTTTTGAAACAGTATGGAAGGTCTATGCACTGTACTGCTGTAGATAAATTTTGCTGAAAAACTCACCCTTTCCATCTAAAAGCGTGACTTTCTTGGGGGTGAGAATTCAATTCCAGCAGAGCGTTAAAGTTTGTGTTTGACGCTCTACTTCAATATTTACGGTAAATCCACTGGTTGATTAGGCGTGAAGATATTTCTCCGGAATCCATCTTCGTCTCCGAGTTCAGTTAACCTCACGCAGGTTGGCTATCCGTGTGGCTGTGAATGCAGCGTAGGCTACTGTAAATACAAACGTAGCCGCGACCGCCCAGGCGTCTGTGAGTGCTACTGGCGATAGTCAACTTCAAAAGGCAGGAATTTCTCCGTTTCTCACTTGGCGTGACAGAAAACCCGACTCCTTTTGAATGTTGATATCTCAGTCGCCCTTATAATAGTCCACGTTCATTCCATATAGGTATGGTTTTGAAGCTTGATTTATGCCCTTTCATGAAAACATAACTCAATTTTGAAAATTTGCGACAAGCGACTGGTTTTGCCGTGCAGAGTCACATATTGTCTTGGCAGTAGGGAACAGCAGCGATTTTTACATTTCCAAAAACCAGAAACCATCACCGTCCTTAAATGTGCCAAGAAGTGGACGATAAGGAGCCAGGGGCTGGCGGGTAAAAACTGAGAGGAAGATTCGCGAATGCCGTGTGGTGGCGCGGCGTCTCGTCCTCGTCTTTGTACCGATACGCTGTTGGCCT
This sequence comes from Distichodus sexfasciatus, assembly GCA_032718565.1. Lineage (NCBI taxonomy): Eukaryota > Metazoa > Chordata > Actinopteri > Characiformes > Distichodontidae > Distichodus > Distichodus sexfasciatus. Next base: position 1,092,417 of record JAVGVS010000115.1, read on the forward strand.
GCAAGCACGCCCACCGCCCGCGTGGCCTGATGCGCCCAGCCGCCACCTGCTAGCGCCGTCTTCCCTGGTTCTTTATATCCTGTACGGCCATAAAACCCGCCCGTCAGTGGGGCGTAACGAAATCAATCCGGACAGTCTTCTTTTAAACATAAATAATGCTTTAAAATGTCTGAATACATGACTGATTATTGTTATGTAAGGAAATGCTTGATTTAAATCCTGTTTCCTACTAAAACAATGTAATAATTACACACACACGTGTATATGCTAAATTATTTGTTCTCAAAAACTGTTCGTTTAGACATATAAATACTTCTTTCTTATTGATTACACTATAACATTATACAATGGAAAAAAAATTGATCAATTGAAAATGAAATACTGAAGTTTGTCATTTTGAACCGATTTAGTCTACTCAAATGAGCAGCTTTTGAAGAACTACATTTCCCCGCGAGCCTCTGGGCGCATCCCGGAGCCGCATCACTATGACGCGTTTCCAGATGGAAAATCGATGGGAAAATATGGTCCGTGTCTGTAATAAAGGGGACGTTTTGACCGAACTGGAGCGTTTTAGCGAGTAACGGCGCTCTAACACAACGCATGTGTTTACATGGCGAATACTGTCGAAAAATGTTTTTTATGCATTTCCTTCTGTTTTAATGCAACATCTCTAAATACTTTCACATACAGGATGAGTCTTATCTTGATCGCGCCTCTGGCTTCGTTGTGTCACTATCAGCGTCCGTGTAGCGAAATACAAGCGAACTGCTCTAGTGAAATGGTCATAGCTTCGATTCTAGAATAATTGCCTCGACCATTTTTGTAACAGAATTATTTGAGTTATTGGAACAATGGTTTCAGCTCTACTTTACCGCAGCGCCACTTCACATGCAGAACGAACTGAGCGTGCACGCATTTACAGATCGGCTCCATAGAACGACCCAATGCCACCGATAGCCCGATCAGCTGTTTGAGCAGGTTATCAGTTACATCTCTAATTAATATTCATGCTTAAAGAATAAATCAATGACAAAACATAGAAAATATTTATTTATTCGGCACCGATTGCTGACATTCCAAAATAAAATTCGAATTTAATGTTTTACTCGGCCCGACTCCTGAATAGCCTACAAGCCTATAACTGACTGCTGAAAGATTGGAATATTAAATATCTTCTCTCATTAAACACAAAGTGCATTAAACAAATGTGAAGTTATTAAGAAATTATTTGATATTATTATTTGTTTTAGCTACAAGAAGTGCTGGAACTGTAGATGGAACTATCAGAAACAGTAAGAACAGTGTCGGTTTTATTGACTTGCAGAGTTTTTATTCTGCAGTGACATTCTCTGACTACTTGACATTTCCCACAATCCGTTACGGTGCACGATCTGCTGAATTGGCGTCATAATTACTCATGAAAATAATCACCAGGGGAATCATCTATAAATGGCTGTATTATGAGTAGAACGCTGGTTGGTTTTGTTTTGGTTTTCAGCTAAAATGTGAGTTTTGTCTGTAATGAAGGGGAAGATCTGACTGAACTTTCATTTTTCGTGGATTGATCACATCACAACATCCTGTTTAGGCCCGTGTTTAAAATCTTTCAGCCGGAAAGCGGAAAATGCATTTTGGCCAATATTTCCGGTGGCGAATTTTTCGGTTTGTCCCCTAGTATTATAGAACTTCTGAATAAGTAAATAATTTATTTTATTTATTTATTTTTTATATATTATTATTATTTTCTAATGTTCAAAATAGTAATATTATATAATATTATATATTTATATTTAATATTTAATATTTTATATTTAATATTTACTATTAATATTATATATATATTAAGGTTTAGTTTTTTCAAGCAAACATTCCAAAATAACACATTTTAAGTTATCAGCTACTTTCTGCGATGTTAATATTTTGGGGCAGTTGGTAGTTTAACGGTTAGGGAGTTGACGATGACTGGAGACTTGAACAAACTACTTTAAACACTGCTGCCAAAAGAAATAAAGCTGTCCACTGCTCCTTCGCAGATGGGTCAGCTGCAGAGGTCAGATTTGGTTGTGGCGGACTTCGTGCTACCAATAACATGGTGCGTTCTAGCGACAAATCATCATCACTGTCGACTGACCCCCGACAGAAGCGGGAGTATTATCTCGGCCGCTGACCTTGTCTGGATGTTTCTGGAGCAGCTCGCGGACTTTAGCGACGTTGCCGTGCGCGGCCTCGATCACCAGGCGGCCCGGGTTGTCCTGCTCGCTGGAGTGAGACAGCAGCTTCTCCAGGACTGAAATCACCGCGCCTGCTGTCAGTCGATTCGGGACGGTGTGGGTGGGGAATGGAGGTGAAGATAGAGAGGCGAGAGAAGAAGAAACAAATTGTTTAATCGCGGGTTCTTGAGCAGTATAAAAGACAGCACAAGGTCTTCTGCGTGTTGAGCTGAAAAGTTGCGCGGAAATGAGAAATGAGAGTAGAGGAATGAGTCAAAATGTCACCATGCACTAAGTGGCCCCCTTTTCACACACACACACCCCCAACAAACGCGCTAAGCGTGGCGAAGCAGTTTGCCAGGAGTGAAGGCGACACACTCTGGGATCTCCAGGCGTTTATTCTGGATGGCGAGTCTGAAAATCTATCCATCTCCATTGGGGCCGGACCGCTTATAAGGAGAGAGGAGAGAAGAGAGAACAAACTCATTCAATCATCTTGAAAAAAAAATAGATGACATTAGTTTTCCGTGGAAAGCAAAAGGAGAAAAGCGGAAGAAAATTGAGATGCACATGAGGACGAAACGGTGAAGAACACAGACGATGAACCAAGCAGTGCTGGTTAGAAGAGGAGGGGCTTTAGGATAAGCGTTCAGGACGTGTGGCCGCGTCCCGGGAGTTCTTACTTCCTGATTTGCTGGGGTTCTCAGCAGTCATGAGGTTGCCGTCCACCTCGCCAGGCTGAGCCGCCAAGGCAGGCAGGGTTAAAGGTCAGGTTTGTCCCCGAACGCCACGCGCAGGTCGCCGTCGGCGTACACCTTTAGCACCTTGCCCACCTGCCCCAAAGCCTGATAACACACACACACACACACACACACAAGTCACAAGGCGAACACAAACAGCGTTATCTCGCAGAACACGAAACTTGGAACTGGCTCAGTTTTTTCTGAGCCTCTTGACTCAATATTCGCAATCTTTTATCGCCGGCAGCAAACGGACATTCAAATCGGCGTACGCGGCTAATCTTCTCCCGCTCTGGAACAGAACACGTAATGGGAGGAAACAGGGAGCCAGGTCAGCAGTCCCAGGGCATTATCGAGGTTCGGGACGGTTACGCGGCACAACGCCGTCCGTTCTGCACCAGCTGAATTTAAAACGTATCTGTGTCCACGCTGAGCCGGACGGGACGTACGAGGTCTGTACAAGACGTACGGGATTAACTCTCACACAAGCACACAACACCTAGCGACGCCCACGCTCACTTCTGCAGGCTCTTGTAACGTTCTCTTTAGAAGACTGCAGAGGCGAAGGAGATTGATAACGTAGTTCCTGTTAAGCGAAAGTGAACGCGAGTGAATGAGGGAAATATTCGGGTTTTTTTTTAATCATCCGGCGCAGCGGTGGGGCTGTCGCCTGCAAAGCGCCAGAAGACGCCGAGATCGAGTCGGAGCGCTCCAGTCTCCACCTACATGACAATAAGCACGCAGTTTAGGTCGCGTGCCGACTCTAAATTGGACCCATAGGTGCGAACGCGAGTGTGTTTATGCCCTGTGGCGTGTGTGTTGGACCGAACCTTGGGTTTTAAAAACTTTTGTTTTATTCCAGTTTAATGGTCTTTGACAAAGCGAACTTATTCGATTTTTAAGTCCGAAAAAAATTGGGGTTGGAGCAGGGAGCGGATCGCGATGCCGTCTTTGCAAACCATGATCGGCCGCTTTACATAAATGGTTTTTAACTTTAGTTCAGAGTCATGACAGCCCACAAGCAGGACAATCCAAACTTGAACAAATTTTGGACATTTGAAAAACTAATTCCAGATGTCTTTTTCACTTGCCAAATTAATACTTGAATACATCAAATGTAATATCAACAATATTTTCAACTGGAAAGAACAAGCTGATTATTATTCATTCTAGAGCTGAAACGATTATTCGAATAATTCGATTACAAAAAATGGTCGAGGCCATTTTTCTAGAATAAAAGCGTTTGATCATTTTATTACGTTACAGCATGCGCTTCGTTTCACACAGGCGGCTTATAAATGGCGCACAATAATATTTTTTAGTGAAGCGATCAAGGTGAGAATAGATCCCTCTGTATGTGAGCGTGTTGTGAGATATTCCGTGCCACAAAAACAAGAGTAAATCACTAAGCATAAATGACATTTTTTCTGCGATGTATAAGCGTCTTTGTTTGTAAGCGCCATTACTGCGCTTCGCGGCTCGTTCCGTCAAAAGCGTCACTTCTTTTGGATAAAAGACGCGCTTATTTTAGCTGATAAATAACCACATCAACCAGCGTTCACTCACAATACAGCCATTTATTAAGATTTTCCCCATCAATTTTTTCATAGTTCGTTCGAACGCCACTAAACCCTTTATTGTAATAGCGGCGCCCGAGGCGTCTTCAGGGGATTATTAAGGAAATACGGTTCTCTTCCAGAAAGGCCAAAAGCAACTCATTTTATTGTCCAAATTGGTTCAAAATGACCCCCTTGAACTTCACGTTTCTTCCTTTTCAATTGAATACAACAACATAAAAGCGTATGTGACTAACTTCTACTCACACTACAATAAGCCTAACAGCAAATGTATTGTCATTTAAAAATTTATCCGATTGCTTGAATAATGATAAAATAATCAATGGATTACTTTCGATTCTGAAAATACTCATTTTATTTGCAGCCCTAAGTCGTTAAATCTTCTGAACCGCTTAATAGCTATCCTGGGATCACTTACACACACACCTGCGTCTAGGTCATCTTACGGGGCCTAAAGTGCAGCTTTTGGACTGTGGGGAGGAAACCAGAGCCCCCCCTCGGGTAAACATACACGAACACCCGGGAATCCGCTTTTGGGACCTTCATGTGGTAATGATAGCGCCATCTCTCCCCAAGCTGATTATATTACCGTTTGCCACCATTTCTACGGCAAAAAGGCCCAAAGTGTGAAATTTATACCATAAGTGGGATTCGCCGTTTTCGCGTTAAAGCACTAACCACATTCGCCGTGTTTTCCATGAATCGTTAGCAAAGGTGCGGCGTGTATTAATAGTAGCTTGGCATCATTTTTCTCACCACACTGTAGGTGTAGGTGTGTAGTGTGAGCATATGTGTGTGTGTGTGTGAGTGTGTGTGTGTGATGTGTGTGTATCAAGCGTCTACCGAACATGCAAGGCCATGCTTATCCGTCCCACTCTCCATGGCGACTTGCAGCCTCTTGACACTGTCGATGTCGTCCAGCACCCTCACCAGCTCGCCCACAGCAAACGTGTTCACCTAGAGCCGGGGAAACGGAGGGAGAAACGGAGGGAGGGAGGGAGGGAGGAGACAGGCACAGGGAGAAGTCGATCAGACATGAAGGTATGTCTAGCGAGTTCTAGAAGTTCTATTCTGGGACAAGCCAGTTCTTTAAATACCAATCAGCTGACGCCGCTGAGGGATTACAGCTAATCACAGACACAGCGCGCACAGCCACGTGCGCCTCTCGTAAAACCAGGAAGCGCTACAAGCGGAAAAAACTCGCAGCTCTGGCTATTTACTGACCATGGGTTTTATGATGAATGTAATCAGGCTTTGTAACAATGACATAAGCGCCTGGCCACTGGCTGAACACTAGACACGGCACGATACACGCTTTTTAATGTCCCGATATTGTAAATTTGGGCGTCTGAACTGCGTGACTGAGGCGATTCTGTGCAGCAAGAAGCAGCGATTTTAAGACTGTTTTTTCGAACTAAAACAATCTAACAATTACACAGCCATATGTATATGGTACATTATTTATTACTACAATAACAAAAATGACTGCGAAAATGATTCGTTTAAACACAGTTCTGCAATTTCGTGACCGTTCCTAATCCCGCGGCGCTAAAACCGTCAGGGACAAGGAAGACTGCCAGCGAGAGCTGGTGGCGTTGAGGAAATGAAACAGTATAGTCACGTCAATCGCTTTGGGGGGTCGTAGTGTGTTGCGTTGCTCGTTCCGCTCATTGTCAAATCGATATCTACATGTTAGAGCAAGCGTCGAACCCAAAAAACAAAACAAAAACAGCTTTACATAGCCGTCCCATCACGGCGAACTGAGCGTCGCACATTTATAGATCGGCTCCAATGCTAACCGATACCCGATACGCAGCTGTTTGAGTCGTTATCAGACCGATATCCGATCCCCGTATCGGATCGGTGCCATCTCTGGTAAATACGACTGTTGGCTTTAGGCTTGTATAATAACCAGCGTTGGGATCTACAATCTACAATCTATCTACAAGTAGTGAAGCTACTATAGTAAAGTAGTGCCGCCGCCTTTTTCATCTGTGAGGCTACCTTTTAGAGATTTAGGCCTCGTTCACACAGACGTTTCTGGCGTTCGTGGCGCCAACTGAGCGCCGACTCAGCGCCGACCGTTTTTCTGCTCATTGGAGCAAGTCAGCGTCGCCGCGAGCGTTCAACGCAGCGTCTGGCGGCTCTTGGCGTTGGTGGCGTCAAATAAGCGCTGCAACAACGTTTTCTTGGCGTCAATCGGCGAGCGTGAAACGGCGGCTAATGCGGCGCCAGTGAAAGCGCCAATCAGCGCGGCAAAAGCGGCGTGCGGCGTTCGGGCGTTCATTACGAACGTCTGTGTGGATGAGGCCTAAGATTTAAGATTCGAATGGATTTCCAAGAAACTAACTACCTTTTTTAGCATAGCAAATACCCTCGTCACAAAGGCGGGTATGTTACTCCACCAGCAGGTGTTTGAATTCTTGAAGGCATCGACAGGCTAACATCTCTCCACGGCGCTTGGTCACTGCATCCCCAGCCCGATGGGTTGGAGAATACAGTCCACCTCGACCAAGCGAACAAGAATCCTGGCGGTGAAACAGTTTAGACGCCAGTTAAGCTCAATGTAACTTTGTCTGGGCTTATTACTGTAATAGCGCCTATTTTAAAACAGAAGCTTGGTTGTAGCTTAGCTACTTTTAGTGAGAACGGCGCTCTTTTAAAAGCAGCTTCCCCAACACTCATAACAAGGTAAGGACAACAACGGATTAAGCTAAATCAGCCCACGGCGAAGGATGAGGAAACATGATATGAGTTTACAGGTCGGAAATGACCTGAAGCTAAAAGCAGCCAAAGAAATTACAAGCAGCGGCTGCGTGACATTTTAAACGGCAGAATCTAGCAATCTCTCCTCAGCGCTTCCCTCTTTGGAGTTTCCCAACACGACTATTCATCACCAGCTGACTTCCCCGAGCGTGGCTCCCTCAGGGCCGAGCTCCGCTTACCTTAGTCAGCGCACCCGGGTGGAAAGTCCAGCGAATGTTGTTGCTGTACTCTACCCTGACGTCCCCTCGGTCCGTTATCCTATGCACCGTCCCGATTCTGCAGATGTACTGCGGGCGGGAAATCAACGTCCGGACAAACATTAGTATTAAGCGTTCATGTGAAGATGCTGCAGTCCTGTCAAACAAATCGTCCTTAAAGGATGCTTAGAAAGCTTGATATGTTTAAATGATAGATATTTTTAGATATTTGTTTCATATTTGTGACTCTCAGCAAAACCAGTCGCAACGGAGGTTTCCGGGAAAAACGAGCGTTTATGTTGCGTGGGGTAAGAATTTGGATTTTTGTTTTTAGTGTTTTGAAACAGTGGAGTCTATACTGTACTGTTGTGAATCGAATTTTAAATGAAACACTCACCTTTCCATCCCTAAACGTGACTTTCTTGGGGTGAGAATTCAATTCAACAGAATGTTAAAAGTTTCTGTTTTGACCGCTCTACTTCAATATTTCACGCTAAATCCACTGGTTGACTAAGCGTGAAGATATTTCTCGGAATCCATCTCCGTCTCGGTTGAATTTATCGCAGGTAGGCTATCCGTTATTATAGCATCAGCGCGACGCTGAAGTCTGTGAGATTACTTCTGGCGATAGTCAACTTCAAAGGCAGATTTCTCCGTTTCTCACTTGGCGTGACAGGAGAAACCCGACTCCTTTGAATGTTGATATCTCAGTCATATGTCGTCGGATTCATTCCATATAGGTATAGTTTTGAAGCTTGATTTATGCCCTTTCCATGAAACCACCAATAACTCAAGGAATTTGGGAAAAAAATTAGAGCTAGTTTTGCCGTGCAAGTCACATTACTAAATATATATATATATGTATATAGCATAGATCATGAATGAATTCATTCTGATTTAAGAATGATGTGTCTACATTTTCCAGCAGACATGCTGGAAACCACAAGAAACATTTACAGATCTGTCTGCTATCGTTGAAATAAACTCACCTCAGCCATTTTAGGATTCCAGCCTCCGTGGCCCTCCTGCATCTGCCGGAGGATGTCCCACTTCAACAGACATTTGACCTTATCGCCCTGCTGGAATGTGTGGCCGTCTGCACTCTCCTGCCTCTGCAGCTCTGCGTGCTCACCTAAACACATACACACACACATACCCGCTCATCAGCATACAGCACAGAGCATCCTGAAACCAGGTGTCCCTATAGTTCGTTGTTTTTCTCTCAGATAAAACTCTGTGTGTGTGTGTGTGTGTGTCTATATATATATATATGTCTGCGTGTGTATATATACATATATGTCTGTGTGCGTGTGGAGTTATATATATATATGTGTGTGCTGGGGGGTGTACCTCATATGTGCTATGTGTGTGTGTATATTTATATGGGGGTGTGTGTGTGTGTATATTTATATGGGTGTGTATGTGTATATATTTATATGCGTGTGTCTCTCACATATGTGTGTGTGTGGGGGGGGTATATATATATGTGTGTGTTTGTGTGGGGGGTGTATATATATATATGTGTGTGTTTGTGTGGGGGGTGTATATATATATGTGTATGTGTGTGTGTGTATATTTATATGGGGGTGTGTGTGTGTGTATATTTATATGGGTGTGTATGTGTATATATTTATATGTACGTGTGTATATATACATATATGTCTGTGTGCGTGTGGAGGTTATATATATATGTGTGTGTGTGGGGGGGGGTGTGTATATATATGTGTATGTGTGTGTGTGTATATTTATATGGGGTGTGTGTGTGTGTGTATATTTATATGGGTGTGTATGTGTATATATTTATATGCGTGTATCTCTCTACATATGTGTGTGTGGGGGGGTATATATATGTGTGTGTGTTTGTGTGAAATTATATATATATGTGTGTGTGTGTGGGGGGGGGTGTATATATATGTGTATGTGTGTGTGTGTATATTTATGGGGGTGTGTGTGTGTGTATATTTATATATGGGTGTGTATGTGTATATATTTATATGCACGTGTGTATATATACACATATGTGTGTGTGTGGGGGGGGGTATATATATATGTGTGTGTTTGTGTGGGGGGTATATATGTATATATGTGTGTGTGTGTTTGTGTGGAGGTGTATATATATATATGTGTGTGTTGTGTGGGGGTGTATATATATGTGTGTGTGTGTGTTTGTGTGGGGGGTGTATATATATGTGTATGTGTGTGTGTGTATATTTATATGGGTGTGTGTGTGTATGTATATTTATATGGGTGTGTGTGTGTATGTATATTTATATGTGTGTGTGTGTGTGGGGTTATATATATATATATATATATGTGTGTGTGTGCGTGTGGGGGGTTATATATATATGTGTGTGTGCGGGGGGGGTGTATATATATGTGTATGTGCATGTGTGTATATTTATATGTGTGTGTGTGTGGGGGGGTTATATATATATGTGTGTGTGTGTATATTTATATGGGTGTATGTGTGTATATATTTATATACCTGCGTGTGTATATATCTCTACTTATTATGTGTGTGGGGGGTTATATATATATGTGTGTGTTTGTGTGGGGGGTGTATATATATGTGTATGTGTGTGTGTGTATATTTATATGGGTGTGTGTGTGTATGTATATTTATATGTGTGTGTGGGGGGGGGTTTATATATATATATATATATGTGTGTGTGTGTGGGGGGTGTATATATATGTGTATGTGCGTGTGTGTATATTTATATGTGTGTGTGTGTGGGGGGGTTATATATATATGTGTGTGTTTGTGTGGGGGGTGTATATATATGTGTGTGTGTGTATATTTATATGGGTGTATGTGTGTATATATTTATATGCACGTGTGTATATATACACGTGTGTGTGTGTGTGTGGGGGGGTTATATATATATGTGTGTGTGTTTGTGTGGGGGGTGTATATATATGTGTATGTGTGTGTGTGTATATTTATATGGGTGTGTGTATGTGTATATATTTATATGCTGCGTGTGTATATATACATATATGTCTTATTAATGCGTGTGGGGTTATATATATATATGTATATATATATATATATATATATATATATATATATATATATATATATATGTGTGTTTGTGTGGGGGGTGTATATATGTATATGTGTATGTGTGTGTGTGGGGGGTGTATATATATATATATGTGTGTGTGTGTGTGTGGGGGGGGTGTATATGTGTGTGTATGTGTGTGTGTGTGTGTATGTATGTGTGTGTGTGTGTATATATTTATATGCACGTGTGTATATATACACATATGTGTGTGTGGGGGGTTATATATATATGTGTGTGCGTTTGTGTGGGGGGTGTATATATATATGTGTATGTGTGTATATTTATATGGGTGTGTGTGTATGTGTATATATTTATATACGCGTGTGTATATATACATATGTGTGTGTGTGCGTGTGGGGTTATATATATATATATGTGTGTGTCTTGGGGGGTGTATATATATGTGTATGTGTGTGTGTATATTTATATGTGTGTGTATATATACTGTATATTTATATGGGGTGTGTGTGTGTATATATTTATATACGTGTTATTAATATATACATATATGTGTGTGTGTGTGTGTGTGGGGTTTTATATATATATATATATATATATATATATATATATATATATATATATATGTGTTAGGGGGTGTATATATATATGTGTGTGTGTGTGTGTGTATATTTATATGTGTGTATATACTGTATATATATTTATATGGGTGGGTGTGTGTGTGTATATATTTATATGCGTGTGTGTACTCATACATATATGTGTGTGTGTTTGTGTGGGGTGTATATATATGTGTGTGTGTGTGTGTTGTATATATATGAGTATGTGTGTGTGTGTATATTTATATGTGTGTATATACTGTATATTTATATGGGTGGGTGTGTGTGTGTATATATTTATATGCACGTGTGTGTATATACATATATGTGTGTGTGTTTAATGTGGGGTGTATATATATGTGTGTGTGTGTGTGTGTATATTTATATGTGTGTATATACTGTATATTTATATGGGTGGGTGTGTGTGTGTATATATTTATATGCTGCGTGTGTGTATCTTTCCCCCATATATGTGTGTGTCTTGTGTGGGGTTATATATATATATATATATATATATGTGTGTTAGGGGTGTATATATATATGTGTATGTGTGTGTGTGTATATTTATATGTGTGTGTATATACTGTATATTTATATGGGTGGGTGTGTGTGTGTATATATTTATATGCACGTGTGTGTATATACATATATGTGTGTGTGCGTGTGGGGACAAAGGACATTAAGGACAAACTCTAGAATCCAACGTTAAGAAAGCAGGTCCAAGTTTCACGTATCGGTCTAACTAGAAGTGTGCCTCATTCTATTCCATGCGGTTTGGGTACCTAGCTTGGGTAGATGCTCCTTGTAGTAGTAGCCTCCTTGGCCGTCGGACACGTATTTGAGGTCCACCTTCCCCTTGTGGCCCAGTCTGTAGACGTTGGTGGTGCCGTTGGACCAGGTGACGCTGGCAACGCTGCGGCCCGACTCCTGGTCCCAACCCCGGATGTCCACCACCTTCCCGATCTTGCCCTCCCCTCCTGATTACGGACCACAACACAGAGGCACATGCAGGCGAGGGCAACCATCTCAGCATAACATTAGATAAAAAAACAGAGCTAGAAGACACTAGGGATGCACGATAATGTTTATTTTAAAGTAATCGGTATCGGACGAGGCTTAGATTTACTTGATATTCTGTCAAGTTTACGCGCCTTCTGTCTTAAAATGTTTGCCGTTATTTTGTGGCAAAATCCTGAGCACGCAGTGGAACGTTCGCCAGCAAAATCTCCCGTCTTTGCCTGCACGTGTGTTCGAAGTAAATCGTTTACCTCACTTCCTCACACATGGGCTGTGTCCCGAGTCGCGCACTGCTGCACTTAATAGTATGGTAGGTACGGCGCTCTTATCATACTTTTCTATGCGGTAGTATGCAACTCAGGAAATAGCCAGGGTCGTAGCTTAACGGCTCTTTACGCACTAGGCAGTGCACATGGAGTGCCAAACGCACCCTATTTGACTTGATACCACACCACAGGGCAGGAAGTGACCTAAAACGTTGTGCACTACGCTCAAAGTGCTCCGCTTCGCTTTCACGCTCGCTTGACCCGGCGTCGTGTTGGAAATGTCAGAACTGTGGCTCATTTTGTTCCAAATTGCACGCAGTGGAACTTGGCGAACAAAATCGCTCGTCTTTACATGCTCAAGTCTGACTCTGCCTTCCTCATTTATCGGGGGTACGACATCGGATATCAGCGTCAGCCGTTCATTCCCATATCGTGCATCCCTAAAAGATACGCCTCAGATCGGGACAAAATCCGTTTTTTGCCTCTATGTAAAGTTCTAGGTGCACATTGCTTCCGCTAGCCAACCTAATAAGGTCAGGGACAAAAAACAAAACAAAAAACAGATCACAAAAACAACAAGGTAAACTCACTACAGCCACATGACCACTCCATCCAACCACAACTACGTCGACAAATAACTACCACTACTCCACATACACGAGCCCAATAAGCACAGTTCAGAAGCGTACAACAATGAGCTGCTTCAACAAGCTGGGGCGAGACAAGGCACAAAAGACGTTTGGAGGTCCTTAAAATTTCCTCATCGGTAAAGAGAACTGGAGACATAATTCATAATCAGAGCAAAGAGGCAAGCAATCAAAAGACATGAAACAATAACATCATCTACCTTATGATCTATGAGAAAGAGCAAGCAAAACCCGACACAGGAATACACGCTTTCTGCACACTGTAGAAAAGATCGGTCGTTACCGTATAAAACCTGAGAAGAAAGGAACGTGTGACGAATTCCAGAGAGCGTGGACATTTTGACTCATTCATCATTAAAAGGCACAATTAAGGGAGGAAGCAAATTTACAGGCAACTTTTACAACCACAGATCTATAAAGAACACACATGTGAAGGCAAACACACCTCTACTTGGCTAAAGACCAAGCTCGCGTTGACGTTCCCCACATAACAGCTCGTAATGACCGGCAAGAAAACCCAACGTTGCCGTTGCCGTTGCCGTTACCGTTACCTTTTTGGCAACAACAAGCAGGAAGCTAGGTCTTTTCCCTTTAAGACAATGATGTCAAGTGACAACATAACAGTAATTACTCATAACCTCCATTCCACAGTGGGCACCGTGAACTAAATTTAGACCTAGCGGCCGTAACCTTTGCTGAGACGTTTAAGGCAAACGCCTGCTGGAGGTATGCGGCAGGGGTCCGCGAAAGGCGGGGAAGTGTCTTTTTTCTGGAAGACATCTGCGTTGCAGACACCACCAGCCACTTCAAAAGGCTAATTAAGAGCGCAGAGCCGGCCACAGGAGAGCAGGCTCGAACCTTGAGCTTGCGTTTAATGAGACGGGCTACCAGGGCTAAAGCGTGTTATTCTCACAAAGAACTGAATGGGTTTGGAGTTCAAATGATTCATCAACCAACACCCATCTTCTTGGTGTAGAGATGACAACAATTCAGTTCCAGACCATTTGTTGCCATGCGTAGTGTGTACTGCCCCTCTTTAGTAATCAGTATGGGATCATGGATCTGTTTTGGGGTTTCTGACTATTCCAAATATGGCATGGAATGACATATAAAACCTGAGGAGACGTTAAAATGCTCAAAACACAGCAGCAAAACAAACTGATGCCTCACAACTGCGTCAGTCACCATGCTGCTGTGCGAAAAATGACCTACAACCTAAATTAAAAAAAAAAAAAAAAAGGTTAAAAGAGATTCTTTGACCAGTGCTTAAAAAAAAAGGTGGAGAGGGTCTGAGAGATCTGACGACAAACGGGCCACGGGGTGCACCTGTACCAAAACGGGGCTCACGTTAAAAAAAAAAAATGTTTTAAAGGCGACAGAGTGTTGGCTGATATGTGACACTCCACGGCAAAACCAGTCACTTCTCTCAAATTTTCAAAATTCAAAATTATGTTTTCATTAAAAGGGCAAAAATCAACATTCAAAACGATACATAGATCGAATGAATCGGACGACATATGACTTTGAAGTTGACTATCGCCGTAGCACTCACAGACGCTTGGTGCGGTCGCGGCTATGTGTGTATTTACGGTAGCCTACGCTGCATTCACAGCCACACGGATAGCCTACCTGCGTTAGGTTAACTGAACTCGGGAGACGGAGATGGATTCCGCAGAAATATCTTCACGCTAGTCAACCAGTGGATTTACCGTAAATATTGAAGTAGAGCGGTCAAAACAGAAACTTTTAACATTCTGCTGGAATTGAATTCCTCACCTCAAGAAAGTCACGTTTTTAGGATGGAAAGGGTAAGTTTTTTAGCGAAATGTATTCACAACAGTACAGTATAGACCTTCGACTGTTTCAAAACACTAAAAACAAAAATCCAGAATTTTACCCCACGCAACATAAACGCTCGTTTTACTCGGAAACCTCCGTTGCGACAAGCGACTGGTTTTGCCGTGGAGGGTCACATATTAGATGGTCGTAATGACATGGCCGGTGATGATAAAACATATAAGGTTGGTCTCCCGAGAGATGGATTAAACATAGTTTTAGACTAAATTGAGGTTACAATGGAAATTTGCCACTTAAATTCAAAGCTAGTACAGGCTCTAATCTTTGACTGTGAAAGTGGCCCCTGAATGAAATATATAAGGCACAGACAGTGAAGAAAAGCAGGGGGTTGCTGAAAACTTACCGTCTTGGTTGCCCCAATCCCAGTCGGGTCCGCGGACGACCTTCACGCCCTGGAAGATTCCTTTAAGAATGATCCGTGAAAGGTTCTGCCTCGGCGTCAGGCTCACTCTGAATTCAGGAGAGCAGAGGGCATTTCAGACAATTCATACGACCCAAATGCATTTAGTTTAACGCAGACGGCTTTAAACTCTTCAGTGAACACAAACGGCTATACTCCATAGCGTACAAAAATCGCACTAGTCTGTTTTACTACATAAAGAAATACTTTCCCTAAAGGAATTCTTTTATTAGAATTAAAAAATCTGGACTAATAAACGTCTCACTTTATTTACGCCCGGCCATAGTCTGAACTACAAAAAGAGCTATATTTAGGGATACAGTTAGGGACGTAGGCTTAAACCAGCTTTCAATTATTAAATGACCTGATAAACTCAAATCCACTCCACTCAGTAAAAAAAAAAAATCATTTGAAGAAGTTGACACAGATGGTAGTAAGTGGAAACTTCCATTCCCATAATGTGCGAAATAATGGGACTCATTTAAAAAAAAAAAAATCA
Source organism: Distichodus sexfasciatus (assembly GCA_032718565.1). Lineage (NCBI taxonomy): Eukaryota > Metazoa > Chordata > Actinopteri > Characiformes > Distichodontidae > Distichodus > Distichodus sexfasciatus. Next base: position 1,108,215 of record JAVGVS010000115.1, read on the forward strand.
AATAAACATGTCCAAAAAAAATCCCAGAATCCACTTTTAAATGAAACCGCACGACAAGCAGTCATGATTAAAGGGTGAAAATGAACGGAGAACAAGAAAAGAACCCTTTAAGCTAAGAGGGTCGGGGCGAAAAGACAAAAAAAGGCCGGCTGAATCAGACGCTGCCAAGTGGATATAGCAAACATGTGTCTTAGCTGTTCCTCCGAGTGAAATACAAGTCTTAGTGCGCCTCATATGTATCTCATTCTCTGTGTGTATATCCTGTGTGTGCACAATGTGGCTCTATTCCACAATCACCGAGACATTAGACAGATCCTGAAGAGAGTACTACACATTGCGATTCGAACCACATGAAGCAAATAAAAAGAATCCCACAATAATGACAGACAGGCAACGTTATGTCAACAAACTAGATAGCCAGCCCGGCCAGACCCTTACGGAACGCAGTCGCAAAAACCCGTGCAGCGCTACGCCAGAGCCAATACGCACCTTATCGTGAAAATCTGGTCTGAACTCGGCGCAAAGGAACTGCCTATTCCCATACTTCCCATACATGAAGGCTTGCTTTTCAGCCTCGGCTCTCCCGCCGCATGATTTCCCCCCCCCAGTTAGCCTCGGAGTTCGCTTTTCAAAAGCGGTCAACGAGAAAGGAACGGGCGGACGGATGAGGAGAGTCGCTGTCTTCTCTGTGTGCCTCCCAACATATGACGGTCGGTTGCTGCCCTGTCTGGAGGCTTCGGTCACAATAACCGATTAATCTGCAGTCTGGCTAACCTGAGGTACATGTCCAAGAGCGAAGGTCAGGTGTAATCCCCCCCAGACAGTGTGTATTTGTTTGTGTGTGTGCGTGTGTGTGCGTGTGTGAAAGAGATCAAGAGTTAACACTAATCCCCAGACACCAGCATGCCTTGGATCAGTGCAGCACAGGAAGCCAGACAACACAATCTCTTGCTGTCTGTGCGCGTGATTCGTCGTCGCCCCCGGTAATTCCGGCAGTTGCGTCCAGGAATATGCTTGTATTGGTAGATAAAGGAGGAAAAGGGCGAGCCGGGATACGCAGATAACCCTGGGACAAACGCAGAGCGTCACGTCACATACTACACATGGCATATGGGAGTCTTGTCTTATCTGCAGGTTGGTCAGACGAGGACGCAGGCTTACATACAGACCGGTTTTCGTTTGTGACAGCTTGTGGAGTTACTTGTACGAATAAAGTGAAACGAGCACCATCCACAAATTAGACACAGTACGTAAAAATACATGCTAGTTTCATTTCTCCTCCCAGATTCAGATGGAGATACAAAAATCTGAAAGCTGCACAGCAGATAATAAGCCTTATATGTTTTCTGGGGGCTATGGGCCAGTATTTTCTTAAATTCGTTCTTAAGGAGGTTAGACATTTTAAAGCGTATAATATTCTCCAACTGTATAATTGAAGAAGTTGATATTTTCCACAAACAAAATTTATGTACGAGTGTTGAAGTGGTTGTAGATTCAGGAACAGATCTCAATAAGAAAACATTTATCAACGGCAGAATTTTCATGAAAACTGGGTTTTAAGAACAACTTTTTCCTCAAGAACAGCTGCCAAATAAGGTCCTGGGGCTATTCGATAATAAAAAAAGATGGTCGGGGCAAACAAAAGCTTTGTCTAATTCGTTTCACTCGCTAGAGCGTGCGCGGCTTGTGTTTCACGCGGATGCGTATTAGCGACGTTTTCACTGGCGCAATCAGGACAAGAGCGGGCAAGACTACTGTCTCTATGAGGCGAGACGGAGGAAACAGAAACCGCGGCAAATTACAAAATAACAATTACAAATGACCAAAAAAAACAAAAACACGGCAGTGCATTTACTGTAAAACTGAACTTGGGTTTCATAACAGCACAGCTTCAATGATACAACACCTGAACCGCAAGCACCCAGTCTAGACAAGTCCACAGAGCAAAGTCGACACAAGGTAACGCAAACCTTAACCTAACTTATCGTGATCGCTAATAGAGATCAACGGTAGTAAAAACACACAGCGGTGGTTACTGGTATTGGCTAGTAAAGAATATGAGAAAATTCATGGCTAGTAATGATGTTCCTAACTTTAGCTCAAGAAAACAGTAAAATATTGCTGTGTTAATGTAATTCACGTTTAGTTGATTTAATTCTTGTTTTTCTGGGAGTAATTGTCAGCCTAATACACAGAAGAACAGCTTTCGTCAAACGCACACGAGTTTAATTTTGATTAAAAAGGGAACTTTAAGCATAAAATTTTCAAACTTTTCTTTTTTTTGTTTAAAAAAAATTCAGATTACTCGATTAATCAATGAAAGAAATCAATAGAATATGCAATTACAAAACTAATCGATAGCTGCAGCCCTATAAGGCCCTATGTAAAACAATTATGAATGTCAGAATGCTGGCTATTGGTTTTAGGAACGAATTTTTTGACAGTTGGTGAATAAGGTCTGTGTTTAACGTTTGTCGATTCTGGAACGACTTCTAACATTTACGAATGTCAGAATCTTCATGAAAACTGCTGTAAGAAAGAACGAATTTCGTCTTAACAGCCGGCGAATGAAGCTCTAGGGTAGGGTTTAACACTGATGGACATGACCTTGTTGAAATCCATCCATTAATGCTTCAAACTGTATGCCCTGGTCTTACAGGCGTAATTTGCACGGGGGTTGTGATGACCCCCGCAAAAATCTGATCCAGCCAATATAGGTATTTGGTGTTTTTACCTGAATTGCCCACCGATATCCATAGTCTGCTGCTGTAATGTCCGTGGAGTATACTTCTCCGTCGCTATGACTGATTTCTGAACGCATGGCGAACGCACTGTCTATGAAGTGACGATATTTCGGATAGTCCACTAAGATAGCCTTCTTATTTAAATGCTGAGCAGGCTCGGTGTAAACACACGTGGTTAGTTCGAGCGCTCGCGGCTCTCAAGTAAAACGCTCCAGTTCAGTCAAGTCCTCCCTTTTATTACAGACAAAACTCATATTTTACCTGATAAATAAGCAGCGTTCTACTCACAATACAGCAATTTCGGTTTCAGCGTTAACGCGCATCCGTCGCGTTATTGTGACGCGGCGCTGAGTCGCGCGCGGGGGTGGGGATTGTGGGAAATGTAGTTCTCTCCAGGAAAGGCCAAAAGCGGCTCATTTTATATCCCAAATTGAGTCCAAATCGGCACAGTATTACCCAAATATTTGGTATTTCCTCATTTTGAATTGAACTGAATTGTTTCCCATTCTATAATGTTAGACAGTAACCAATAGGAACAAAAATTATATAGGAAAATGCATTATTTGTTGTCAAATAATTTTATTCTGTATCCAGATGGATACCAAATGTACAAAGAAGTGTTTCTGTCTGGCACTAACCTTATTTTTCTTCACAGCACTAAGCCATATGTCTCTGCATAATAAAAACTCTTGAGCCAATAAAACAGACACTGTTCTTACTATTTTTAGTAGTTATATCTACAGTTCCAGCACTTTTATACAACATAAAGCTAAAATAATAAGAGCTTTTAGGGCTGTAACGTATTCCTAGGGTTAGGAGTAAAAAAGTAAATGATTCAGTGTGTAAGTAAATAAATAAATTCATTAATAGGCAGAGATTTTAACCTCCAAATTTTAATCCAAAGTTACAGCCTGGCCTCCTCCGACTTGTTAGGCTGCTCAATTCCTGTACGTCAAAGCAAAACGGAAAGTGTGCCAACATTTGACAACTATTTCTGCAAAATACAACCACATGTGGGAAAAATCTCAGAAATGTAGTTTCTGTTTCTCACAGTGTCATGTGGTGCCAGGCCCCTGTCCTGTCGATATGGAGGCTCAATTAACAGCCTTAAAACTACAGCAAACAGAGGTCACTTCTGGTCACCGCCAAGGATCTGAACCATCATATCATCCAGGATGAGCGATTCAAATGTTTTTCCTTCCGGCACTTGCCAGTGAGAGGGTACTGAATAAGGCTAAGACTCAAAAACCTGAAAAAATCCTTATAATAAAAAGGTACCATGACTACAATACAGAAAGTCAAGTGATTAGTACCTTATAGTTAAAGGATGACGAACAGGAAGTCTAGTCTTGGAAGTTTGAATCAGAGGCGACTGAAATACTTTTAGTTTCCTGAAGACGTTTCACTTCTCATCTGTTCTAAAAAATCTGATGCGACATTTAGGATGTCTGCACCCTCCAAACGAACTCAGACAACTTAAAAGCCAACCGAACTGAGACCGTCTCGGAAGGTGTCCCGGTTTGCTTTCCTTGTGCAATATGAACACAAAGAACACCTGGCGCCTCATATGAAGCCTTGATGCCTCAGAGCCTCGGTGCGACACGGCGCTGAGAGAATATTACAAGTGCAGTCAGATTTAAGATGAGTCCTTATATATATTTTACGGTTGTAAAGTCTTTTTGACATTTTCTGACATTGATAACTTGACGGTTTTCTTTCTTTATTTCGTTTGCCAGCCAAAAAGTACATTTAATCAACCGGTCAGTTTTTTTCCCGCCGTGTAAACACTGTCAGCTACCTTTTAATTAATTACATTTATTACGTTTTTAAATTAATTAAATTCAAGACAAAATATTACAGTGCAGTCAGATTTAAGGTGAGTCTGCTTATATATTTTACAGTTGTAAAGTCTTTATTGAGTATTTATGACAATCAGAAATTAAACCAATGTTTTTCTAATAGATTATAGATCAACAGATCGCTAGGAAAGCGTAGTGATTGGCCAATAGCGAAGGAAAACATGTTTTAACATCTAACCCTCGACACCTAGAGTGAAAATTCCTGCATTAGCTGAATCTTTGGCTTAAGCCAAACAACTTTCTAATTGGGACTCTGGACTTGCCATTTTGACATTTTGAGCTAATTTACATAATATGAGAAACAAACTTTTGCAAACTCCTCCTAGGCTAATTAGCTGATTAAGGCAAGTGCAAGTGATACGGAAAGAGGGAGCTTTTTTGGGGGATTTCACAAAAGGGGCAGCTACTGTGCAACATATCTCTATACGTCTCTATGTGCAATACATCCTACACTGTGCAATACATTCTATATATGTGATTTTGCTTTGCTTATTTCGACAACACATCGGGAGGTGCTCTCAGTCCGGTTCACTTTAAGTCCGCGACGCGGTTCGTTTAACTCACGCCTTATGAACACAAAGCGCTCCTGGTTCGCTTTGCCAGTTTTTGTTCAAAGTGAAAACTACCCAGAATGCAAAGCAGTAAAGGTCTGAGAGCTACATAAGAATTAAGTAGGAACAGAAAAAAGGCCTGAGGCCTCATCTGAGCTGAAGTGGAGCAGAAAGAGAACCGAGTCCCCTTTCAAATAAACTCACAGTGTGAACATAAAAAGAACTGAGTTCCCTTTCTGTTGGTCCACTTTTTGTTGCACTTCTAGAGGACTGAGTTCGGTTCGGTTCATTGTGAAAACACCCTAAATGTGAACACCCCTTTAGAGGGAAATATCTGATGAGAGTTTGAGCTGAAGAAGCCTTTGGGATGAGAGGTGAAACGTCTTCAAGACCCTAAAAGAAGGCCAGCCGACTTTGATTCAAGCTCTCAGCTCTGGACGACTGTAAACCTACACAGTCAACTTGAAGCCCGGTCCCAAAATCGGAATAAAATGCTGCACGCAAAAGAAACGATTGGAGCTGGAATTATCGGAAGTGGTTTTTTCCCCCCAAATGTCCTTTCTCATACCCGTATTCACCCTGACAGCATTCCTAATCATCGTCAATCACATTGAGAGCGCAGAGTGCCTCTCTGCATGGCAGACTGGTTACATGGAGGTGGTCGCCTGACCATTATTCCAAGCAGAGCAGCTCTGTGTTTACTAGTTGGCATGTCAGACACGCTTAACTTTGACACGGGAGCGCTTGGTGGTCTGCGCGGCCGTGGTAAGACCATCGGAGGAGGTCCAGCGTCAGCGCCGACGGAACGGGGCCTCGCACAGGGACAGCTGGTTGCACAAGGACAGAGGGATTAGCAGCTAGCAAACGTGACAGCAGCTAGCTAGATGCGCGCCCGAGCCGATTAGCAAGCTGCGGCTTGTTTTTGTTTCCTTCTCTTGGGAAACATATGGGAGGCCATATGTTGCAAGGCTCAACACACTCGGACTCGCACACGCGCGCCCTTACCTCAAAGGACCGCTATCCCCATGCCGCTGCGCAAATATGCGGCGCTCGTGGCTGCCCCGATATCGAGGCGCCAGCCACACAGTTGCAGAAATTAGTCATGTTCTTGCGTTCCTGCTCGGGAACCCAGAAGCCAATCCGTCAGACTGATATCAGCAGAGGACAGCGAAAACCAAGACAGCAAACACAAATGAAACAGCAACAATCCTCCCCTGTTATTGATTTGCTGCATTAATCTAATTCATTACCTACATTAACTAACATTTTCATCAAAGGGCTCAAATTCAAACGTCACTGATTATGTGGCCTGAAAAGCGTTCAGCTCATCTCCGAGCCCCGGAGCCGGTTGTTGTACTCTGGGTGCTTACTTGACTGCGCTGTGAGATGAGCAAAATCCCAGAAGATTCGATTTTGGGTTAAGAGGGAACAACCCAAAGCTGTTCTTCGCCTGCTCGTTCCTTCGAGAAAAGGCAAAGCAAATCGGATCGGAAGAGCTAATGCTGCGTTCGATCCCCTTTTCACAAATTACCCTCATTAACTTCTGACTTTATCAAAGACGCCCATGTGCCACAGACAAGACGATTAGCGTTAAGTCACCAACAATTTCATAATCTTCCTGGTGGAGAAAAACATCTCTTAAGCAAGTTATTATTATTACATATTTTAAATAAATGTATTATCTCTTAAGAGAACTATAACGTAGGGATGCACAATAATATCCGAATTACGTGGAATCGGCCGATAACTGCTTTTTTAAAATTCATCGGCATCGCCATCGGACTGGCGCTTAGATTTGGCCGTCATTTTCCGCCGATATTTTATGAGTCATTTAGTGTACGTCGGAAAGGTAGCGCTTGTGCCAGTCATGTCCAAAGTCCGAGGTGGGGTTTTATACGGCCTGCGCCTTTTTGTCTTCAAATGTCTGGTGTTATTTTGTGACAAAATTCTGAGCACGCAGTGAAACGTTCGCGCCAAAATTGGGCGTTTGGGACACATGGGCTGTGTCCCAAACTGCATACTGGCACACTTAATAGTATGGTAGATAAGGCACTCATCATACTTTTCTATGCGGTAGTATGCATCTCAGGCAACAGTTTAATTGTTGTAGCTTAATGGCTCTCTGCGTACTAGGTAGTGCACATGGAGTGTCGCACGCACCCTATTTGACTTGGTACACCACAGAGGGAAGGAAGTGACTTTTTCTTCAAATGTTGTGCACTACGCTGGAAATGCTCTGCCCTTCTCGATTCTGCTTTCACGCTCGCTTGACTTAGCGCTGTGTTGAAACCGTCAGTACTATGGTGTTATTTCTGTGCCAAAATTCCGAGCGTGCAGTCGGGACTTTGGCAAGCGAAATATCTTGTCTTTACACGCTCACCTCTGCCTGCGCTCGTGCTCGACTCTGCCTTCCTCATTTATTGGCACTGGCAGATATAAACATGAAAAATATCGGCCAATAATCCCCATATCGTGCGTCCCTACTCCGATCCCTCGTCATAACCCTTTACTAGCTCTTATCTTCCTGCACGGTTAGCACGAGTTTAATCACGCGAAAATCTTTAACATCTTGATTTGCGGTCAGGCTGTCCCACCGTAGCTGATGCCAGCGCTTTAAAAACGTTCATCCTATGTGGTCTTTATGGCTCAAAGATCGCGGAGACGCCATCTGAAAGACCACCAGCCTTCCTCAACAAGATAACACAAACAAGCTCTCCTAAACCAAACAGTTTGTAGAGCAGTTTGTAGTGAATCATGGCCTTTGTGTTTGTTCGGATGCCTAGAGAAGGGCTCTAAGTGTTTTTCCATGCTAGCTGCGCGTTGCGTTTGGTAGCAGGAGATGGTGAATGTGGCTCTTCTGCGATGTGCTTCCATTTCACTCTCAGCGCTGGGAGATTTTTCACAGCCACAGTTCGCGCTGCAACTATCGATTCTTTTTGTAATCGATTTGAATCAAGTAATTGGATAAATGTATTTTTTTTTAACAGAAAAAAGACAATACCTATGATTTCGGCTTATTCTATTGTGTGAGTAGAAGTTATGTTGTGGTGTTCAGGACGTCCTGCACTGCTCAAATTTGTCATACTTTGACGTGTAAATGCTGACACATCTATGAAATTAGCACATTTCTGATGAAAACTGACTCCTTTTTTTAGCTTTATGTCAAATAAAAGTAATAAAACTGTAGACATAACTACTAAAAGTAGTAAGAACATTGTCTGTTTTATTATTATGCGTTCTATGGCTTAACATTCTAACACTTCTTTATCCGTTTGGTATCCATCGGAATATAGAATAACATTTTTTTTGATAAATAAATTTTCTCTGTTTCTTCTTTCCTATTGATTACACTATAAGATTATAAAATTGTGGGAAAAAAAACGATCAATTGAAAATGAAGAAATACTGCAGTTTTGGTTCATTTTGAACCAATTTGGTCTATAAAATGAGCTGCTTTTGGCCTTTCTGGAAGAGAACTAGAGCTGGGTATCGTTGCTGATTTCCTGAATCGATTCGATTCCGATTCACAAGGTCATGATCCGATTCAATTCTCGATTCGATATCGATATCGATTTATTTAGAGATTTCTTTGCGTCAATACTAGTTTTGCTTGGTTGTGAAATAACTTGTTTTAAAACCGAAGTGTTGCCAAACATCGGCCTTTAGGCCAGACGGTGATTTGAGCAGAGCAGCTTCAGCCACGGCTCTATATGGTTTCGGTTTCGCCGGTCTCGCGTTTTTATAGCTCTCCTTGCGCGGTCGCGAGAAGTAGTGCATAGCCGCAGGAAAAGATCGATCCGCGAATTTTTGAATGGATATCGTATTTTTCGAACGAGAATCGATATTGATCGGTGAATCGATTTTTTGAACCCAGCCCTAAAGAGAACTACATTTTCCACAATCCCCCGTGCGCACCCCGCCCGGCGCCGCGTCACATTAAATCGTTGGGCGCGCCTTCCGGAACACACTATGGAAAATATATAGGAAAATCTAATACATTTAGATTTTATATAAATCTAAATAAACGGCTGTACTGTGAGTAAAACGCTAGTTGTTGTGGTTACAAATTCAGCGCGCATGTTTACATCGAAAATAATATAATTTGTGCGTTTTTACGCATTTACTTCTGTTTTTGTGCACGGAATATCTCACAAATACTTTCACATACAGACGGATCAGGTCTTGTCTTGATCGCGGCTCTGAAAGCGCTGTGCGTTACTAATAAGCGTCCGTGTGAAACACAAGCAGGCACATGTTCTAACGAGTGAAATGAATTAAACGAAGCTTCGATTCTAGAAAATCGGCCTCGACCATTTTTTGTAGACCTTTTGTAGACAAGACCTTCCTGACAACTGCTCTCCTCGGCCGAAGGAGGCTTCAAGTCAGGCGCCGTGAACGAAACGACTTGAGAAAAGCAAAATGTCTTTGTTACTAAGAGAAGATCTAAGATCCTCTCGCACCCATTAACGCTATCATTTCAAACCACAGAAAGAAATGTTTTTAGACCATGCCCTATAAGCAGAGACTCTGACTAAAGGAACTAATTAAAAGAAGGACACTCTTCAAATAACGTTGGCCGTGAAATCCTCCTGCATCAATGTAGGCCAACCACCGTCTCGCACCCGGACTGTAGAGCCTGCGTTCTCACCGTGGCGCTGGTGAAAATGAGACTCGAGCCAAACCGCTCTACATGCGTAAGTGTGAAATTTCTATTTAGAACACGTCTAAGCCTCTCACAGCTGAGGACAATTGTTTTCATTTATCACTCCTTGAAATAACATTTTTTTAAAAACAACACCAAATCTGTGATAACGGGGGAAAGCTGTCGGAGAGCCAACGGGTCGGGAACTCTTATATAAGACGAAGGAATGAAAACAGAAGCATGAAAAACGTCGCGTAAAAAAGCCGTAGACCGAGACGGAGCTGTAAGAGTAGCGCTGCAGCTGTTTGTAAGTTAGTCTCATCGCTCCGTACAGCCAAACACGGATCTATTATAGAACTCGGAATAGCTGAGGGAGAAGCAATTTGCTTACAGGAAAGGTGTGAGTGCAGTACAGCTCGTGCTGCCTCACTTGCCTCGAACTCCGAAGTTTCTTTGCAAGCGACACGTATCCCAAAAAAGAGTCTTGAGTTTTCTTTTGTTGTCTTTTTTTTTTTTTTTTTTTTTTTACTACAAGTAAGGGTGCTTTCACACCTTTCTCCTTGGCTCGGTTTGTTTTCACACGGGAAACAATCCAAGCGTACCAAAATGTGTCACTTTAAATCACGCGAGAACGTCCTTTCCGCTTATTGGTCAGACGTGTTTGCCGCGTGAACAAAAATGTAAACACAGGAAGAAGATTCTGTGTTGACTGTTTCAAGATGGAGAACCTACGTGGACTGGTTGTCGCCCTGGTGGTTACTTTCTACATCTCGTGCGTTCACCACTTCAGACGAATTATTGCGTTTGAAAATCAAGCGCGGTTATGGCTGGAAAACAGCGTATTAATGCACTGCACTCGCCGAAGGCACATATCGCGAAGATACAGGAGGTAGCGCGCATTAATAAGGAGGAACAGTGATATGCTCATCATGCAAAATTTTTCCCGAAGATCCAACAGGCATGTATATCACGTGATTCGCAGCCTTTTGGTCCTGTTTTGGTTCGGTATGCTTTCTCACCAGGAGGACCGCACCAGAGTTCGCTAACTGATTCGGATCGAGACCACCTCTTTTTGGGGGTCTCGGTGCGGTTGTTTTGGTCCGCACCCGAGTGCGATTACCGTGTTCACTCCAGACCCGACGAACCGCACCAAGAGGGGAAACGAACTCGAGTTCGACTGAAGCTGACTTAAGCCTGTAGGTGTGAAAGCACCCGTAGACTATTACAAGCAAAAGCTGAATTCCTAAGACTTTACGCGACGGTCAAAAAACTGTAACGCTCCTGAGTTCTCAGCGCTAACACAATACAATCACTAGTTCTTTACGTTCTTGTATCTTGAATTCTATTACGTAACACTGTACGTGGAAAGTTACGGAACGTTCCAGAAACATATCTCTACTTTCTATTGTAAACGGTTATAAAACATTAAACCTAAATATTCACACATTCATGCACACAAAATGGCTCTAACAAAAGGTATCCTATCAGTACAGGAGGTACGCGAGTCAGAACACACACAACTCACAAATAGCCGCCACGAAGAGACGACAGCTTCGCTGGAATTAGGCTGTGTCAGCGTGTCTATAGGAATGGTCAAGCTTGTTCCACGGGCGATGTTGCAAATGACTACATCGTGAATATCGAGTACAAATCCTCACGTTAACGTTAAACAAACAGCATGTGCGTCACTTGCGAGTTTGGCTTCTCTCAAAGCAGCCAGCCAGCCAACTACCCCGTAAATCCAGAACGCTCTCCTAGCGCATGCACGTTTTGTAGCGGAAGAGGAGGAAGGCGAGCGTGCAGAGAGAGAAGTGAATATCCGAGCCATTTCAGAAGACATTAACTGGGGGTGTAAGCGGACGCTTTGGGTGGGAAGAAAAACAGCACCTGTTCGGTTATTCCGTGCACAAAAACAGAAGTAAATGCGTAAGCACGACCTTCAAATGCGCTGTTTGCGGGCGCTCGCGATGTGGTACCTCCTTTATTACACGCAAAGCTCGTATTTTAGCTAATAAATAACAAAAACTACTCACAATACAGCAATTTACTTGATATTTTCAGTGTTCATTCAGGACGTGAATCACATCACATTATTGCGAAGCGGCTCCGAGTCATGCACTGGAGGATTGTGGGAAATGTATTGTGCATAATGTATTGTGTATCACAATATAGCTTAAAAATATCGTGATATTATTGTTAGGCCATATTGCACAGCCCTAGGTCGAGTGATTTTTTTTGTTGTAGTAACCAGACAAAAAACTGTTAATAAATTCTAACGACACAGAAACAGTACAAATTATAACATTATTAATAAATTATTTTAAGAATACATAAAACACTTAAAGTAGACAACTTATGGTCAGGAGCTCCAACAGCCCAACTGCAACAAGAGTTCTTAAAACATAAATTAAACATGACACAAAAATGACATTTTAATAGAACATACATCAAAGAATTAAACTCATTCGTTCATTCGTTCTCCGAACCACTTTGCATCATATAATTCCCATTCCAGCAGCTAGAAGTAAAAACGTATTTTGTTTTCCCCCGAAGTATAAAATGCAGCCAAACAGGCAGATACAAAACCGTCTCGGTACAAAACCGTCTCGTATTTCTAAAGCACATTTAAAAGCAACAGTGTTGCACCAAAGTGCTGTACAACAAAATACAAATTTGACAACATAAAAGAAACACCAATCCAATAAAAGACATCAAGGCCTTAAAATAACATTAATTGAAAGCTAATGAAAAAAGATAAGATTTAAGAATCAATTTAAAACTAGCTAACGAAGGAGCAAATCTCACTTTTTCGGGCAAACTGTTCCAAAGTTTAGGGGCTGCAGTTGAAAAAGCGCGGCCACCCTTAGTTTTGCAGCGACAACGTGGGACCGTTAAGAAAAGCTGACTACTAGACCTGAGTGCTCTTTGAGGTGTATAAGGAGTAAGAAGGTCAGAAATATATTTCGGTGCAAGTCCAGATAAAGCCTTATACACAAAACCTCGGTACAAAACCGTCTCGGTACAAAACGGTCTCGGTACCACATCATTTCATACATTTCAAAAACAGTCATCCTTCGAAGGAGCTTCGAAACCGCTGATTGCTGCTACAACCACAGATCTCTTTACCACTGGCAGTGGACGACTATTCATGTGCTTTTAATTATGCACTCTTCTGGTCATGTCAGCAGGTTTGAGGGTCTGCGTTCCTACTGCACGATGGTAGGGTGACCACTTATTCTCAATCTCACGGAGATACCCATTCATTTTCTGAACTGCTTAAACCCTATCGGGGGTTGCAGGGAACGGAGCCTGTCCCGAAACTTCGGGCACGAGGTGGGGACCGACACACAAGCAGGGCACACAAACACACTCTCAGTCACACCTTACGGGGCCAATTCAGAGTCACCAATCAACCTACAGTGCATGCTTTTGGACCATGGGAGGAAACTGGAGCACATAGAGAAAACCCACATTAACACAGCGAGAGCATGCGAGCTCCTCACAGAGAGGCCCTACGGCCAACCCAGGACGGAGCTCAGAACTTTGCTGCTGTGAGGCAACCGCGCTGACCACCGGGACACCGTGCCCGATGGTGATATTAAAAAATTCAATTCGTTTAAGATAAATTAAAAAAAAAGTCAAAGCATTCCTATACTGGAATTCTGGTTAAACACTCCCTGGCCGATGCTGCACATGGTGTTAATGCAGGACAATACAGATGTAAAAATTCTCAAACCATTTCGCTAGCACCTGTTGGGTGTGGAACTGGTCAGGCGGTCATTTGCAGAGTAAAGACTTTTTCTAAACCTTGATACTTGCATTTAAGAGGCTAAAACCGATTAGGCTTTGGTCTAAAGTGAAGTGGTGGAGCTGAGCGTGAAGTGCAAAAGGTCATCAATAACTTAAATGTCCCCCGCCAAAAAAGTACGTGCAGTACTCCTGCATGGCTGACTCATTTCTAGCTTCGGCACGTCCCTTTAAGACAAGCATGGAGCAAAGAATGGCCTTAAACACACAGAAAGTGAAACTACGAAGCTGCAGTCTAACAGCCATTTCATCTGACAAGCAAACCCAGGACGTGTGTGTTTGTGTGTGCACGAATGAGGTGCATATCTTCAGCGCCTGACGCAAATACTAAACACTGGGCATACAACTTTTTCTTTTTCTTTTTTTTTAAATAGTGCATTTGAATGTTGCGTGAGAAGAATGAGGAAAAGCAACCCAACATTTTGGAAGAGCAGAGCTGATGGAGAGGGAGCAAGAGAAGCTGAAGTGAGCCATGCAGAAGAGCGATTCAGGGCAGAACGAGTGAGAGGGAAGGAGCGAAGCTGGAAGGAGAGGGAGGAAGAGAGGCGGAGGATACTCACGGTTGCGAGTGCGCGGTCTCGTAGCGCTCGAAGGGGTGCGAAAGGTCGTGCTTGTTGTTCATGTAGCACTGGGTGCACAAGTCGTAGTCAAAACACACCTTGCACTTCCAGCGCATTCCCATGATGCCGTGCTTCTTGCAGCTGTCGCAGATGATGTTTGAGTGGCGCACACCTGGGACGAAGCAGACAGAGAGAAACGGGGAAGGAGTGTTGATGTGTGAAAGAACTAAGTAACAGCAAGCTCTTACGGTGAAGGCTAAACACCTCAGTAAGGCGCAACCGTGGTGGCCGGATTTCCTGACCTACAGTAGCGGGAATGCAACACTCTTATTCCGACTTGCATTTCCTACGTACAGAGACAGGATTCTGGGAGCGGCTTTAGGTTAAGCGGCAACAAAACACGACCTGCGTTTGACCCATCCGTGAAGGAGCACTGGGCAGCTGACGTGTAGCGCCCAGGTAGCCGTGCTTAGGGACAGTATCTTGCTCATGAGGACGTCAGTGGCACATTCACTGGTCTGGGCCTCATTATTCCACTTTTTGTCCGGCCTGTGTAATGCACTAAATGTCGCCCCGCTGTCCAGTTCCCATAGCGACATGATAACAGATGTATTTTATTAAATCATCAAATGTAATAATCAGGGGCAGCACGGTGGCGCAGTGGTTAGCGCTGCCGCCTCACAGCGAGAAGGTCCTGGGTTCGAGCCCCGGGTCGGCTGTGGGGCCCTTCTGTGTGGAGTTCGCATGCTCTCCCCACAGTCCATAAGCATGCACTATAGGTTAATTGGCGACTCGAAATTGAATACGAGTGTGATAGTGTGAGCCCTGCGGTGGGTTGGCGCCTGCCCGGGGTTGGTCCCCGCCTTGCGCCTGCAAGTTCCCGAGGTAGTTCCTCATCCACTAAACCACTACCGAAAAGACTACAAAAGCTGCGGCGGATAAAATAGAAGCGTTTTAAATGATAACCGTTTGTTTTGGCTAACAGGTCCGCCTGTTTAGAGACCTCTGCCCTAGGCAGAGGGCGCGAGACGAACGTTTGTCAGAGCTTTAGGGCAGCGTTTCTCAATCCCAGTCCTCACGGACCACCGCTCTGCACGGATTCGACTTTCCTGACCCACAGCACAGCTGATGCTACCGATCAGCTAATTAGCAACGTAGGCCCAGCGCGCGACAGTGCGGGAAATAGCGAATATGTGCAGAGCGGTGGGCCGCGAGGACTGGGATTGAGAAACGCTGCTCTAGGGAACAGCAGCTGCGATGCATCTTTCTTAACATCACAAACACGACTCCCAGGACGCCACATTATACACTAAGCACTACGGCTGCGTGACATATCGAAACTTGCACGACACACACATCGCAAAGACTGCTTGAACTGCAATAACTGGCGTAACTTGTTGCGCGTGTTACACATTCACGCTTTGTGTGACAATATTTTTTGGCCAATCAGATGTACTAGACGCAGGAATACCTCGGATTACCTCGTTTTCGACACATCTTTTTCAAAGTTACATCACAAACTCCAAAACAATAAAAGAAAAAATCTAATTCTACACAAATCGCTCCGAGGGGTTTTATTCAGACTTGTGCCGTTTAAAAACAAGCGCATAAGGGCCTGTGTCGCCAACACAGTTTTAGCGCTGAGAACGGTCAAGATCTCACTTCCTGAGCGCTTATCTCAGCGCTTGTCGTTACGAAAAGCGTCACTGGTCTTGTAACATGTAACACGAACACACCGTAACGTTTTCCTTTGAGATCAGTAGTTTAGCCGACATAAAAGACATTATCTTTACTGTTATTGAGTTCTTGACCGTGTACGTCCCGCCCCTTACTCGATATTCATTGGCTAGCAAGAGAGAAGTGACACTGACGAGCCCAGCGCTGTTCTATAAGTTCCGAGTGCATCATCATGGTCCCCGAGTAACAGGGGTTCGCTCTTTTTCGATCTTACAATGACCGTAGCGATGACAAAACTGTAAAAGTTTCGCGTGTCCTCTGCGTAAACACACATACTTCTCTGCAAACTGTGACGTGTCATTCGGAATGTCTTCTCGTCGCCCAATTTTGGATGGTAAACGCGCGCTAACCAGTGCAGAAAGGGCTGCCGTGGTTTAATGAATGAACCTTAAACGAATCCAACTGCCGTCAGTCGCCTCAGACCCAGAGCAGAAGCTAAAACCAGAACGAACCATGTTCACCTTCAGCGACGTCGCCCCAGTGAAGACGTGAAAGCAAAGGACAAAGTAATAAATGACCCGCTCGCTTCTGCTTTGCTCCCAGCCGGCAACTAAGTGAGGTGAAGAGGGAGGTGTCGGACGGTGTGGGACAGCAGAGTCGCTCTGAATCACGAGGGGTGCCCACGAGGCGAAAGCCCGGGAAGGAGTCAGGGCTCGGAAAGTGCCGCATTCAGGGAGGAGCTGGCTAATGAGCCTTCTGCCTTACAGAGCTGCCCTTTAGGAATGCCTTCTCCAAACTTTTCGCTCGCTCTCCGTCTCTCTCTCTCTCTCTCTCTCTCTCTCTCCATTTCCTGCACTTTTTTGCTCCATTAATCTGAAGCATATCATCTGAGGCAGAAGAATGCAGCTTTTAATGAGGCAGGGGGGAAATAAAAAAAAAAAAAAAAAAAAGACATCTCCGTTTAAGCAGTAAGCATTTCCTTGGGTATAAGATGGGGCATGCATGCGTCTGTTTTGCTGGAGCGAGTGTGTGAGAAAGCAAGAGAGGAGGAAGGCGGGGTTGTGGGGGGAGAGAGGGAAAGGGAGAGGAGGGGGAGGAGGAAGATGGTGCAGAAATGGAACCAGGCAAGCTAACCTTGCATCTCACCGCAAACAAAAAATGTGTATATGTGACCCTCCGCGGCAAAACCAGTTACTTGTCGCAAATTTTCTAAATTGAGTTATTATGTTTTCATGAAAGGGCATAAATCAAGCCTCAAAACGATACCTATATGGAATGAATGGGACGACGTATGACTGAGATATCAACATTCAAAGGAGTCGGGTTTCTCCTGTCACGCCAAGTGAGAAACAGAGAAATCTGCTTTTGAAGTTGACTATCGTCGTAGCACTCACAGACGCTTGGTGCGGTCGCGGCTACGTTTGTATTTACGGTAGCCTACGCTGCATTCACAGCCACACGGATAGCCTACCTGCGTTAGGTTAACTGAACTCGGGAGACGAAGATGGATTCCGGAGAAATATCTTCACGCTAGTCAACCAGTGGATTTACCGTAAATATTGAAGTAGAGCGGTCAAAACAGAAACTTTTAACATTCTGCTGGAATTGAATTCCTCACCTCAAGAAAGTCACGTTTTTAGGATGGAAAGGGTAAGTTTTTCAGCCAAATTTATTCACAACAGTACAGTATAGACCTTCCACTGTTTCAAAACACTAAAAACCAAAAATCCAAAATTTTACCCCACGCAACATAAACGTGACTTTCTTGAGGTGAGGAATTCAATTCCAGCAGAATGTTAAAAGTTTCTGTTTTGACCGCTCTACTTCAATATTTACGGTAAATCCACTGGTTGACTCGCGAGTCTCCCGAGTTCAGTTAACCTAACGCAGGTAGGCTATCCGTGTGGCTGTGAATGCAGCGTAGGCTACCGTAAATGCAAACGTAGCCGCGACCGCACCAAGCGTCTGTGAGTGCTACGGCGATAGTCAACTTCAAAGGCAGATTTCTCCGTTTCTCACTTGGCGTGACAGGAGAAACCCGACTCCTTCGAATGTTGATATCTCAGTCATATGTCGTCCCATTCATTCCATATAGGTATCGGTTTGAAGCTTGATTTATGCGCTTTCATGAAAATTTGAGACAAGCGACTGGTTTTGCCATGGAGGGTCACAAATTAGAAATACACTGACTTGTGCATAATTATTCTGTATTAACAAAATTCACAGTTTAACCGAAACCAACATTCAAAACCTCTAATCGACGTAATCTTGCACATGATAATTAATTCGATAATATAAAAATTCTGTTAATAGTTCTGTGACAGTAACTTGTCTAAAATTAAATCTTCACTGTAAACAATATTTCTTATGAAATTAAGGCAGAATGGGTTTTTTTAAATTAGCTTGTTAAAAGGATGACACCAGATTGTCTTGGGATTTTTCCCATCAGCTTAAGGCATAAATGAGCAGCTCTGGGCCTCCAGAAAAAATGCCAACGATATAAGGCATGTGTTGCATATGCTATTGGAACAATATTTAGTGTAATTTTTGTGTAATCTCAAAAGGTTGTTGACGGTGATGGTGATTTGAGGTCGTATCGGCCAGCCCCATCTTCCGGCCGCTTACCGATCTGGGCGTTGTCGTAGAGCAGCAGGTCGTAGGCGCCCTGGTAGCCGGTGCGGTAGTTGGTGCGCGTGCCGTTGTCCCACTGCACCACCACCGTCTTGGCGGGCGTGGTGGTGCTGCCCTGGCGCCCCACCTCCACCACCGTGCCCACGTGGCCCTCGCCGTCGTCCTGGTTGCCCCACTTCCAGTCGAAGCCGCGCACCACGCGCATGCCCAACTCCATGGCGCCGCGGGCGGGAGGGCTACCTGCCCCGGCCTCGCCGCTGCGCTTGCGGTGGGGGCGCACCACCGGCGCCTGGGGGGTCGGGGCGGGGCCGAGTAGGGGGCTCTCCGGAGACAGGTCAGGGGTTACTGCAGGGAGAAAGCGCAAGAAAGACGACAGTGTTACTTATTAGCAACGAAGTTCGTAAGAAGCAGAAGTGCGTAAAAAGCTCTGCTCTCGGTTGAAAGCTTGATCAGTCAATGGTGAAGCAGATGAAGTATGACAGCGAGTGATTGTTTGTCATCGTGAACGCACCACAGCACACAGTGCACCGCAACGAAATGTGGCCTCCGCATTTCAACCATCCACGAAGGAGCAGTGGGCAGCTGACACGGACAGCACCCGGGGAGCAGTGCTTGGGGACGGTACCTAGGGCTGGACGATATGGCCTAAAAAATCATATCGCAACATTTTCATCTCCCACAGTCCCTTGCGTAGGGACTCGGAGCCAAGTCCCAATGACGAGATGGACGTGCGTCCGGAATAATATCAAGTAAATAGCTGGTTTTTGAGGAGAACGCTGCTTGTTGTTATTTATCAGCTCCAGTACGGGTTTGGTCTGTAATACAGGGGACGATTCGACCGAGCTGCAGCGTTTTTGTTAGTGAGGGCGTTCCAAAGAGTGAGCCCTTGCCAAAAAAATTGAACTGCTACGCTCTGTATAGACGTCGGCTTAAAACTAAACGATCTTCAAATCTGTGATCGTTTTCAATCCTTTCATATGAACATACGAGCTGCTTACGGTTAAGCAGGAAAATTTCTGCTCAGCTGGAAAGTGCCTTTTCTAGATTTATACGGAATGGAAAAAAGCCTGGACAAAAGATTAAGCCTTTGCAGATGCCAGCGGAGTTGGGTGGATTAGCTATGCCAAACATCTTATATTATAACTGGGCTTGCCATTCCAGACTCATTTGGGAGTGGTTTAGGTCTTATGATGATCTGTGTCCTACTGTGGATTCCTGGGCCTGTTCTCCACTCTCTGTCTGGAGCTCGTTTGCCTGTCCCTATAAGTATGACGAGACAGTGAGGAAAAATCCAATCCTCTATAGTTCTATCAAAGTTTGGCGACAGATGTCCAGCTTCTTCGGGAAAGGTGAATCTATATTTATGTTGAATCCAATTGATTTGAATCGGGGTTTTGTTCCTGGCATAGGCTCACCTCTCTTTAAAACATGGCACATGAAGGGGATTCGTGTACTAGGGAACTTATTCCAGGATGGCTCTCTAATGTCCTTCCAACAGTTACGACAGAAGTTCGAGCTTCCAAATCAACATCGCTTTGGATATCTGCAAATTCGGCACTATGCCATTTCAAAGCAAAAAGCAGGTACCGGACTCCTTAGCACTTAGCAGGCTGGAGAGTTTATTCATCAATACAACCAATGCTGCTCATTTCATTTCTAGATTTTATTCTTTTTTATATGTAACGTCTCTGGACTTTTGAGCACAGTGGCCCAGAAATGGGAGGAAGATCTGGGTAATGTTTATACAGACGATGACTGGCAGGAGGCTATGAGAAGCGTTAGATCCACTTTCGCTTGTAACCGGCTTAGAGAGACTCAATATAAGATTTTACAGCGGTTACATATAACGCCAGTTTTAATGAATAAAATTGATCCCCCTAAAGCGGCTCTCTGTGTTAAGTGTCAAACAGAGTTGGGGACATACTTCCGTCGTTTCTGGAGGTGCGAGCTCATTTCAAGATTCTGGAACTTTGTTGCTTATGAAATTAGCCCCATGCTTAAGATAAAACTGAAAGTGGATCCTGGTCTTTTTCTTTTGGGGCTCCCGTCTAAAAGACAAGCAATGTCACCGACACTTGACGCAAAAGGTTATAGATTGCGAGATAAATTGCGACTTGTGGCAAGAAAGTGCATTCTTATTAGACGGATAAAAAACACTCCCCCCTCTGTCACACAATGGTACAGAGAGATTTTTGCAGTTTTGCCTCATGATATATAAATAATATAAATATCTTTCAGAATGTATGGTCTCCTTTTATACATCACTTGTCTCCAGGTGTGAGAAAAATGGTTTTGTGTGTCAATTAGGGTTTTGAGGCGGTCAGATTCCTCAAAAATTCATAAAGAACGGTCTCGGTTCTTTTGGGTTCCAGTGTTTTTTTCGTGTGTGTGTGTTTGTTCTAAATGACGTGTCTTTATTATAGTATTATGTTACTAGAGAAATTTAGGGAAATATCTCTTTTTTTTGTGTGTGTGTGTGTGCGTGCGCTTTTACAGAGGTTGTGACTGTTGAACTTTGTGACTATTTAGACACCAATATTAACACCTATAGATGTTATTATGTTTTCCTTTTTCTCTTTTAATTGTTCATTTGTTTATTCTTTTATTTATGCATTTGTTTTTATTGTTTGAGTTGTTTTTGTAGTCTGAAGTGAAATTCATGTCACAATAGCTTAAAGACTTACTGTTAAGTGATTGTATTTCTGGAAAGCACATTGTACATTTGTCCTGCCAATACTGAATAAACATGTAAAAAAAAAACAAAAAAAAATAAACATACAAGCTAGAAAGTACACCGACTTTCCTCGACTTCAGGCGACGCATGGGCCTCTTCTCGGAATGGAGGTTACCCTGTTTATGAGCTATGACTACATTTACATTTACAGCATTTAGCAGACGCTCTTATCCAGAGCGACTTACATTTTTTTCCTAATTTCAGGGACAGTTCCCCTGAGAGCAATTTAGGGTTAAGGGTCTTGCTCAGGGACCCAATGTTGGTAACGCCAGAGGTCGGATTCGAACCCTTAACCTCTTGGTCCGAAGGCCAGTGTCCTACCTCTAGGCCACCAACACCCTATTATGCTGCAAACCTTCTATTCTACCTCACAGTCAGGAGTTGGCATATGATCAGACCCAAGAATAACGTTGTGGAGTGAAATTTGCACCGGCTTAGAACTGAAAACAAAAGTGCTACAGTGCTTAAATGCCTAAAACGTTTAAAATGCCTGGTTTTTTATGTCAGAAATCATTTGTTTTTATCACAGAATTTCACTTGTCACGATTTAAGCCACTGGCTTTAGGAAGTAATATTGTGTTTTCATATCAGAGTAGGTACAGTGTTAACCTGTTAAGCCCCAAGACAGTTTTACAGGTTTTTGCTCTGTAAATTTTGACGCTTTTGGTATCATTATAAAGGTAACGCTTGTGAGATTATTGTGCAATCAGCATACATGTTACTGGGTCAGAATAAAGGAAGACGCAACCCAGCATCGGAGAGTGGTAATACGGCTATCTGCGTAATCTGCGGAGTCTCGGCTTTCGTATGATATGCGGTATGCATGGTTAGCCGTAGTAGTATAGATTCTACAGCCGTATTTCTTCCACGTAAACCTACGCAGTGTTTCTGTTCTTTGTTTATTGATGTATTTGGTGTTGGAATTGTGTTATGTTTAGGCCTGTCACGATAACAAATTTTGCTGGACGATAAATTGTCGCAGGAATTCTTGCGATAAACAATAATATTGTCGTTGTGAGACAATTTTCAACTGATGTAATGATAATGGCATATTAATGCAAGTACACCCTTTCAACGATCAATAAACTTTAATTTCTAAAGAACGTTTAACACTGGGACTGGAAGACATTTTTAATATCCAAAATGAATAAACAAAACAACCAAAAACAATAAATAAAATGGACTCTCAGTCTCTGTTAACAAAAAATGCACTTGAATAAAAACCAAACACAACCAAAAACAATAAATAAAATGGATTATGAGGTCTCTGTAAACAAAATCGCCCTTAAAATATTAAACATTAGGCTCAGACAGGGAAAACGGGCAAAACTGCTAGTTAGGACCTTGGTAAACAAAAAGTGCCAACAACAAAACACTCCATATGAATAAAAGCAGGTGCCTCAACAGGCCATATGCCAATCCGTAGCTACTTAAGTCTGACTAGTGATGTGTCGTTCGCGAACGAGACGGCTCTTTGAGCCGGCTCTTTTTAGTGAACGTTGGGAGCCGGCTCCTGTTCAAGAGCCGTTTTGTTAATGTTTATAGAATTGTCCGGGTTTTTGAGCTGCCAAAACATTAAGGACGACAGTGGCCGGAACACGCTGTCTTCCGAAAAAGCCAGAGACGGCGTCTTATTTTTAACACGCTCAAATCAGGTCACGCTAATCAGCATCAGGTTAAACGAAGAGAGGGGCGGGTTTTTTAAAAAGAGCCGTTTAGGAACCGAAAGAGCCGGCTCTTCTTGGTGAGCTGAGCCAAATGAGCCGGTTCGCTAAAAAGAGCCGATACTCCCATTTGGTGGAGAGAGACACGAGGAAAACAAACAAGCATGCAAATGAAAATGATCGCGACCGGAAAAATGATCGACCTCATTTTAATTATCGTGCAATTCATTGATTTATCGGTTATCGCGACAGGCCTAGTTATGTTTAGGTGGCATTTGTTGTTTGAGATTTTTAGACGGGATTCCATCGGCGATGTCGACGTGCCGCATGCATATGTTTGTTTACGTTTACCGTCTATTTAAACCGGGGGCGATCGGGCTCAAGCCATTAAACGACTTTTTTGTACTCTTAACAAAGGCTTAAACATTTAGGGCCAATTTCCCAGTCGTGGATTAAGACTAGTCCTAGACTAATTTTGAGTTTGAATGGTAAATCTCCATTGGTCTTACAATTTAGTCCAAGACTAGGCTTAATCCATGAGCAAGAAACCAGCCCTTAACGTTTTGTTTTATACGTATAGGTCACAGCAACTACTGACTAAATATTGACCAACTTAATCTCCACCCAAACGATCCAAATCTAATCACAACTGCTTCGTTTTGAAACGGAACCCAATTTGGAATCGTGTTACGAAACCCAGCCCTTATTCTAGACATCCGCTTGTTATAGAGCAGCATGTAGAACGGTAACGGCAGACCAAAACAGGCCAACGTGTATTTCTCTGCTGCGAGAGCAAGGCAGCTAAAGCTGGTGCTGGCTGCTGCGACTCGTCGTCTTGTTTGTCAGTTCCAGAGCAAATGAAATTGAACAAGTTAACTAACCGAGAGCATTATCCCATTACACCCTTACTCCGAATGACACAGACGGCCTAAATAATAAAACAAATCCCGAGTGATGCTGTTTTTCACTAATTAGGAAGACAAGAGAGCTTCCAAGCCGGCACGGAGAGACGCTGACGAGACTGTGAGCATCGCGTGAAAAGGACAACTTGTCATTACAGCAAAAATGAGTCAGTTTTCCTTTCGGATCACAGACCGCAGTGGGGGGAGGGAGCTTCTCTTGTGGAAGTAAAATAGTTCTGTGGGTCAGACGGCACAGTGTGACCCAGTAAGCTCGTCTTCCTTTAGCAAACGCATCGTGAAGCCCGTGGCCAAGGTTAGTGACCTGGCCCGAGCGCAGAGGGAACAGCTGGGCAATGTGACTCACACAACCAACCACACACACACACACACACACACACACTCACAAAGAGACACATAAATACAAAGACAAAATATGCATAACACACATGCTGGAAAATATCTGGGAAAAACATATTTTGACACAGGATGTTGCTGATGAAAGCTCAACGTTACTGCCAAGTGTAGGAGGCGAGCCACTTCAAATTTCAAGAGCTTTCCAATGCGCGGAGCAGATTTTGATGAACCTCATCTCAAGTTTTGGAACTTCCCCGCTACCATAGCAACCAGTCATGTTAGTGATATCGTTAACGTTATCTTTTCGACGCCAGTGACTTCAGTCTGCAATAGACGCTGAAACCTTATACGGTTTCGGACCAGTATTTGAAATTGATTCGAGATAGCAGAAGCGGTCTAAAGCCAGTCCGTACTCAAGCAAGCAGAGCGTAGTTTCGTTCAAAAATCCAGAACACGTTTTATTTCCCCAGCACTGACTGTGTGCACGATAAAAAAAAAAATGGAGATCAACAGAGATTTAACCAAGACAAAAGCATTACAGCAGACCACGACTCATTGGCTCATTTAGGGACGTCCAGGGGTCGTTTCAGAAAACAATGAAGACTGCTGTTTAAACGTTAAAAGCAAACCATCTTTTCATCTCAACAGTCTGCGTCCAAAAACCCAGGCATAGCCAGGCTATGACTGCACATCACGAGTCAGCAAATGTAGCAAATTTGTTACAAATCCTCCCGGAGACATCAGATTAAAGAAACTGTAAATATGAACCTACCCTTTGAAAATGACAATATGAATACATTCATAACTTAGCCAAAAGCATCAGCCGGCATCTCTTGAACAGACGGATTTAGATCGCGTTCTGCCTTTTTTGTTGGCTTGAACTGGCAGTTACAACAAGTACAAATCAGTTTGCAAGGTTTAACGCTTAATGTGTCTTTAAAAGGTATATATTCCATATGCACTCAGCTCTTTTTCCATATGTGACCCTCCACGGCAAAACCAGTCGCTTGTCGCAAATTTTCAACATGGAGTTATTATGTTTTCATGAAAGGGCATAAATCAAGCTTCAAAACGATACCTATATGGAATGAACGGGACGACATATGACTGAGATATCAACATTTAAAGGAGTCGGGTTTCTCCTGTCACGCCAAGTGAGAAACGGAGAAATCTGCCTTTGAAGTTGACTATCACCGTAGCACTCACAGACGCTTGGTGCGGTCGCGGCTACGTTTGTATTTACGGTAGCCTACGCTGCATTCACAGCCACACGGATAGCCTACCTGCGTTAGGTTAACTGAACTCGGGAGACGGAGATGGATTCCGGAGAAATATCTTCACGCTAGTCAACCAGTGGATTTACCGTAAATATTGAAGTAGAGCGGTCAAAACAGAAACTTTTAACATTCTGCTGGAATTGAATTCCTCACCTCAAGAAAGTCACGTTTTTAGGATGGAAATAGAGCTGAAACGATTATTCGAATAACTCGAATAATTCGATTACAAAAAATGGTCGAGGCAAGTTTTCTAGAATCGAAGCTTCGTTTAAGTCATTTAAATGGCTACAGCATGCGCTGCTTGCGTTTCACACAGACGCTTATTAATGACGCACAATATTTTCAGTGGCGCGATCAAGGCGAGAATAGATCCCTCTGTATGTGAACGTATTTGTGAGATATTCCGTGCACAAAAACAGAAGTAAATTCATGAAAACGCATAAATGACATTTTTTGCGATGTAAACACGCGCGCTGTTTGTAAGCGCCATTACTCGCTAAAACGCTCCGTTTCCGTCAAAACGTCCCCTTTATTACAGACAAAACTCGTAATTTAGCTGATAAATAACCACAACAACCAGTGTTCCACTCACAATACAGCCATTTATTAAGATTTTCCCATCAATTTTTTTCCGTAGTTCATTCCGGAACGCGCTGAACCCTTTATTGTGACGCGGCTCCGAGGCGTGCGCAGGGGATTGTGGGAAATGCAGTTCTCTTCCAGAAAGGCCAAAAGCAACTCATTTTATTGGCCAAATTGGTTCAAAATGACCCTTGAACTTCATGTTTCTTCATTTTCAATTGAATACAACGACATAAAGCGTATATGACTAACTTCTACTCACACTACAATAAGCCTAATAACAAATGTATTGTCATTTTAATTGACATTTTTTTTTATCCGATTACTCGATTAATCGCTAAAATAATCGATAGATTACTCGATTACAAAAATAGTCCTTTGTTGCAGCCCTAGATGGAAAGGGTAAGTTTTTCAGCGCAATTTATTCACAACAGTACAGTATGTCAGTTCACTGTCCCGTCACGCCAGGTTTAAACAGAACGCGCGCCGATTTTATCATCCTGCCCCTCCAGCTATACGTGACGGTCACGTCAGATAACTGTGTGTGTGTGTGTGCACACACCGCACACAGACTACAACAGCATGAAACTGCTGCTAAACAGGGGAGGCCGAGTTACGTGCCATTTGCTTCTCTCTTTAAATATCCTTTGTTCTAAGCAGCCGTCCCCCCAGCTTGAACACACACAGACACACACGGACCATTGCACGCTACCCACACACACCCTGTCCCACCCTCGCATGTGTCTACTAGAGCTGCAACTATCAATTCTTT
This sequence comes from Distichodus sexfasciatus, assembly GCA_032718565.1. Taxonomy (NCBI): domain Eukaryota; kingdom Metazoa; phylum Chordata; class Actinopteri; order Characiformes; family Distichodontidae; genus Distichodus; species Distichodus sexfasciatus. Next base: position 1,134,971 of record JAVGVS010000115.1, read on the forward strand.
TTGCAATCGAGTGTTCTATTGATTTTTTCATCAAGTAATCAGATCAAATTGGATCAATACCTTTGTTTTTAGGCTTATTCTAGTGTGTGTGTGAGTGTAGACGTTAGCCATACACGCTTTATGTTGTTGTATTTAGGACGTCCTGCACTGCTCAAATTTGCCATAGTCTGATGTGTAAATCTTACCAAATCAACACATTTCTGATAAAAAACTGACTTGTGCCTGTAGAAATGTTTAGGGTTTTTTAGTTTTATGTAAAATAAAAGAGCTGAAGACATAACTACTAGAAATAGTAAGAACCTTGTCTGTTTTATTTCCGAGTTGCGGAAACACTTCTTTATTTTTTTGGTATCCTTCAGAATATAGAATAAAAATTTTTGACAAATAAATTTTCAATATTTCTTCTCTCTTATTGATTACACTACAAGAAAAAAATCTGATCAATTGAAAATGAAGAAATACTGAAGTTTTGGGGTGTTTTGAACCAATTTGGTCTATAAAATGAGCTGCATTCGGCCTTTCTGGAAGAGAACTACATTTCCCACAATCCCCCGCGCACCACTCGGAGCCGCGTCATAATAAAGCGCTGGGCACGCGTTCCGGAATAAACTATGGAAAATCTCAGCGGCTGTATTGTGAGTAGAACGCTGGTTGTTGTGGTTATTTATCAGCTAAAATACGCGTTTTGACTGTAATAAAGGGGACGTTTGAACAGAACTGGGGCGTTTTAGCGAGTAACGGCGCTCACAAGTACAGCGCGCGTGTTGACATCGCAAAAATGTAATTTATGCGTTTTTTATGCATTGACTTGTGTTTTCGCGCACGGAATATCTCACAAATACTTTCACATACAGCGCAGCAAGATTAGGGAGCGTCGCAAAATTACACAGCTGTGTTTGAATGAATAATTTTGAGATGCTATTTTAATGATAAATAATTTTGCATTTACATATGGGTGTGTAATTATTACAGTTTTAATCAGGAAAACAGTATTTCGATCAAGTACTTCCTTAAGCATAACAGAATAATCTCAGTCTCCTCCTCACAGAAAAATACACAATTTATTTATTAAAAATGGTATCATATCGGTATCATACCCAGAGCCGGCATTGGTAATGCCGGCATTGATAAAAATCGGTGTTGGTATCGGAACTGACAAAGTTGAACGGGCGCATCCCTTAACCTGACGGCGATGTAAATGTTTAAATACAGAGAAAATACTGTTAAACCAAATGCTCTTCTTAGCGCGGAAATCAATATGGACAAAATTGTCATGCATAAGCTTAATATTTACTCAATAATCCAAATCCGATGGAACAAATCCTGCAAATGTTGCAAACACGGCGCAAAATGGGACAATTAAGCGACAATCAAATCCTCATTGCCAGTCCTCGAGTAAAGCCACAGGGTCCGTCAACGTGAGCCGCCGACACGCAGGTTCGTTCACATGGATGCTGCAAGGTGGCAGCGGTGCTGCAGAGCTCCTGTTGCTGTGCACTTGGCTGTTTGGAAAGGGCTTTCACAGCTCAGCTCGGTGCCAAGCACACTGATACCTCTTTTCCACTACACTGGTGCTGGTGCCAGGTGTCGGTTCTGGTGCTCGGCCGGTGCTGAACTGAGAACCAGCCGAGAACCGGCCCGCATTTACACTGACCAGGGAGCTCAGCGGGAGCCGCATGATAATACGTCACAGGTCACGCCCACTAAACGAACGGTTGTTCGTACGAAGTCTGCAGCTTTTAGTTCTTCCCGTATTTCTTCATATGCCGCCTTCTTTCTTTGTGCACTTTCCAATTTCTGCTGAATCTGGACGTCCATATTGCTAAAAGAGCTTTCATTTCTTCCGCGCTCCACGTTACCGGACTTCTCCGCCATTTTCTCTTCTAAAGCTACCTATCACTCCGCCCACCTCTCGTGACGTCACGGGTTCTTGTTGCTAGACCAGCAAAGTTTAGGGGCCGGTTTTAGGGCACCGGCAGCAATTTTTGTTCTGTGGAAAAGTGCGGCACTGGTTCCAAAATTGGGAACCGGCACAGACCCGGCACGGGAACCAGAGCAGTGGAAAAGGGGCTTGAGAGATGTTCAGGGCAGAGAGGGGGGATGAGCGGGGTGTCTTTACTGCCAAGGGCTTCTGCCGTTACCGGAAGATACTGCAGCTCATTAGCACAGGCACAAAAGCTGACGGACGGACACACACGAGCGCGCAAACACACCAGATTACAACAGACAGCTGCAGGCTACAGTGGGCAGCAACTCAGCGATGAATAAGATCATAAGAGTCCACAGATGACGGTTAGCTACTAGGACACACTGAGCATTTAGCAGCTTTTAACAAAGCCAGATCAGAGTTGGTTTCTAGCCATAACACAGCTGAGAGTAAAATAAAGAGGCTTCACAAAAAAGCGTTTACGGGCAAGTTGAGGGAATCTGTAAAAAGCAAATGACTAGGCAAAATGAAAACTGCTTGCAACAATTTCGGATTTTAAGCGTTCAGATTTTGCTTTACTGCAAGAATTTGGACACAAAATAACGCCAGACGTTTTAAGACAGACGGTGCTGGTCGTATAAAATCCCACCTTGGACGTGCCCGGCACAAACGGTACCTTTCCGACGTACAATAAATGCTTCATCAAATATCGGCTGAAAAGATCAGGCAAATCTAAGCATCAGTCCAATGACTTAAAAAACCACAAAAAGCCATTATCGCCCGATTCGGATCTGATTCCGAATTTATATTTTTGTTGCTTTTATGATCTGATATGAGGGAAAGTGACTGTGTTAAATCAGCATGATATTATTTCATGTCAATCGAAGGCTCCTGAAATGGATGGAACTGAAATCACTTCATAGCAGACTTTGTGATACTGTGATATCAAAACGTTGTCTATTGATTTGTTAATATTAGACTAGACAGTATCCCATCTGATGTCATGTAAAATCTGCCAGCCAAACTCAATGTATTCATCACTGTTCAGTGTCTGGCACATTGCCAGTTGAGCTGGTAAGATTTAGGTCATTCTCAACACAGCAAAGACACTAAGATGGTGCTGCTGCACATCGCGCTGGTTTTTAAATGTGCCAGTGTCGCTGCTTCAGAGCGGCCATAAACGCCATAAACAAGTTAATAACTGTTCTGAGGTCAACAACTATGTTGAGTTAGTGAAGGGCAACCACTAAGCTGCAGAACCAAAGAACCAAAGTCTTGGACGGTATCCCGGTTCGTACCGAAAACTGTTTTTTTTTTATTGTTATGATATGAGTTTTCCTTATACCGCAATACCGGTTTAAATTGCCTGAATAACGTTTGGAAAAGTGGGCGCAGCTGGAAACTGTTTAAGGGGAGACCTTTTTCACTGCTGCACCGCTAAACACGGACCGCCAAAGTTCAGAAACGCAAGATATAATAACGAGAAAATAATGAGACGCAAGAACCTTTGCCGAAAAAAGGAGCCACGTTTGTTGTCTGGAGATATTTAGGATTTAAAAGGTCGGACGTAGGCCAAAAAAACTATTTATTGCAAATGCTGTCGAGCTTAAGTTGTCGCCGGAGCAGTTCGTTGCACCACCTTAGCCATGCTTTGGAGCACCACGAATGTATGCAACCAAGGTCGGCACCCTCCAAAACACAAACTGAAAAAGCTGCTGGACATTCCAGTCAAATATCACTTGTAGACGCGTCTGCGAGAAGTACAGCCTACAACAAAAAAAAAGCAAGCGGTAGATGGAGATAACCAACGCCATATGTGACCCTCCACGGCAAAACCAGTCGCTTGTTGCAACGGAGGTTTCCGAGAAAAACAAGCGTTTATGTTGCGGTAAAATTTGGGATTTTTGGTTTTTAGTGTTTTGAAACAGTGGAAGATCTATACTGTACTGTTGTGAATCAATTTTGCTGAAAAACTTACCCTTTCCATCCTAAAAACGTGACTTTCTTGAGGTGAGGAATTCAATTCCAGCAGAATGTTAAAAGTTTCTGTTTTGACCGCTCTACTTCAATATTTACGCTAAATCCACTGGTTGACTAGCGTGAAGATATTTCTCCGGAATCCATCTCCGTCTCCCGAGTTCAGTTAACCTAACGCAGGTAGGCTATCCGTGTGGCTGTGAATGCAGCGTAGGCTACCGTAAATGCAAACGTAGCCGCGACCGCACCAAGCGTCTGTGAGTGCTACGGCGATAGTCAACTTCAAAGGCAGATTTCTCCGTTTCTCACTTGGCGTGACAGGAGAAACCCGACTCCTTTGAATGTTGATATCTCAGTCATATGTCGTCCCATTCATTCCATATAGGTATCGTTTTGAAGCTTGATTTATGCCCTTTCATGAAAACATCATAACTCCATGTTGAAAATTTGCGACAAGCGACTGGTTTTGCCGTGGAGGGTCACATATGGAAAAAGAGCTGAGTGCATATGGAATATATACCTTTTAAAGACACATTAAGCGTTAAACCTTGCAAACTGATTTGTACTTGTTGTAACTGCCAGTTCAAGCCAACAAAAATGGCAGAACGCGATCTAAATCCGTCTGTTCAAGAGACGCCGGCTGATGCTTTTGGCTAAGTTATGAGTGTATTCATATTGTCATTTTCAAAGGGTAGGTTCAGATTTACAGTTTCTTTAATCTGATGTCTCCGGGAGGATTTGTAACAAATTTGCTACATTTGCTGACTCGTGATGTGCAGTCATAGCCTGGCTATGCCTGGGTTTTTGGACGCAGACTGTTGAGATGAAAAGATGGTTTGCTTTTAACATTTAAACAGCAGTCTTCATTGTTTTCTGAAACGACCCCTGGACGTCCCTAAATGAGCCAATGAGTCGTGGTCTGCTTCAATTTTGAAAATTTGCGACAAGCGACTGGTTTTGCCGTGGAGGGTCACATGTAAACACACCATATAGCCAAAGACATGGTTCCTATAAGTACTGAGGAGAAAAATGGATTCACTTTTGACAAGCACCTCTGGATACTTTACTTCGTCTAAATACCTCTTTGGATGCTTGAAAATATGTTGTGAAAAGTGTCGTTTTGCCAAAAACGTCTTAGAGCATGAAACTACGAAATGACGAAAACTACCAAAACTATGAAATCTTCAAGTAACACTGGTGAAAAAGCAAGTTGAGTCAGATGCAGTTATTCATTTCATCCTCTAAAATGTGGTAGACGCCCAGTCACACTTAAAAAAAAAAAAACCAAAAAACAAAACCGTCGTTTACTGTGAAACTGATATAAGTTTGAAAAATATCGTGATAATTTTTTTGGGGTCACACCGCCCAGCTCTAGGCTATAGTCTCCAAATCAACACCTAAAAGCTCTTTCAATGCTGCTCAATGCTCACGTTGGAAAACCCAGCATTCGCCTGGTTCGAGAACTGGTTCGAGCCCTTGTGTTAAATCTTCTTGCCGTCATGCAGTGTTGCTCGTTTCGGCCTCGCACGGGCGTCCTCGGCTTTTTCATTAGATGCCAAAAACTGAACAGCATCCAAAACTGTTCCAAACTGCACAGAGCATAACACGGGATTGTTAGGTGATGGAAGTGGTGAGGAAACACAACATCACAACCAAAAGCAGTATTCGAAATATGACTAATGAGGATTGTGCCTTAAGCAACCACAGCAGCATGCAGAGCAGAAAACAACCAACAGCTCTTCACCAAACCCCCTCACAAAGCGTCCCAAACATGCCAAAGAGCATGTGTGCGAACAAGAACTGCAACAAGACAGCGCTTCATGTTGTAGTCATCAATGGGAGGCTCTCAATACAAATAAACGGGAAGCTGTAATGACTTATCTTTTTCTATCTAGTTTCAGTATCTTAAATGCGTCACAAATTCGCAACGCTCAATATAAGAACAAACACACGGAAATGGGACAAACACTCGCACGCAAAACAGACACAAATAACCAGAACGTGATCATGAAAGACTGATGATGGTCAATGGCTCTTTTTTCATAGCTGTTATGGACCTAATGCTACTCTTAACACACACACACACACACACAGAACAGTCTTTACATATAATGTAAACACACGTCACATCTCATGATCAGTACAATACAGCAACTGTACTGAAGAGCATAAAAGGATGAACGATCACAGCTTGAAACCTCCACTTAAATAACTGTAAAACCACATAAAAGACTTAGGCTACGTTCACACTGCCAGCCACATCGTTCAATTCCGATTTTTTGCTCAGATCGGGTTTGTCTGTCTTGACGGTTCACATTCAGAACTACAAGTGACCTGTATCTGACTGTCATGTGAGCGCATCGGTTCTCCGAAACGTCACGCATGCGCACATTGGGACGTTTTTCCACGGGTCAACTGCGTCACCAACAACAAAAAATGTCATATCGGTGGGACGACTCATGGCATTAAAAATGGAGGCGTTAGTAGCTCATGCATGCATCGCACTTTGCTCCGGAGGACGACAAACAGTGAATAAGCTGTACACGAGCAGGCGGCTAGCTTTTTCTGTTATCGCAGTTCTCCTCCATTTTTACCTCCCCGCGCTGCCGGTGCAGGCTGATGATGTCAGCGCGTGCGTATAAGCAAAAAGCCACATGAATTCCGATCTGAGCGTTCACAATCAGGTCGCATGGCCGCGAATCGGATACGTATGCGATTTAGCACCACATATGAAGGTGACACAAATCCGATTTGAAAAGATCAGATTTGCGTGTCCACGCAGCCCTGAAAAGATCAGATCTGTGTCACATTAAGGCAAAAAATCTGATTTGAGTCACTTCAGCATGGCAGTGTGAACGTAGCCTTAGGGGCAGTTGGTAGCATAACGTTAGGAAGTTGGTCCCGTGAGCGGAAGGTTGCCGGTTCGAATCCCAGAACTTTTAAAGGTACTGCTGAGGTACTCATGAGCAAGGTACCGTCCCCAAGCACTGCTCTCTGCTCTCTGGACACTGCATGTCAGCTGCCCACCACTCACGGATGTGTCAAACGCAGAGGTCACACTGTGTTGTGGTGAACTGTGTGCTGTGCTGTGTTCCCAAAGACAAATCATCACTTGAGGAAATCCTGAAAAAGTGAAGGAGTTCTCATATGTATAATTAATTAGCAAATTAGTTACTAAACCGAAACAGAGCATTCATTTTTTATGCAATAAAAATTGTTGTTAAAATTTTGTGCTAATATCGTAGTACTGGAAAACTTTTCATTCATTCATTATCTGAACCGCTAAATCCCAACTGGGCTCGCGGGGGGTGGCCGGACCCTATCCCAGGAACTCACGGGCGCAAGGCGGGGGACCAACCCTGGACAGATGCCAACACACCGCAGGGCACACACACCCACACTCACACCTTAGGCAGGCCAATTTAGAGTCGCCAGTTAACCTATAGTGCATGCCTTTGGACTGTGGGAGGAAACCGGAGCACCCGGAGGAAACCCACGCGAACACGGGGAGAGCATGCAAACTCCGCACAGAAAGGCCCCCCCGAGGCCGACCTGGGACTCGAACCCAGGACCTTCTTGCTGTGAGGCGGCAGCGCTAACCACTGCGCCGCCGTGCCGGCCATTTAAAACTTTTTTTCATGATATTGAACACACAGATCTCTCAGTTCCATTAAACATTTACAATGAGGCTGTCTGGCCACAAACATACACGTAAGAGAGTTATAGTTTAGCAAGAGTTCATTACTAGATACTACTAATATCTCTACTTGGCAACCACAACAGGTTTACTGACAGGTATTACAGATTACATGGTTGATTTCTTTACTAATTTATTTTACATCTCTGGGACACGGATACTAAACATTTGCCAAAGTAAACAAAAAATATTAGAAACTTAAGGATTTCAGCAAAACAATTCTTCTCACTCGGTGGTAATAAAGTCAGATCAGATTTACAACCGGTAAGTGTTTCTATGTTTAGGCTGGCCCCAGCGCATTTAGTTATTAAGCTGGGGCTGGAACGCCAGCTTGTTTTCCTCAGTACTTCTAGCTGCTATATTTAACTACAGCACACTTACAATGTTGACTCCCCTCTAGCGCTAAGTTAAAACTGTAAACAGGAAAAAGTGTCTGATTATTTGTCATTGTGAACAGACACCACACCACAGCACACAGAGCCCTACAACGAAATGTGACCTCTGGATTTGACCAGTGCTTGTTCATGACCGTCTCAGAGGTACCTTTACCGGTCCAGGACTTGAACCTTCAACCTTGCAACCAGTCGAAACGAAGGACAAAACACTAGGGCTGGGTATCGTTGCTGATTTCCTGAATCGATTCGATTCCGATTCACAAGGTCATGATCCGATTCAATTCTCGATTCGATTCGATATGGATTTATTTCGAGATTTCTTTGCGTCAATACTAGTTTTGCTTGGTTATGAAATAACTTGTTTTAAAACCGAAGTGTTGCCAAACATCGGCCTTTAAGCCAGACGGTGATTTGAGCGGAGCAGCTTCAGCCACGGCTCTATTTGGTTTCAGTTTCGCCGGTCTCACGTTTTTATAGCTCTCCTTGTGCGGTGGCGAGAAGTAGTGCATAGCCGCAGAAAAAGTTCGATCCGCGGATTTTTGAATCGACATCGTATTTTTCGAACGAGAATCGATATTGATCGGTGAATCGATTTTTTGAATCCAGCCCTACACAACACATAGCACATTGCACCCAAAACCAAACGAATCACGACTTGACCCATCTACAACACAATGTTGCTTAATTCATCTTAACTTTGGTTGTTAAAGCTTCTATGCTCCCTCTACTGTAAAACCTCCAGGCCAACAAAGGTAGCAATGCCCCCCGTGCCCTGGCACCGCCCGCCTTGGGCATGCCACCTGTTAGCGTGCGTCGGTGCCAGTTTATCCGAGCATGCCCCAAGCAGAGAGCTAAGCCGCTTGGCGAGGCAGAACAGATGGAGATGCTGGTCACGGCATGCGCGGTGGAGAGGGACATCCGAACGTCACTTCCCAACACGGCTGCAACAGGAACCTGCTTACAGATGCAGGCTTGGGAGGGGCGGTGACGGCATTCAAACGCACGTGCATGGGACAAACGCTCACGCGCATAAACATAAACACAGAATGTGACCAGCAAAGACATGTGATCAGGGGTTCTTTCTTTGAACGCTGTTATGGGACAAATGCTGCCCTCAACACAAACACACCAATGATGACATCCACAAGCTCTTCCTGAGAGCTGGAGCCGAGCGCCCCGATAAACGCCGGCATGACGCTATAAACAAAAGGGTTCTGAAACAGGAACTGCCGGCTCCCACTTCTTCTGAGTCAGAGTATCACTGTAATCTGGCACCATATAAACACCATTCAAGCCCGTTCCTGAGTCTGATGGCTGGTGAGATCTTAAGGAAGAGAGTTAAAAAAAACCCTGAAACTAGTAATCTACAAGTAGTAGATTAAAAGCTAAAGCACATTTCGAAGGTTTCAATGTCGGCAAAATATCCATAGCGCATAATGCATCATTTTTATTTTGAAATTATGATGCGGGTGGCATGGTGGCGCAGTGGTTAGCGCTGCCGCCTCATAGCCAGAAGGTCCTGGGTTCTCGTAGGGTTCCTCCGGGTGCTCCGGTTTCCTCCCACAGTCCAAAGGCATGCAATATAGGTTAACTGGCGACTCTAAATTGGCACCGTAAGGCGTGAATGTGTGTGTGACTGTGTGAGTGTGTGTGCCCTGCGGTGTGTTGGCGCCTGCCCAGGGTTGGTCCCCGCCTTGCGCCCGTGAGTTCCCGGGATAGGCTCCGGTCCCCCCACAACCCCAGTTGGGATTAAGCGGTTCAGATAATGAATGAACGAATGAATGAATGTCCACTACATTACAGTCCAAAAACACAGTTCAAATGGGAAAGAACATAAAAGGGTGACGTTAATAGATTTTATGGGCAGCTTTATTGTAACTAGAAGCCCCTCTTTTGATGGTGTTTGTTCTAACCCACAGAGATTAAGGCCTGACCAAAACCCCTTTTACAGTAACGCTCGAATAACAAGAACGCTCCCTGGTATATTCAGCTGGTAAACAGTGCCAATAATTACACCGTTAAATCTAAAAACAGACTAATTTAGCTGGTGTACAAAGAAAACACAACCTCTACACTTCAAACTTGGCCTGATCACCATCTTAACCGACATGAATGTGTAATGAGGAACACGCCACCTTCTCATCCGACTAGTCTTAAAAAAACACTGGTCTATTAGATGGCAATAATGAACCTTCCCATATCTATAGCCTCCCGGATCCTCTTTTCACAGAACGAAAAAGGATTTCACACAAGTGCTGCATTATACGGGATTTGAACATAAATGTGGAACTCCATAAATGTGCCCTTATTTAAAATATATATCTTTATGGAGATGTGTGTGAGTGGAGTCGAGCTTCCAAAATGCAAAAACTAAACAAAGCCATCCCAAAAGTGAACAGAGAGGTGCAAAGTGCTCCAAAAATACGTATGACTTATGCCCTTCATTAGACATAAGACATAAGTGAGTGATTATTTGTCATTGTGAACACACCACAGCACACCGGGTACCACAACGAAATGTGACTTCTGCATTTAACCCATCCGTGAAGAAGCAGTAAGCAGCTAACAAGCGCCCGGGGAGCAGCGCTTGGGGACGGTACCTTGCTCATGAGAACCTCAGCGGTAACTTTACCGGCCCTGGATTCAAACCTGCAACCTTCGGATCACGGGGCGAACACCCTACCGTTACGCTACACCAACTGCCCCTACTTCATTCTAATGGCTTAGAAAATTAAGGGTTCTTTGTGTTGACAAGCAATACAGCACAGTGTCTACAGCCAACAATAATCGTACACCATGTCACGTTTTGGTGATACCCCAAACACACCACAGGGCACACACATTTACACAATCACACTCACACCTTTCGAGGCCTATTTAGTCGCCAATCACGAGGGCAACGTGTAAACTCCACACAGAAGGACCCTACAGCCGACCCGGGGATCGAACCCAGGACCTTCTCGCTAACCACTGCGCCACCGCGCCGCCCCATCGACACAACATCAAAAGACAGAGCTAGAACAAAGACAAACTGTTTCTAATGAAGCATGTGATAGCAGATGAGACCTTATATATATATATATATGATACAGACATATGGCCGGTTCTCACTGGGCCTCTAAGTACTGCCAACATACAACGGAAAGATCCAGCAAGGACACACAACAGTATTTAAGCGTGTCATGAAAAAAACTCAACAAAAACGATAAAGATGTGAATCTTGGAAAAGAGTTTGCTCCACGTGTTAAGGTGGAAAAAGCCGCTGTTATTTGAGCGAGATCAGCGCGGTCCTTAAAGTCTGAAAGCTTTGTCAAACTAAATCATGCTTCAACTTACAAGCTTCAGAGCCCTGACAGAACTGGCAGAGCAAACGCTGGAACTGGCTTTTGTCAGACACATATGGTGACCCAGGGTTTACGGAGGGGAAAGGAGAACAGGGAGAAATCAATGCTGATCCAGGATAAACAACACACAGAGGGGGATTACATCAACTCTCCAGAACCGTCTCAAACATTCGCTTCCCTTGCTAAAGTTCAGCGGCTTGCATAAGATCGAACAAACAGTGACACTGAGAAAAACATAAAATACAGCAACACAAGTGATCAGTGACCGTTTTATAACCATCTCATTCAAGGTAGAAGCAATACATGAAATCACAAATATATCGCTAATACTATGAGAATAACTAGAGATCAACAATAAGAAAAGTCTTGAATATTATGTTGACCAGTAAAACAGTACGATGCCTACAGACAACAAGAACTGCACATCAGTTTTTCAACGATTTGGTGATACCCCAAACTCTTACTTACATGACCCATTCCATTTTATGCTACTGAAGAGAAAAAAATCAGAGTGAACCCTCGACAAAAATGAGCCCTTAAAAATAAAACCAACAACTTACTCCCCATGAACTTGAAGCCGCTTCTCAGCATCTTTAGACGTTTAATTTACAATAGGACATCTAACGTACACCTCTAACGTACACCTCACTTCTCCCTCACTCCACCGGCTACTGAAATCCTCCAGCCTGTTTCAGCTTTCCACAACTGTTTGCTTTTTGGGTGAACTTTGTCCTATGTTTGTGAAATTGACGTTTTGTGGATTCTGGTTAAAATACGTTTCTGAGTGACGAATGCGACGTTCAAAAACTGCTATATGTTAAAAGATGATCAGCATGTGAAATAAGCACAAACAGCTG
>JAVGVS010000115.1:1177674-1205174 GCA_032718565.1 Distichodus sexfasciatus
TGTATCCTCAACTATGGAAAACGGCTGATCATCTAGTGATCATCTTGTGATTGACTTGTGCATCTGTGTTTATGTTGAATTGGGGACAGACAAGTGGGCAAGGGGAGCCATTGACTGCGTGCTTATTAAACGTGTAAGACCTAACTATTAAATTACAATTATAAGGTTGATAAACTATAACTTGCATTTAATCTACCTGTCGCCGTTCCTCTTTCTACGTCATCTTTGGTTTTTCTGTAAAAACTGTCTGTAGTGTGCAGTCAAGCCACTCGTCGGTAATGTACTTGGCGCGCGAGAACATTTAACACATTCGCGAGAGGAAAAATACAGTTCGCGCGCAATATTATCACAACCGCGCACTCGATTCTTAATTTTGTGCTCTCGACTTTCACATTTGCGCGCGCGACTTTGAAATTTACGCCCGCGAATTTTTTGCGGCAAGACATTTTGCGCGTTCTAGTTTTGGCATTGATGTGACGCCATACTCACGCACTCAAAACTCATTTCGTCGCCGCACGATGTCACCCCATTCAAAGCTGCCTGAATGCGCGTGTGGCTGTGCTGCAAGTAATGCGCATACGCAACATCACTGAAATCGGCAATACGTGTGAGTGATCGGCCGATCCCCGATCAGGCCGATCAGACCAAAAATCGGCCGATTCCGATCGCTGGCCGATCGATCGGTGCATCCCTAGTTTAAATGTTAGTAGATCTCAGATCTTATGTTCAACACAACACGGTCACCTGGCTGTAATTCTACCTGTGTTTTAGTGATAATAACGTTAACAAATAGCTGATAAAGTTGAGTTTACCGTTCTGCCTGAGCAACTAACAAGATCCGAGATCTAGCCAAATAGTGAACCTACATCAACGAACGACGCCTATATCATATAACGTGTTTAGTGCTGCCTGTTATTACTTTAAAACCTGTCTACAACCCAATTAACAACCTGATTATAAATCATTAATAACGCTTTATAAAGAGAGTCTTACTGTAAAGTGGTGCCATTATTTATAATGTTGAAGTTTTTCCATCTGTCTTTGAGTGTTTGCTGACCCTCAGCCGTAATCCTAGCTGCTTAATCCCGCATTTCTGGAATCTCGGCAGCTGGTATAAAGACGGCGAGCTGCTGGAGTATTCTCACCCTGGATACATCTCCCTGAAAGACGACCACATCAGCATTGTGGCTAACGCCATCAACGAGGGTACATACACCTGCATCGTGAGGAAGAAGAACAAAGTTCTGACAAACTACTCGTGGAAGTTACGGGTGCGTTTCTGAGGCCTGTAGTGGATTCGCCCTTCTGTACGGATTATAGTCAACCTGGCAGCACAAAGGCACACTGGGTAACCAGAACACGCTTCGGGTTCCTCTCGGCCCCCTCCTCCCTGATCTAAAGAGGTTTGCCATTCTGTAAACGAGTGCTGTACGGGATTTGGGGCTCCTCTGCGGTGGGGGGGTGGGGGGGGGAAGGGTAAGAGGCCGGGCCAATGAAACGAAACGCCTAAATTTCACCACAGCGCCACAGAACCTCACTCACTTGGGCACATATTCCAATTCATTCAGAAATAAGTGTTACTGTTCTGACATCAGGGTTGTTCTGTTTTTTGTACATGTTTCCATTGGTGCCAAATAAAACTTTATTCTTTGACAATATCTGCTTTCCACAACGTCTCCTTGTACTAATGCAGAAGGAAACACGGGTCACTCTATTAATAAGCCACATCGTATTTAGAAATCAGTTCGTCTGCACAACTTTACTATTTAAATGTGAGTGACACTGTACTATCACAAAGGGCTTTAGCGCATAGCCGACCTGCCGGCCCAGAACAATTTAAGACGTAAGCATAAAAAAAAAATAAAAAAAAAGGTAAAACACGCAGACAGCAACATCGCTTTGAAATATCTGAAGGATATTTCAGAAATCCAGTCGATGGACCCCTGAAACGGCCATTTTTAAATGCCCAATTTATGAAATAACTGGTTAAAATGGAGAACGTTTGCCTTGAAAGGAAAGTCTGGGTTTTTTTTCCTCCCCCTTTCTAATAAAATGGAGAAGGCAGACAAAGATCTCTTGATTGTGTCGAGTATGTGCAGTGCAAAGCATGACATCACTTTTTGGACATCTGGTACTGGGGCTGCTTTCGAGGCTGGCTGAGCTTTTCCCCCCTTTTTTCTGTCATTTCTGTTTTAAAACTCAGCTTCCTTACGTCCCCCTTTTTCCGACTACTAAAAAAGCCCACTACATAACTGGGAAGCTTCAAAGAATCGCTGTAAAAGTCTACCTGTAGACAAAGCGTTTATTTCTAATAACACATCGCCCGTGCCAGTCACATGGTGTGGCGAACGTTGGCGTACACAACTACAGCCGAGTTACGGATCCAGCACGCGTAGTAGGAAATGCAGGTTTTAAAACATGAACGGTCCCTCGTCAGCTGCTTAAAAACCAGCCATGAAATTCATAATTCCAGGATGGCACAACGTTCAAAGTCAAAACGATGAAAAAAGAACAACGGAAAAGAAAAACATCTGGCGCAAGAGTAATCACATAAAAAAAAAAAAAGCCAAAGGAACTAATAAAAGCACTGACATCTGAAGCTTCCTCTCCAATTTTGCGTCGTGATCGCTTGTAACCGCTTGAGTGCCGAGCATGAAGCAGTAGAAGAGTTCAACTAGTCTGTCTCTCAGCAAGGCCCTTGTAAAAGGTACGGTCAGTTTTCAAGGAAGTTTTCTCTTGACCCAAGTCCTGCTATTAGTGCAGCAACGGTGGCAAGGATTCCCTTCGCTCCCGCCTGGGCCATGAGCTCAGAACTTAAGGCTGAACCCTGGGCCAGACTTGGACAGTCCTTGGTTAGCGGTAGTCAGGTGGAAACCGGTGTCTTTCAAATCGTCATCACCCTGAAAGAAAAGGAAAATCTGGGCTTAAACATGTGCCAAATAACTGTAAAGCATCAAAGTGGAAGATTATCGTCCGCCGATCTAGAGCGGTGCGCGTTCCTAATTTGCGCTGTAGCTGCAGACCCTCTTCAAAACACATTTAAACCTTAAAATGTTGACTCCATGCAGTGGGCCTCATTCGCCAACCGTTCTTAACAAGATACTTGTTCTTAAAACAGTTTTCAGGAAGACGCTG
Source organism: Distichodus sexfasciatus (assembly GCA_032718565.1). Lineage (NCBI taxonomy): Eukaryota > Metazoa > Chordata > Actinopteri > Characiformes > Distichodontidae > Distichodus > Distichodus sexfasciatus. The sequence goes on from JAVGVS010000115.1 coordinate 1,180,810, forward strand.
ACCACTGTTTGCTTATGTGATTGTAAAACGTGTGCTCTGATGCAGCGTGGGACGCTTGTTTACACGCTTTTGTTTACACTCGCACTGAACCGCAAGTTCTGTCCATTTTTTCCTCCATAGACTAACATGGTGCTCAAATTTCGACGCTTCACTGCACGGCCTTTGTTCTTCACAAAGCCACCAAATTTGACGCGGGCCCATGTGCCTCTTCGCATGACTGTAACCGTCTCCCCACACTCGTCTTTTTCATCCCTTTTTAAAATCTCGCTTATTTTTTCTTTTTTTCTCATTCAGAACACATGGGATTTGAGACACGAACGCGTTCCTTCATCTGTTTCCGCACGACAGTCAACGCGGTTCCTATAACATCTCAGGCCACCTCACTGAACACACACCTCCATCTGTTTCCACCTGCACTCGTCTTTTTCTCGCTTTTATCATCCCTCCTTCTTTCCCCATTGACTTCAATGCATTTTGTCTTGCTACGCTGCCAGTTTTCATGTTGCAGCTACGAAATTTCAGCAGTCACATTGGCCTTTTTTGTGGAAATCAGAATCTACTAACGTTGAAGAGCACTTCTATGTAGACATGGCACGATGCCACTTTTTTTTTTAACCACTGTCCGATACGATACCGGTGTTTCTAAACTTGCATATCTGCCGATACGATACAGTCTTATTTAAACAGAAAACAGGAAATAATCTTTTCAAAATGTCTGAATATATGACTTAATTACACTCCCATATGTCTATGCTAAATCAGCGTTTCTCAATCCCAGTCCTCACGGACCACCGCTCTGCACAGATTCGACATTCCCGACCCACAGCACAGCTGATGCTACTTAGCAAGCTAATCAGCAACGTAGGACCAGTGCGCGACAGTGCAGGAAATACCGAATATGTGCTGAGCCGTGGGCCGCGAGGACTGGGATTGAGAAACGCTGTGCTAAATTATTTATTATTAAAATAACATCTCAAAAATGATTCATCTGTAATTTTGCGACGCTCCCTAATCCTGCGGTGCTAAAACCATAAGAAACAGAGATTGCGAGCGAGAGCTGGTGTTGTTAAGGAGATGAAACCGTGTAATCGTGTGAATTGCTTCTGGGGTCGTAGTGTGTTGCATCGCTTGTTTTGCTCGTTGTTATATCAATATGTACAAATTAGCGTAAAAGTTGAACAACAAACCAGCTTTACCGCACTGCCACTTCCGCACATTTACAGATCGGCTCCCTAGATCGGCCCAATGCCACCGATACCCGATCCAGTTATTTGAGTCGTAATCAGACCCACATCCGATCCAGCTATCGGAACAGTGCCATCCCTAGTTTTAGTTTATTTTGTCGCATGCTTGTTTGTGTAAACCATTAGCTTACTGGGGTTTTTTTTCCCCCAATTTTATGGTTCAGTTCTGCACTGTATCATACTATTTAAGCATTTTAAGCATAATTATTTTAATTTATTTTACTAAAAAAAGCTTGTACTTGTGCTCTTTTGTAGCAAAATCACCAAGTCTGCGCTCCAAATTACGTTTGGGCATTCGTTGTCCACTTCACCTTCCACGCTTTCAGTTTACAATGGAGGGAATGTAGTGTCAATATTATCGAATAAATATCACACCATTCACAAATATATTTCTTGATTCAGCAACAAATGTAACGAGATTCACAAAGATAATTTATGACTTACGAAATAAATGTAACACCGTCCACAAATGCATTTCTCGACTCAAAAAAAATGTAACACGATGCACAAATGTCAGTGCAGTTAAACCACCGCATATATTTGTGAACACCCCTACATTTATTTGTGGATTTTTGAGACCCCCCTGACAGCGCTCGATGCACAAATGTGTTTTTTCAAAAGGTAGCCTATCATGCGTCTCCAAACTTTACAGCCAATCACATCGAGAGTATGATTTAATGTTGACAACACTGTGCTACATTCGCGCATTGTAGTGGTCTCTTATATACAGGGTTTCTGCAGGTTTAAGGAAGCCAAATTTAAGACTTTTTTTAAGTCTTAAAGATCAAATTTAAGACGCTACATTCACAAAACGGCAAAGAGCATGTGACCGCCTTAGAAACAGTTCTGTCCAAACACTTATTGGAACTGAAAGTGCTGAAAAATAACTGCTCTACAGAGCATGAAAGTGTATGTATTTCACAACAAAAACACTGCAGTACTAACAAGTTCTGTGAACTGAATACAGGGAATAAAATAAGTAAATTCCAATCACATGAATGTGTAAGTGAATTGTGCTACAACCTCCACAATTATGGCATAGAACCAGAAATGTTGGCGGTTCCGCTCATTCCGATCTCATACACAAAAATGCAAAACACTAATTAGAAATTCGCCAAATTCTTTAGAGATTACCAGAAAAAAGATAGCAATCCTGTTTATTGGGTCTGTGATATTTTAAGACATTTGAACTCTGGATTTAAGGATTACTCGTCATTTTTGAAGATATTTAAGGCCTTAATTTTGGAAAATCTAATTTAAGACTTTTTAAGGATCCGCGGATACCCTGTATATAATTCCCTCCAAGAGACCGCTGCAATGCGCGAACGTAGCGCAGTGTTGTCAACATTAAGTCATACTCTCGAACTTCAGTTGATGTGATTGGCTGTAAACTTTTGTGAATAAATGTAACTGCACTGACATTTGCGCTTCTTGTAACTTCGATTCTCGATCGAGTCGAGAAATGTATTTGTGAAGTTTATTTGTAAGTCATAAATTATCTTTGTGAATCTTGGTACATTTGTTGCTGAATCAAGAAATATATTTGTGAATGATGTGATATTTATTCGATAATATTTGACACTAAATTCTCTCCATAGTTTACAAGGACAGCCTTCTGAGAACGCACTTGCTAACAAGCGTGAGAACACGCTATGAATCGGACACATTTCTCTCAAGAACAAATTTAAGAACGTAAGAAGATGTTGGTGAATGAGGCCTGGTGGCGAGCGTAGTAGAGGAACATTGTCTCCTGTTAGAAATGTACAGTAAGGCTTCCAGGCACGTTATTGGCAAGTTACAAGCTAGAGTTTGGTACCAGCTGGCTGTAGCCCAGGCCTCCTTCGGGGGGCCGGGGGCTGGTTCCCCTCTTCACCCGCTGCTGCTCGCTCTTGGCTGGCCAGGTGGGGAACATGGAGGGATCGATGGGTTTGGGAGATTCCCTGAAATACTCGTGCTTCAGAGCCTCGTCCGCGCTGATCCGCTTGGCTGGGCAGTAGGTAAGGAATCTGTGGAAGGGCGAGAAGTTAAGATTTCGGTTTAGTTTCCTGAAGTGACATGAGGTTTTAAAAAACAAAGACTTCATGTTTGCCTGCCAAAAGTCCAGCTTTTGAGGTTTCCTTTTCTTTAACCCTTAATATAACCGGTGAACCGCGAATGCAGATGAAGGTAATTATTAGCAGCTTATTCAGACCTTCTTCAGTGAATTTAACGGCAAGATCCAGGTAAAAGCAAACCTAAATGATATATCAATTTAAGCTCTCCAACAACGCTTTGGACAAAGGAAGACGGACAAAACATTTTGCTGTCCTTGATGTCATCAAGACTACAGACTACATATGTGTAATTTGGCCACTGTTTGCGTCTGGCTTCTGTCTTTAGTCACAGTCCAGACATTACTGTTACTACTGTTAGAAATCTGCTACTTAAGGGCAACCTCAACCAATCCCATAGTAACCTGAGAGAACGGTCATGCAACACACACACACACCTTAGTGTGGTATTTAAAACTAAGCTGTCAAGTTCTACAGTCACATTTAGGATGAACGGAGCTACTCACTTGCAAGAACTATATCAGAAAACCGACCAACACCCTGACCACTGGAGCATATCAGGTTACACCATGAGACGAATCTGTTAAAGCTGTTGCCGACATGAATCAAACTTAAGCAGCATTTCGTCAGTGTAATTAACTTTTTGAGTCCGACGTGTGCGTTTTGCGTCGTTTATTGATTAGTGTTTTCATAACTCCGAATCCCTTTAACTTACAGAAACCACACACATACCGACAGAATCTCAAGACTTTGAACTTAATGGACATTATATTTATTCCTCTGTAAGCAAAATTATTTCTCAGTTGATCCATGTACAAAAACACATTAGTTACATTATTCTTGATGTGAATGCGCCGTGTCCGCGAGCGCTCGCGACTCTCGCGTGGGACGCCATCACTCGCAAAAATGGAGTTCTTATCCGGAAAGAAAAAAAAAAAAAGGCAGCTCATTTTATAGGCCAAAACGAGTCCAAATCGGCTCAGAATTACACACCACATTAGCATTTCTTCCTTTTCAACTGAGCAGCAAATATTTTTCCCATTTTATATAGAAATTATCTAGAAAATGCATTGTTTATCAAAGAATTTTATTCTGTATCTACATGAATATGTAATGAAATGTTTCTACCTGACACTAACCTTGTTTTTCTTCACAGAATGTCTCTGAATAATTTCTAGTAGCTAAATCAACAGTTTCAGCATTTTTCTACGACATAAACTGAAAAGAAGTTAACATTCCTACAGGCGACAACAAAAAGCGTGTATGGCTAGTAAATACACACCAACTAGAATAAGCCTAAAAAATAAAGGTTTAAAAAAAATCCACGTTTTCTTCTGTAATAAAGCGTTCTGATGACTTTCCAAAGATTAAAATCAGTACGCAAGAGCACTTAAAGATGGTGACGGTAGACATGACTGAGTTATGTGTGAGAGAAGTGCCATTCTAATTAGGGCTGTGCGATTAATTGAAATCGTATCGAAATCGCGATGTGAATATGCGCGATTTCTAAATCGCCTTACAGCACGAATTTTTGCGCGTTCCCGACTTTTCCCGCAGCATGCTATTTGTATGGCGTCACATCTATGCCAAAACTAGAGCGCACAAAATGGCTTGCCGCAAAAAAATCACGGGCGTAAATTTCAAAGTCGCGCGCGCAACGTGAAACTCGAGAGCACAAAATTAGGAATCGAGTGCGCGGTTGTGAAAATATTGCACGCAAACTGTATTTTTCCTCTCGCGAATGTCTTTTTCCTCTCGCGAATGTCTTTTTTCCTCTCGTTTTGTTAAATGTCCTCGCGCGCGAAACAGATCACCGACGAGCGGCTTTTTTTTTGCTCGAGTGAGATTTCTGCGCGCGCGGTTTGAAAGCGGGTAGGTTTTGGCAGTGTGGGGGCGGGGTTCTGGTGGTCTGGGTTGTTGTTTTTTCACACACACGCACGCACGCACGCACATTTACTTTTTGCCATATGTCTGTTTTAGACACATTTTGTTACACCTTTACTAGGTGATTTTTTTTTTTGCCTTATGTCTGTTTTAGAGACATGTTACAGGTCTTTGATAAAGATCTAATTGTTTTCCTTTGGAAAAATGTTTCATATTCACACTGTAAAACATGTCTGTGTGTGTCAAAATCGTGATTAAAATCAAAATCGCAATATTGTTCAAGAAAATCGTGATAGGTTTCTTTTGTCCATATCGCACAGCCCTAATTCTAATGTGTATTTCATATGTGATGGTGCGTGTGTGTGTGTGTGTGTGTGCGCGCTGTACGGAACTTTAACAGACGTACTTGTTCATGAGGTCAAAGCCCTGGTCGGAGAGCAGAGCTCCGAAGCGCTTGCGCAGGTTGTTGTAGGGATACTCTGTAAAATTCATCTTCTTCACTGCTGGCAGCTCACTGTAGCCCGGCCAGATCTTCTCACTGGGAGAGCCGAGGTCCTGCAATAGGCGCAGAAAGAATCACACGCGTGGTCTCATGCGCTCACAGTACACAAAACAAGTTTTAAGAGGGTTTGGGGGATTTCTTGGCAGCGGCTCGCCAAACACTCGCAGCCCATGTTAGTAAATCTAAGGGAATAAAAGGCAAGACTTCAGCCGACAGCTCATCAGGCCGGGCTGAGCGTGTTTGGGAGTGTGCGTTGGCGTGACAAAGCGTACAATGACTGGCCGGTGTTTACAGGAACTGGGGAAGTCCCTTGTAAAACGTTCATCTTGGGGTGGGATGAATTATGGATGTGATCGATGATGTGTTTGAGTTGGAGATGCCGTTTTTTGTTTTAATTTAAATGTGGTTGGAGACCACGTTTACTTATTTTATCTTCGGTCATTAAGGTTCTCAGGCAAATGGCGATCAGATGGGCCGATAGCGAATTCAATGCATTATTACTTTTTCTTTAAAAGAGCGGGATTAAGCACCCGTCTAAACTCACCTTAAATATTTTGTTGATCTGGTCAATCTCCGACTTCCCTGGGAAAAGTGGTTTCTGGGTGAGGAGCTCTCCAAATATGCAGCCCACTGACCACATGTCCACAGCTGTGGAGTACTCCTGTCAAGGCAGATAGTAAAGCCAACTCTTTAACCGTTTCTGAGCTAAGGTTGTATTAGAGTAATCCAGAAGAAAAAACAAACATAATGAGTTGAAAACTGACACAAAAGGTTAAATACAGAAGTTGTGCTGAACACTGAGGGTTGCAAAATCAACAAGTACTGACCTTTGCTCCCAGAAGCAGATCTGGGGATCTGTACCACAGCGTGACCACCACCGGTGTGTAAGGTTTCAGCGGTGAGCCGTACTCCCGCGCCAATCCGAAATCCCCGATCTGCACGACACACACAAGCGCACGCGGTTACGACGAAAATCTCAAACGCATTGGGGAACTTTCAGTACAAAACCATCTTTTCAGCGTTTTTACGCCCAGCAGTTGTACCGCAAATGAAGCGGACTCAAAGCACCACTTTAAAGCCTGACGTAGAACCAATTATACGGGCTTCAAACCGTGCCCTGGAGCAGACTGCAGCTAATATAAGGAGCAAAATAATGCCATGCCCTAAACATAGTGGGTTAGCGGTGGGAGAATGCGACAGAAACGCTGCTTAAATGCCTTTAAAGTAGGGCTGGGTGATGTGGCATAAAAATAATATTGCGATATTTTTCAGCTATATCACGATACACGATACATATCTCAATACCTTGAAATTTCCTCTAAATCACTGTATAAATGATAAATTCGGCCCTATATTGCATTAAATGACACCAATATAATGAATTTAGCCAAAGTTTAACATAGTAAATGCTTTTATTTTAAACCAAAGTATAATATAGCAAACTTTATATTGGGGACAGACAAGTGGGCAAGGGGAGCCATTGACTGCGTGCTTATTAAACGTGTAAGACCTAACTATTAAATTATAATTATAAGGTCGATAAACTATAACTTGTGTTTAATCTACCTGCCGCTGTTCCTCTTCCTCCGTCATCTTTGGTTTTTCTATATAAACTGTCTGTAGCGTGCAGACAATCACAAAACCAGGAGCCATCGGCCAATAGGATTCACAGGCAGAACGTGCATAAACCCCGCCCCCAAACTGCCAAAACCCCGCCCCCTTTCAAACCGCGTGCGTAGAAATCTCACTCGAGCAAAAAAGCCGCTCGTCGGGAATCTACTTTGCGCGCGAGGACATTTAACACATCGAGAAGAAAAACACAGTTTGCGCGCAATATCATCACAACCGCACAGTTGATTCTTAATTTTGTGCTGTGGAGTTTCACATTTGCGCTCGCGACTTTGAAATTTACGCCCGCAGAATTTTTGCGGCAAGCCATTTTGCGCGCTCTAGTTTTGGCACTGATGTGACGCCGTAGGCGGAGGAGCGAGCAGAGAAGCGAAACGCGAAAGCGGTACAAAACGCGCAGGCGCTAGGAGAGTTTTCTGGATGGGCGGGGGAGCGAGCTGTCTGCTTTGACGGGGCAGAAAAGCAAAATTCGAAAGCGAAGTACGTGCTGTCTGTTTAAAAATAACGTTAGGATTTATACTCGATGGTCATGATATAGTGATTTAGTACATCGCATGTGGAACAAGCCGAGATACATCGAGTATATTCGATATATCGCCCACCCCTACTTTAAAAGTGTGGATTTTTTTTATCGTCTACTTTGGGGGGTTTTAGGGTGGGAAAAAGATTTGCTTTATCTACTTTTGACGAACCTGTGCGATACAGGGAGTCCATGTCCAAGTCAAATCTCAAGTCTTTGAGGGAAAGTCCTCGAATTCCGAGTCTTTTGTCCCAAGTCCAAGTCAAACGCCTGAAAGGAACTTCTCTTATCGGATGCGTGCCATCTGATCTAGATAACACTGCATTGCTCACTGCTGTGTGTTATCAACTGAAAGCGTGCGCTGGACTACAATGTCAAGACTGACCCGGGTGTGGTCACTTAAGAGGCCTAATTCAACACAACGTGAAGAAACACAATGAAGGTTTTGTTTGAAGTCGATACATGGATTTTGAAATATCTGGGCGTTTTTCCGCGTGACGTTGCACGTTATATCAAGAGAGGGGGAGGAAAAAACCCACTTTTTTCGTACACAGCACTTGCACTCTGCTGTGGCGTCAGGGCTAAGCGAGTTCCATTGATTACAGTGGTTGCAGCGTCGGTGACGTTAACGCGGCGCTTCGGTAATATTCAGCTCTCCATCAATTCCCCAGTGTCAACACGCTGGAAAAACTCAACTGAATGAAATGAATTAAGATAAAAAACGATAAGATAATAAAGAATAATTACAAGAATTGTTCGCCAGTCCCAAATCTCGAGTCCAAGTCAAGTTTACAGTCTTTTGAGGACGATTCTGAAGTCTGGAGTCATCGTTTGTGCGACTTCAGTGCAACTCAAGTCCCCTTCTCTGGCGATACTTAATGGATTCCCATCAAAACAGCAAAAGCTCGGCTCCGTTTTTAAGCAGCAGTTTTAGCGTCCAGTCAGAAAGGGCCCATTTAGACAAACGGGGCAGTCGGTGACGTAACGGTAGGGTGTTCGCCCTGTGATCAGAAGGTGGCAGGTTCGAATCCAGGGCCGGTAAAGTTACCACTGAGCTACTCATGAGCGAGGTACCGTCCCCAAGCACTGCTCCCCAGGCGCCGCCCTCGCTAGCTGCCCACAGCTCCTTCACGGATGGGTCAAATTTCGCAGATTTGGTTGTGGTGCACTGTGGCGTGTTCACAATGACAAAGTCATCTCACTTTCACTCAAATATCTTTAAGATAACATAGAATACCTTTAAGATGCCCTTGTGGCTTAATAGCAGGTTGGAGGTCTTGAGGTCGCGATGCAGGATCCAGTTGTCATGGAGATGGCGCACTCCTCTCAGAAGCTGAATCATCAGGGTCTTGACTTCACCTACAAGGATTGAATTTACCCGCGTTAAAACCGGCAAGAGTTACGTTCCCTGGATCAAAGAGTCCCTACGATTTCGGCCGTTACTGCACCTGGGAGGAAGGGCTGCTTCATGGTCTCCATCAGACTCTTCAGGTCGTGTTCCACGTAGTTCATGACGATGTAGATCTTGTCCATATTGCTGCCCACTACTATCTCCTGCGGACACAAAAGATGTGTTAATAAAAGACGTAAAGATCACCGATATCTGTACAGTAATGTTAGCGCTACCACCTGCGGCTCGTTTTTGAAACGGGGACAAATCAGAGCACGCTAAACCCTGGACCTAGTGCGGGCTGATAAAATGATCGAGGTGATTTATCGCGAATCTGGTTATTCAAAGAAAAAAAAAAAAAAAAAGGGCACACATCAGCAAAATTTCCGAAGTGGTTCGGATATGAAAAAAAAGCAGAAAAGCACGTGACTCGAGTAAGACGTGCTCAAGTCCCAAAAAAAGGGGATAGTAAAAAATCTATCGCATCACCAAACAAAACATACAAAGTGGGTTTAGTGATTTTTTGTTACTCAATCTTTGGTAAAGACTCTTGACATATAGTGTATCTAACGCACGCATATTTAAGCTCTAATGAGCACCTTCATTTCCGTCCTAATCGATTAGTAACAGAGATGGTGAATATAAATTGAAATACGAATCCTTACAAGTTCGAGATCAATGCACTGTAGAAAAATTTGAGCTGTCGAAATCAATCGCATAACCGATGCAACGCAAAGCAGACGAGGACAGTCATCAATTAATCGATTATGTTGGGGTTTTCGATCGATGGCCATGCTGTTATTCCATGACATGCAATCGAGTGTCACTACTGAAAGCGCTTTTTGAAAAGGATTTCATTTTATTTGTTTAATTTACGAATGATTTGGGCGTCTTTATGAATAATGAATTTAACGGTAATATCTTGCAGGTTTCAGCAAGTTAAATTTAAGACCTTTTTAAGACCATTATAACGCGTGCTTGCAGCTGAAACCTATTTCAGACCTCACCCGAGGTTAACGCCCGATTCAGTCGCTCCGTCCTACATCAGTGCACTACATAGGGTGTAATATCATCAGTTGTGTGTCCTATATAGTGCACTGTATATACACAAGGATGTGGAAGACGTTTGGAACTCAGCCTCAACTATAAGTGAAAATCTTTTTTTCTTTTTTTTTTTTAAGAGAAATTGTATTTTCTGATTGGCCGATAGCTCGCTAATTCAAGGATTAGTTCTACAGCGGTTTAAAATTTTATTTTCTGCGGACAACGCTTCTTGGAAATGAACGGAGGCAAGAATTTTAAGACTTGGGCAAATTAAATGTAAGACCTAGGATGAAAATCTGGGCGTTTTTAAGACGTTTTCAGGCCTTAAATTTAACTTTCTGAATTTTAGACTTTTTGAGACCCCGCGGGAACCCTTATCTTGAAAAATATTAAGGAAAAAAATGACTCCTCCCCCCATACAAATTGACGTGACGCATTGTGATATCACGTCGAATCAAATCGTTGACATGATGACCACAACTGAAAGGAATTGTGAGACCAGTGACGGTTCACGCCTCTAGAAACCACACCTCCACACTTTCAGGCACAATACATTTCTTGGGTTCTAAAACAAAGGCGGTAATCTGCAACAGTGTTACATCGTAAGAAAGATATGAGCATGACAGTCAGGGGTTTTAAACGACTAACCCGGACAGTGACGATGTTCTGGTGCTGGGCCTTCAGAATAGTGTTGATCTCTCTGAGGGAGGTGATTGGAAATCCCTCTTTTTCTTTCTCCATCTTTAGTCTTTTAAGTGCTACGATTTCATCAGTCTTCTTGTCCTTGGCTCTATAGACTACCCCATACGTCCCTTCTTCTATGCGGTTCAAACACTGGAATTCCTCGACACTTCGGCAGCCCTGAAATCCAGGCAGAGAAGCAAGCGTTAGTGCCGAGGCGGCGTTTAAAGAATTATTTGATGTGAGTGAACAAGCAAAGCACAAACGTAAAAAGAGCAGACAACTTAATAAGGGACTTGTCTGTATGTGTGTGTGTGTGTGTGGGTGGAGAAGGTGGTGGTGGGAGAGGGCCGCTACTAAGACACCTGTAAGGCCGGGAGATATTTAGGCAGCTCTTTTTTCAGTTCCACGGGTGAGACGGGTGGAGAGTCTGGGATGTAATTTTCCTCAGGCGTGGCAGACTGAGAATGAGACTGAGGCGTCACGTCGGCCCCTTCCTCCACTTCCTCTCCCTCCTCTTCTTCAATGCTCTCGTCAGAGTCGTGATCAAAACGCGACTCCGGAACTGGGAAAAGAAATAAAATACATTTTTTAAACGATGCTTTTATTTATGATGGTTCACGACACAAAAAACGTTCATACTGTATATGTGACCCTCCACGGCAAAACCAGTCGCTTGTTGCAACGGAGGTTTCCGAGTAAAACGAGCGTTTATGTTGCGCGGAGTAAAATTTTGGATTTTTGGTTTTTAGTGTTTTGAAACAGTGGAAGGTCTATACTGTACTGTTGTGAATAAATTTCGCTGAAAAACTCACCCTTTCCATCCTAAAAACGTGACTTTCTTGAGGTGAGGAATTCAATTCCAGCAGAATGTTAAAAGTTTCTGTTTTGACCGCTCTACTTCAATATTTACGGTAAATCCACTGGTTGACTAGCGTGAAGATATTTCTCCGGAATCCATCTCCGTCTCCCGAGTTCAGTTAACCTAACGCAGGTAGGCTATCCGTGTGGCTGTGAATGCAGCGTAGGCTACCGTAAATACAAACGTAGCCGGCGACCGCACCAAGCGTCTGTGAGTGCTACGGCGATAGTCAACTTCAAAGGCAGATTTCTCCGTTTCTCACTTGGCGTGACAGGAGAAACCCGACTCCTTTGAATGTTGATATCTCAGTCATATGTCGTCCGATTCATTCCATATAGGTATCGTTTTGAAGCTTGATTTATGCCCTTTCATGAAAACGTAATAACTCAATTTTGAAAATTTGCGACAAGCGACTGGTTTTGCTTTTTATCTTGAGAAATTATAAAATCATGTCTAGAACGGCGAGATTGCAGAGATATTAACCTTTCTGATCACAGACTACGGAGCCTCTCAGAAATACATTCTAGCCAACAGCCAGTAACACGCTGGACCATTACTGCATTCAATTTAACTCAATTCAACTGAAAAACTGAGCAGAAATGACCCTCACCAGCAGGTATGTGGTTGCCATTTTCTCGATCATCTTCCTCCTCTGACTGCTCCTCTTCACTCACATCGTCTGTGGGCGGAAAATCCAAATCAACAAAAGTACAGATTTCTAAAGTTACGTTTAATGATAAACATTAAATGGTTCATTTTACATTTCCTCATTTACTTTTCCATTTCTTCATGACTGAAATGGATCAATCCAAACTATTAAATCAATTGACTGACTTAATACGGCCAGAAGTAAGTGGAAAAGAGAATAAAAGATGATGTGATCTACAAGAACTTTGGCTTGAGCGACTATAGCTGCTGCTTTTGGAGCCCAGCGATGTTAATCTGTCTGGCTGGATGCTGACCTACAGTCTGATCAGACCCTGAATCTGATCTCGACTCTCCTTCTTCATCTCCCTCGCTCTGGCTGCTTGACTCTTCCTCTTCATCGTCGTCGTCCTCCTCCTCCTCCGAACCGGATCCGGATGCTTAATGAGAAACGGCACAAAAAAAAAAAAACTACACACTTGGCACCGGTCGACTTCTAATTTAAACACCATGTTCGTGCGGTTTTGGGAGACTTGGTCACATGACTGCGGTGCTTTACCCGCGGAGGACTCTGCCGTGCTGGTCTTTCGCTCGCTGTCACTGATATCCTGAAGATCGGACAACAGCAAATCCCTCTCCTCGGGCTTCTCTTCTTTCACTGAGGAGAAGCGAACGTAGGAAATGAAGCAGACAATTCAAGCAAACGCATTTCTCTGTCTGGAAAAAAATGTTTACAAACGCAGACAAAGCGGCAATGCGTGCGCAAAGTTACATAAGATTCACGCAGCACTTGGTGGACGCTTATCACTTCTCCGGTGACCTTGCAACAGAGGAAAGTGTGTGATCTAACAGGCTGGGAGCAGCATAACCGCAGCAGGACATACCACACCAGTGAGGGAACACTAATGACTAGCGCACACCGCTTCAAGTGTCCTATTACCACACAAGCTGAGCTAGACTGGCCCATTAAGACCTGCAGGACAGACGCTGGCTGAACTTGGTTTTACAGTGTGGAAATGAGACAGTACGTGCTAATAACTGACGTCTGTTAAGGTAATAATAGCACAAGGCTACCGGCAGCGTCACACTCGCATTTCATTTCCGACGTCAAAACACCAATACCACCAGCATTTACTAGGACACCAAGTGGACAAGACGTTTACGTAACCATAATAACGCGGTAACTATCGTATTGAGAAGACAACAGATGACCAAAGGGCGCAGTTAAAAAGCAGCCCAGCATTTTCCAACGCTTCAAGGCTTTTATCAGAACTCAGGGACAGGAGAGTTATCATCTGTGTAATGATCCTGTCCGGTATCCGTCTGGTTCGGATGGTCATCCTCATAAAACGAAATTGGGAATTTATTTGGTTCTGTGACCCAACATGGAAACTATGTTACTTGAACACCCCAGTGTAGAAGTTGTCCCATATAATATAAATATTAGAGATGTGACGATACCACTTTTTAAATGTCCGATACGATACCGATATTGTACATTTGGATATCTGTCGATACGATATGAATCCGATACAGTCTGAGTCTTTTTTTAAACATAAAATAATGCTTTAAAATGTCTGAATACATGACTGAGATTATTGTTATGCTTAAGAGAATGCTTGATTTAAATACTGTTCTCCTACTAAAACAATGTAATAATTATACACACACGTGTATATGCTAAATTATTTGTTCTCAAAAATTGTTCGTTTAGACATATATTTCTTCTTCCTTATTGATTACACTATAACATTACAAAATTGAAAAAAATCGATCAACTGAAAATGAAATACTGAAGTTTGTCATTTTGAACCAATTTGGCCTATAAAATAAGCTGCTTTTGCAGAGAACTACATTTCCCACAATCATCCGCGCTCCCCCAGTGCCGCGTCACATTGAAGCGTTGGGCGCGCGTTCTCGACCAAACGATGGAAAATCTATGGGAAAATCTAAATAAACGGCAGAATTGTGAGTAGAACGCTGGTTACTGTGGTTATTTATCAGCTAAAATATGGGTTGTGTTTGTAATAAAGAGACGTTTTGACCGAACTGGAGCGTTTTAGCGAGTAACGGCGCTCATGCGCACACTCATTAACACAACGCGTGTGTTTACATCGCGAAAAATGTCATTTATGCGTTTTTATGCATTTACTTCTGTTTTGGTGCACGCAACATCTCACAAATACTTTCACATACAGAGGGATCAGGTCTTGCCTTGATCGCGCCTCTGAAAACGTTGTGTCACTATCAAGCGTCCGTGTGAAATACAAGCGGAGCTGCTCTAGCGAGTGAAATGAATTAAACGAAGCTTCGATTCTAGAAAAATTGCCTCGACCATTTTTTGTAATAGAATTATTCGAGTTATTGGAACAATGGTTTCAGCTCTACTTTACCGCAGTGCCACTTCACATGCAGGACGAATTGAGCGTGCACGCATTTACAGATCGGCTCCATAGAACGGCCCAATGACACCGATACTCGATACAGCTGTTTGAGCGGGTTATCGGACCGACGTCCAATCCACGTATTGGATCGGTGCCATCTCTAATAAATATACACTATATACCATAACGCTAAAAGTGGATGTGGAACCTACAGCAACTTAAAAGACTGAATTTTCCAAGGGTATTAAACCAAAGCCATGATAGGTTCTTGTGGATTTAGAGCCGAGCTGTATCCAGTAGACCATTCATATGTTTTGACTCAGTAGCTCATAATTCTTGCATTAAAAGGCTCATCGTGTATATAAAGTTACGCGTCACAATTCCACAAGTGTCTTACTTTCCAAGAAGGAATTTTAGATGGTTTTTAAAAGGAACTCCGGATTATCTAAACTCATTTGCAACGCCGAAATGATAGTCTAAGCCTTTTTAAAACAAAACGAAATTGTGTCCCTCCCATCCATAATCAGACTGAAAACGATTTGGCCGAGCAGTGTCTTGACAGTGGTATTTTTACGAGTACTGAACCACTTCAAATGCATTAACGTCAATCTAAAATGTATTCAAATATATCCATGATAATTACTCTCAGTAGAATAGGACTTTAGCCATGTCTGACGCTGTAAGCGTAACCGATGTCTTCTCATAGTAGCTATAGTTACTTTAGCACTGCAGGAGGTTAGGGTTAGGGCACTAGCTCTCTTCTCTTTCTTCTTCCTTTTTTCCGAGCTGTTCCCGAGCTGACGCTTGACCGACTGAACTCCCACCGGGACTCTATGGAGACGTCGTCATCTGGAACCAGCTGGGACTTTTTCGGACCCTATGGACCTGAACTGAATTGGCAGTTTGATACTGAACTAATTTTAACTTAATGTTGCTAAGAGGAACCAAGCGAAGTGGCCCCAGCAACAACTCGGGATTCGAAAGCGTCCCTTGGAATATTTTTATATCTTCACTTCGTTAAAAATGACTAATTAACGATTCATCTTGAACTAATGTTTACTTGTGTATTAAATTTTCATGCACCCGGCTGACCAGAGGAGGAGGATGGGGTCTCTTTCCGAGTCTTGGTTCCCCTCTAGGTTTCTTCCTGCTTGAGGGACTTTTTCCTAGCCACTGTTGCCTCAGGCTCCGGTATAGGCCGGTTACATGTAAAGCTCTTTGTGACAATGACTGTTGTAAACAGCGCTATATAAATAAAATTGAATTTGTTCAGTCTACTCAGGGCATGTCCAGCTCTGCTCAACTCACCTGCCCGCCGCTGTTCACTGCTCTCCGGTCTCTGTTCCCTCTGCTGGCGAACGGGGCTCCGGCTGTGACTCCGGTGCCGAGGCTTGGCTTTTTCCCCGTACTCCTCCACAGCGCCACCCCTGTGGTGGGACGTGGGGCCT
This sequence comes from Distichodus sexfasciatus, assembly GCA_032718565.1. NCBI lineage: Eukaryota > Metazoa > Chordata > Actinopteri > Characiformes > Distichodontidae > Distichodus > Distichodus sexfasciatus. Next base: position 1,197,094 of record JAVGVS010000115.1, read on the forward strand.
GTAGACACAAGAAAAGGATGCTGCTGAAAGAACTGTTAGCTGCAATGCCTCCTAAAGACTTGCAATGCACTGTGTTCGAGGTTTTTTTTTTTTTTTTAATAAAATAAAATAAATAAAACACCAGCTGATGGCAGAACTATTTGGAGAAGGCAAACTGAATCACATGCTTTTATATCATTTCAAAGTAAGACTACCCAAGTATGGCTATGAATAAAAAACAATTTCTGATTAGATATTCAGATATTTACACTGCCCTTATAAATCACATTTCTTTCCTAGTTTTTTGCATATTTTTGCAATTGCACTTTTTTGCAATTTCCTGAATGCTTCCTTTTAACTACACCTGATAACAAATGCATTTCACAGAATAGAACGCTGGACTGATTGTTAGAGACTACCTTGTGGCTAATTAAAAAAAAAAAAAGACAAGTACTGCTTGCCTGCCAGACTGATACGCAGCTTTTTATTTTATGTGACATTGTAAAAGCACTTAAATAGATGCACACACACTTCTTATGGATTGAGAAGCTGTTAGAAAGAATTAAAACTAACAAAAATGTATGGTTGTGTACTAGAGATTGACTGATATTAGCATTAGCATTTTTTACGATATCGGCATCGGCCGATATCCGAGTTTAGTACGCCGATATTCAGGCATCTCTGCGGACAGCCCAGTTTTGCTGCAGTACACGTGATCCATGCTGTTTGTAACTAGTTTGTAACTTGAAAACTTGGTTTTGTTTGCAATTTATTAGTCAAGTTCAAATGTTATATATTTATTTATTGTTTAGACATTTACGGTTTTATTTATGTTATCTATGCTTATATTTATGTTTAGTCAGCGTTAAATAAATGTTAAGTTGAGAAATTTCGTGTATCCTTTGTTATTATTAGTGTGATATTTTACTACAGAAACAGATGGGAAATGTCTAATTATTGGCCAAAAAAAATATCGGCAGCATATATCGGCCATCGGCTGACCCTGACTTCCAAATATCGGCATCGGCATCAGAAAAACCCATATCGGTCGACCTCTATTGTGTACTAGAAAAGTCCCCAAAACAAACCCCATTGTTTCACATAAGTACATAATCATCAACAGCCAACGCTGCATTCAAGAGGAGTCTGCCCCCAAATCGGTCAATCGATATCAACTTTACACCTGTGCATGGAAGCGTATGTCCACCAGCACTTTGCTGTCACCTCTGTAATGTTCAAACACTGACCGGCTCTTGGAAGCCGAAATGTAGCATCAGCAGCCCCTCTCATTGCGTTCGCGCCGGATATTACAATCTCCCGTAATTTCCTCAAATTCCTTTAAAAATGAGACGCCAGGCAGGGTTCACCTTCTCTTCGTGCGTCCCGCTCCTTGCGGCGCTCCTCGGCCCTCCTCTCGCGCTCCTTCTGTTCACGTTGCTCGCGCTGCTCCTTCTGCTGCTGCTCGCGTTGCTTCCTTTCCCTCTCTCGCTGGCGCTCCAGCTGTTCCAGGCGGTCCCTGTGGGCCGGGCAGGCAGGGAAGACAGGGTCAGCAGGTCTCTCCCCCAAAATCTCTCTCCTGTAAGTGGTTTTCATTTTCATTTTCTTGCCATCTTCAGTTTTTAAACAACTCCATCACATAATAAATAATGGGGATTTAGCATCACTGAACATTCTTTTTTTTTGTAACAAACAGTACTTATTTTTCAACAATGTTTGACCAAAATACAGTGCAAACAACAATGTCCATGTTGTAGTGCCCCCTGTAGGCAAGAGATCATCACGATCTACTTCGAACCTACAGTAGACTGTTCAAGACATTCGTCCCCTTACATCTTTTATGGCCTAAAAAAGCAGTGCTCGTAATTTAAGTTAGCCAGACAGGTCCATTTATGGACAATTATTTATATTCAGACTTCAGAAAATATTTCAGTCTATTTTGGTGACTTTGGTACTGGCATGTCTACACACTCAGCAGGCGTTAGTACGAATTAGGAATGGAGCTTTCAGTGGAAAATCTTGACTTTATAGTGCACCAAATACTTACAAGCTACCCTTAGAACCACAGTCTTACACTGGAGCACTTAAAGAAGAATTCTATTCAGAAATTAATTTTCTATCATTTACTCACCCTGTCGGCTGCCTGAAATGCCTGACAAGACAAAAAGTAATCAAATTTATGCAAATGTATGTGCTTTTACTAAGGTCAATTTCACAAATCTTTCACTTATGAGATTTCTGTGCACTGCCTAAATATTTAGGAGTTTGTGTCAAACCAGTGATGCATTTTTATAGTTTCCAAACCTACGGGTACTCGCACACAGTGGAACACTCCATCCAAATTTCCACCCAGTAAAGAGAAGCTACTGCATAAACTACTTGCTCAACTAACTGCCTCTTTAACTGTTAATCACCCTAAAATTTCATATATTGATCAAGAAAAAGAAAGCTTCTTTCAAACATACACTGCTATTTAAAAACAGTCGACTTAAGGTCAAAGTTTGGGTGTGTATGAATGTAAAAAAAAAACAAAAAAACAATTTAATCACCTCTCTCTGCGAGAATGGGCCCTGGCCTGATCCCGCCGTTTCTGCCGTTCGTAGTCTCTCCAGGCTTTGTTGTCCTCTTGCCTCTGTCGTTTTCGTCTCTCGTTCTCCCGTTCCTTCTCCTTGTCTTTTGCACGGACATGTTTTCCTGCTTCAGAAACAAAGTGCGGATCGCATTATAAAAGACAATGTCTCTGTAAGGTACAAAGTGAAAAGTAGAGCCCTATGATGTACGCGATGCGGACAACGCGGACGGAATCACAGAATTCAACAAATAAAATGGAATCCGTTGTAAAACGCGGAATGTCGTATAATTCGCTGATATTGATGTGTGGGCAAAGCAAAGGTTTCTAATCAATTTTGGCCACTGCAGCCCCCTGTACGTTACCTGTTGCGGCGGGACTCAGCTTTCCACACACACAAACGCACAGCCACAGAGGGGAAAACGTGAACGGCCAGCGAAAGTGAAGAGGCTCGCTGAAAAAAATTACGGAACTCGAGTGTCAGTGCTAAGTTTAGAGCAGAACAATACCCAAAAGATTTTTAGGAACTGGGAGAACAACTCTTTTGTACGTTTTGCCAGCACACGACACTGGACCCGCTAGAACACGTGACGACCACTTACAGTCAAAAACTCACATCAGAAACGTTTCATTTTGCACGAAAAATGAATGTTTTTTGTTGTTTACAGGTAAGTGTTTTACCAAAGCAGAAAATGTTCTGCTGAACCCCAGCACTTTGTTGAAGTTGAATAACGGTCATTTAATGTGAATTTTTTTCCTATCGCATTGTTTTTTTTCCCATCCACTCCATAATTAGACACTTTTTAGGTGACAAAATGATTATAATGTAAAACACGGAATTCAGAAGAATAAAAATGGAAAAAACAGAATTCAGGAAAAAATAAAACGGAATTTAGGAAAGAATAAAACGGATTTCATAGGGCCCTAGAAAAGGTCGAAAACAGTCAAAGCAAAGAGTAGCTACCCCCTTCTGTAGAGTGGCTGCGGTGCCGCCTCTTATCCTTCCGCTTCTCCTCTTTCCTGTGGTACGATTTGTCTTTTCTTGCCATCTGCTGTGGGGGCTTGATAGCCAAGGATTCATCTTCCTCTCCCCTAGAGAAACAAATAAATAAGTAAATAATTTAGTCAGTATATCACCACTAGTGTTCTGTCAAATTGATCTGTGGTCTTCATTTCTTTCTGCAGTTATTAACAATATTCAGTCAATAGCAGACAGATAGTTGACGTCCTCTAGAGATGTGAACATTCACTGGTGTCACGATTTGATTCAATTACAATTATGTCAAGGAATCAATTTGATGCAATATCTCGACGCATTCCATCGATTGTTCTACATTACTTCACATTCCACCCAGATTGGGCATGGATTGCAGACTGGAAGGCCACGGTTACTACCGGGATATTCTGAATTTTTATGCTGTCATTATAATACTCCTGAGCCTGAACTTTTTTTCCATGCCTGGGAGGTGAGCAGGGTATGGCAAGCCATTTTAGCTTTAATTCGTTTTAAGAGGATATCACAAATTCAGTTTTAACTAGTCACAATGCAAATTCTTGATATCAGAAAGACAACTGTTACTAGTTATAATGCGTATGTCTGATATCACAAATTCAGTTCCAACTAGCTAGAATGTTAAATCTTGATATCAGAAATTCAGTTTGAACTAGTTAAAATGCCAGTGCCTGATATCGGAAATTCTATTTTGGCTAGTGAGATTCAAAACGATTTCCTCATTTATCTCAGTGGGAGTTGGAATTTTAACTAGTTGATATGCTGCCTCGAGACGGACAGATGTGCGAGGGCGAGGTTATCCTCTGCTAATTTCTTATATAAAGTGACGAGTGGCTGAGCAATAGTAAATGACCGGTCATGCTCAGCAATGAAGGAGCACTTCTGATTTTTTAATTAGCCACGTGATCGGTCATTGAGGGTGGAATATCTGCCGTGGCTGTCGCCCCCAGCAAACGTGAGGTGTGTTGCGTTGCTCGGACTGCTGCTTTTTTTTCCCGCTAGTTCCATAGAGCAGCTTCCTTGCGCACAAAGTGCAGGAGCATGCTCCTGGCTGCCGGAGCTTTTGGCACCAGCTTCCAAAGGGCTTTTCCTCCTTACCCACCTCCTCTATCCAAGCCCAGCGCCATTTATTCCTTATGCCTTTATCTACATCTTTGGTGTCTTCCCCTGGCTTCATAAATGTGCCGTCCACGACTTACGGTTTGCGTTCTAGCGACTGCTGGATCTGTATCAATCTGTTTGGCCAAGGCCCAAGGCCCGCCTCTTCCCTATTTCTGATTGGCTTATTGGCTAGTAGGCCTATTGTTGGTGTGGTTGAGAGTGAAAGCTGCGCTCTGAGCTGTGCCTCTCAGATCTAGTGTCAGATCATTGGGTGAACCTGATTTTTATTTATTTAGCCACGTCGGTACGCCGGAGATCTGGCGTGGCGCCTGAATGCTATCAGCCCTGATAATATGATTGATTATGATCTACCACTGCGTCGATGTAGAATCGTACGTGTCTGCATTACGCTATATCGATTCATTTTAACACCCCTAATGTCCTCTAAATTCAACTAAAAAAAAGTAGCAGTCCTGTGTTCCTTTGCATTCGCACCTGTCTTCGGTTGAGTCCTCGCGCACGTATGGAGAGTTGCGTATTGTTATTTCCATCCTTTGGTCTTGTAGCTCTCCTTCCTCCGGAGTGTCACGTTTGGATTCCCGATCATCCGTCTGTCCGAGGAGGAAACAGGGTAAAATACACCAGAAAAAAATGCATGCCAAAAGTTATCCAATTCCAGCATGTGGCACTTTTTCACTGATAAGGTGGAATCTTTCCTGAATCACATACAGTGCTGTGTGGATTGCTACAATACTATTACAAATTAAAAAAAAAAAATTAAATCCTTGCCATGGCTGTTTTAATTTTGTTTGTTTCAAAAGCAGACCATGAAAAACTCCGGCCAATTCAGGTCTTGTTGAATATGCAGTGGGACAAAGGGTGGCAGTGGAAAACTGGAATCAAACTGAACGTGATAAATTCAGGAAAAAAACAACTCAGTTTAAGCCCAACTTTAACCTGTGATTTAGACATCGATCGGTTGCTTGAGGGAAAATGGGCAAGAAGAAAAGAACGAGTCTGATAAGGTACAAGCAGAGTGAACGAGTCTGATAAGGTACAAGAAGAAAAGAACGAGTCTGATAAGGTACAAGCAGAGTGTCCCAAATAAACAGATACATCCCGTCAATGAAGAACGAACGATCAAAGTTTATAAAAGAAAAGTTGTTGAACCCTGATCCTCCAAGACTATAATTATTTGGCCTAGTACTAAAAATATCTTTACAATTACATAGAAGCCAAAAAGTTCTTATGAAGAGTTTTGCGTACGGGTTTCAGGCGCTTGGACTCGGTCTTCTCCTCAAGCTCTCGTCTGCGTTTTTTCTCTTGCAAAATTTCGTCCAGCGTTTTAACCTTCCACGTCTCTTTTTCGTCCCCCATCAGCTCCAAGTCACCACCACCTACATGAAATAGACCAAGAAGCAATGTGAAACAAATATCTTGAAAGGAAAATGACCTGAATGGAGTCCAAAGCCGACTGCAAAATATATATTTCGATCTCACAAATCAGCGCGAAGAGACGTTGGCAAAACTTGGTCTGGCGTCTACGAACTCAGCCAACGAGGAGAGAGAAACTGACCCTTTGCTGTTAGCTGTTTATCACGATAACCAGCTAACAGAACTTGTCATTCCTCCGAGATTATGTTAAAAATTCATAATTCTGTGTCATTCTAAACGCAAAGACCACTTTACAGCATCTACATTGTCTCGATGACTAATATGCACACCATTTACCGGTTTATACCAATGCTGTTAATATGAAAAAAAATCGTAAACACAAAACATTTTAAACGCCAAGTGCCACCGGTTAAGCGACAGAAAAAAAAAATACAGCAGCGATATTTCACAGACACAAGGCTTTTACAACGTGTAATATATAAATGTGTAATACTACTACCACAACAAATCTACAGAAACAACCAGCGCTAGCTAATTTAAACTAACGTTATCTTAACTTATTTGTGGCTGCCTGAGGGTACACTTCCAAAAAATGAACATGTTACAACGCCAGGTTAAAGACAAGCAACGTCCAGCAACATGCTAAATAGCGTGTTTTCCCTCTTTATAGAATTAGGACATGGTCTAGTATTACTTGCGTCTGACCAACGTTTCCAAAGCCATACTAGCGCACTAAGTTCAGCCGCTAAGCTTTGGTCTGTCGTTCCTCTCACACACTACCTAGTGCGCTTCGGGACAGTAGCAGCCAGTACTGTTAGCAATCAAGCTAGCAGACTCGAAGACAACCAACTCCCGAGAACAGTTTTTGCTCTTTTATAAAGGATATGGTGGCCAGGCATAGATAAACACTTCATAAAGTAATTCATGTTATATCACTCACACAGAGAACCGTTTAACTATGTTAAGAAAATAAGTTACCAACCTGAAATACGCTCGGCGCGTTTTTAAAAACACCGGAAACACAAATCAATCCGCCCACGTTCTGGAGAGGTACTTCCGGGTCACACAGGAAACGCGAGACGCGTTGATACTGATGTATCATTTTCAATATTGAAAAGAAAACAATAGTTTGTCTAATAAAAATATTTGTTTTAAAATACAAACAATATTGCAAAAAATAGGTTTTTGCTGTATTCAGGAAATGTCGATTTAGACGATGGATTTGGTAGTAGTTAGTGTACTCACCTCTGCACCAAGAGGTTGTGGGTTCGAATCCTGCCTCCAGCACTAACTGTTATTAGGTCCCTGAGCAAAACCGTTAACCCCAAATTGCTCTCAGTGAGACTGTACCTGTCTAGAGACAAGATAAAATCAAGAATCACTGACGAGGCATTGACCGAAAAAGACTTTTAATTTGACTGGCCAACAACAAAAGTTGATAACGTCTCGTATTAGATATTAAATATGCTGGTCTAAAGATGCTGTAACTGTAACGGTTACAGTATAATTGCGGCAATGTATTACGTTTTGCTGTAACGCAGTAATGTGAGGCATTAATAATACATTTCAGTGCCATTAAACTCGATTTAAATAGCATTGTCAGTGGTGACTGCATGAGTTTCAGTAAACTTCAGCAGACTGGCTTGTGGCTGATTTGCCAAAGGCCTGATTATCATTTGGAGATGCTTCTACAACGGCCACTTTTCCAGCTTTGCATTTTTAATTAATATTTTCCCTTTGTGTAAAGGTGCCTCTGACTTGTGCTCCTTCGACACTGACATGCGTGTCTGGTACCAGCACTTTTTTTTTTTTTTTGAAGAACTGCTAAATAATGCCAGGAGCTTCATGGTTTGTGTGATGAAAGGGAGCATTCCGATCTAAATTATCAAATTCTGTTTCCACAGGAATTTACACCTTTGTGTCGCAGTTACGCAGCATCCTTTATATTTGTAAAATCAGACTTGCAACAACTTCTAGATAGTTAAGCTGTTAAAGAAAGCTCAGTTATTAACCCTTCACCCTGTCCAA